>CM042143.1:63683500-63688500 GCA_023376005.1 Doryteuthis pealeii | reverse complement strand
ACATCTAATCTCGACTCACTGCTTATTCGCCTTCTTACATTCATGTGGAATAAAATTCTTTTCGTTTTGTTGTTTAATTAGTTATTTGTATGTTGGCCGTCTGCGCACACCCCTTGAACCTCCCTCCCCACGAGACAACCACCAAGATCGTTTCACAACATACGTATGCATATGGAACGCCAAATGTCACAAAGGAGGAAGTGGTTAAAAACCCTTTCAAAGCTTTCATTCCATGTTTCAGGGTTGGTCTGAAATTGTAATGAAAAGTGCACACAAAGAAACAAACAAGCAATTAGTGGCACATAAGTCTCAACACTAGAATAATCAAGCTAAGAACCAATTACCGTCGAATTGGTAAGACACGGCAACAAGTAGTCGTAACTGAATACGATCCTATCTTGCTGAAACGCTACTGCAGAATGACAAGGTATTTATGAAACTCCACAACATCATGGAAACCAAACATCCAATCGGAACTCAAGGAATGGAATCACCAAAATACATGAATGGACTATTCTTGATTCCCATAAATGCCAACTGTCTTGGACACTACTTCAGTTATGCTTAGCCAGTTGCTGTTGTTCAAACCAGCAGTAGACTGACTGACTGACTTCAATAAACACATTAAGAGGAAACAGTGGCATTTTTTGTAATATATATATTTACCAACCCCTCCGCACGAGCAGGATATGACACAAGGTCAATTTCTTAAGCGGAGTTCAACAGGTTGCCTAACCAAGGTTAAAGAGCCCAGTCTGCCCTACTATTTTACCCATAGCTGGAGGGAGAGTAGGATTCATAGCTTTCCCAAGGATATTGGCGCTAAGTGAAATGCAACTACCACGTCCAGGATTTGAACTCGGGGCGTCGAGTCCATTTCCCATGACTTTAACCATTACACCACACGCTTCCTTTTTGTAATATAACTATTACAATCATCGTCATCTTGTCGCACTGACAGCACTTATTCCTGCCACTCATCCCAGCCCTGTCGTCTGGGGCTTTAGAATACACTGCCTGCACCTCTACAGAGGGGTAGTAAGTAAGTAAGTAAAGTCGTCGGGGTGGCCTAAAGTCGGTATCAGCCAGTCAGCGAAAAAGTGTATCCCCTTTTCACTAGCAAGATTGTTTCAGCGTCTGAGGCGGGGCGCCAAAACTATCATCAATGCCTCACTTTACCGCACAGATGCCTCTCCAATAACTCCAACATAAACTCTTGACTGATAAATTATTTATTTTCCCATTAAACTAACCCTAACCCTAAACCTAACCCTAAACTCTAACCCTAACCCCATCGTCTGAGTCTGTATCTCGGGTAGTGTATCTCCACGTTCATTTAGTCAGTTCTTATTAATGAACATGAAGTCTCAGTTTGTTTTATGTGTACATTTTTATTACCCGAGACACAAATACGCTTGGAGAAGAATCAGAAGATGCCATTTTTGCATCCGGCTCTGGAGACCGTCCGCAAGTCAACTCAACATTCCTAAGCCTTTTTCGCACACATTTTACTATCACGTGACACTCCCAACCAATGAGAATGCAACGCTATAGGTCAACAATGGGTCAAACGTTTTCAATAAAACTACTGGTTATTTACCATGACTCTTCTTCAGCACTAACGTTAACATTTGAATTTAAACATTAATCTACATTACAAAATGAATAGGCTACCCTATTTATTATGAAACACTACTGCTCTGGGTCAGAGTGGATCTGGAATTAATGGCAAGGAATGGGTACTTTCCTATTGCAGTGGTTAGAGGGCTTGATTTACAAATTATTGAACAGGGGTTCATACTTCAATAGTTGTTTTTTTGGGGGGGGGGAGTTAAGTCGAAATTGAATGCCTCGGTTAACTTACGTGTAACCCTAACCCACTTCGATTAACGTGGATTCTTCTCCTGATCATAGGCTGATTGGTTGTATTTCATTTTCCTATAAACCGGAAGTTGACACCAGAACGAAGTCTCTTCTTCTTAATTTGGTTTCCAGACCGGGGTGAGGTAATTAATAACGCCTTCGTCCCAGGGGGCCAGACAGTACCTGTCCCCTCGCCAAAAAGTTGTTAGGGCTGGGTTTATTGCGTGGTGTGTAAGGTACTCCAGAAAGGGAATGTCGGTGGAATCTAAGCAATATTTTAAAGCTGACTTCTTGCGCATCACCCCACATTCCCAGATATCCAGAACTGGAGCCTCATCACCAGATGAAGTTTAGTGGCATACTCAAGACACCCACTGCAGGGGATACAGTCAGTGGATACTAAGCTCCGAGAGGGAGGAAAGATTGTTTGGGTCATTAACACGCTTTTTAGTGCCAGAACATACAGAAATAAAAAAATTAGAAATTATTGCCTTTTCTTTCGTCTGGATTTTCTCAAAAAGAAAAAAAAATATCGGTGAACGATCGCGATTATTCTACTAATTAAATGTTTTGCTTAATTACAATTGCATGTTTTTACCTCCTTGAAAATGTCATCTTACAATTTGAACTACTTGATATTCATATTATAAGTGATGGAACAACAAAAGTACATGGGACATTCAATAAATTGATTAAAAAATAGAAAAATAATTTTTTTTTTCAGAATTTTTTTCCATAAATGTAAATTCGGTATTGCTTGGAATTGGATTATAGCAAAAAAGATTTTGATCAGACAAAAATATTTATATTGAGGCTATTCAAAATGGTAGCAAATCAAAGCTAGAATAGAGGGGTAATTCCGTGTCAAATCATCCAGAAAAAAAGTAAAATTGTCACGCGACCCATTCAATTTTTCTGAAAGTGTGGATTATATTAAAATAAGCAGTGAGTTGAGATTATATGTTATTTATTTATTTATTCTTTTTGAGAAAGTTAACTTCAAACAAAATGAAAACCACGCCTGGAATTATCATTAATTCTTTTTCTTTTTTTATTTGAAAGGTCACAACAAATACGTCATTAATTTGAGGTTCCAATTCCAAAATTGACCGAGTTATATCGATTTTTAGCTCTCCAAATTGGGGGGAGGGGCGCAAAAAATGGCGACGTTTTATAATCTACTTTTGTCTGTAAAATGAGCTCTAGAACTTCCCTACTCCTAAAAAGTTATAAAAGCTTTCTGACTCACGAAATCCAAAAATGCAATCAATAATATCTTAAACTTAACCAATTTTAAGTTATTAATGATTTTATTTTTTCATAGCAAGATCAATAGGTGGGAAAATTCCGATGTGGCACTGCATCAATGACAAATTATTATTATTTTATTAGGTTATTATTATTATTATTATTATTATTATTATTATTATTATTAACTATATGAATATATTGGTTTTTGCTCGGAAGTGAAGCTACAACATCAGAACATTTTGCACTTTCATGTTTTAATTGTTTCCGTTCAGCCATTGAATAATGTCTATATGGAGCAAAATAACCGTCAGAGTGCAATACAAATGATCAGGATTATGTGGGTCGTTGGAGATATTTGAAATGATATAGAAACAATACATTTCCCTAGTATCAATCAACATTCTGATAATCTTCAAAGCACAATATCGGCACCACATTATATTATGAAATTGAAAATTGGAAATGATAACAATATACAAATAAAACAAATATTTATCTACTAAAAGTATTTGCAGATGTTTCAAATTTTAAAATACTGTATTGATCACATCTTATATTTATACAAATACAATGAAAATTTTAGGAATCGGTAATTCCATGTCAAATCATTGAGAAAAAAAGAACATTGTCACTAATGTTAGCCATTGAATAAAGGTCTATATGAAACAAAATAACTTTCAGAATGCTAAAGATATAATTATTTAAAAATAATATCCTAATTTGAGGTGTTCTTGACATTTCTGTCTACCTAACAGATTTGGGGGTTAGGGGTTAAGGAACTACAACCGTGTTGGCTACTGGGCCTGAACAGGAAGGCAAAAGACCTTGTAGCCAATACAGTTGTAGTTCCTTCACCCATAACACCCTGGTATCAATAAACCTGATTAATACCTTGATTAATATTCAAAAATTACTTTCTTCACTCTCCATTAACCATCTCTTACTCCTTCAGCAGCATCTCCCTAAATTCTCAGGTCATATATTTCTAAACTGCTGCCTACCCCTTTACCTAATAATAGACTGACTATCCTTTTTCTAAGAATTGTGCTACATGTACATTTAAAAAGGTTTTCGTCTATTTTTTAAAATATGCTATTTTTCCGTGCTGTGTACACATTTTCTGTGTTCATACTTAAGATGAATATTTTAATATTTAATTTTTTCTAGAAGGGTCACATCCTGAAAACCACTGAAAAAAAAATCAGCACAAGAGAATGTTATTTGAAAATTTAAAAGTTATTTTCTTAAAACTCAAAAAGTAATTTTTGTAACGTGATTTTTTTAAAATTAGTTTTAATTACAATATTTTTCTTTGAATTGATGCAAAAAACATGCAAAAAATAACACTGACTTTCCCTTCTGTTACTATTCAAATATAAATTTTTAAATATATTCTCAAATATAAATAAAATCTTCATTATTTTTGCACAAAAAGCAAGCTCTGGTGGTAGTGGATGTATATATATATATATATATATATATATATATATATATATATATATATATATATTATCTCGTTAGTTAATTGTTTTATTTTTATTGTTTCCTCCAGACATCAACACTATTGCCTTTATGGCAAGCCCCAACCCTTTTTATCATATGGGTGCTAGAAAGCGGTGGCTGAGGGTCTACATGCCCTGGGAATGACGTTTAACTCTATCTGATGGTGAAGTTCCAGTTTTGGGGTTTTTGGGGAATTCTCTGATTTAATTGGCCTATTTCTATTTACTTAAAAATTTAAAAGTGAATTTTAAACGTCTGGAAGGTGCCATGTTGCGCTCAATATTTTTATCATCAAGATTTATTCAATTTTAATTTTTCTAATAAAAATGTAAGTTTAAAAATGCACCATTTTGTGTAACGTATTTTATTTTGTTGTTGTTATA
>CM042143.1:63671000-63678500 GCA_023376005.1 Doryteuthis pealeii | reverse complement strand
GTTTAGTCGCTTTAAAAAGTTTGTAGCGGACTTTTATTTTCTTACACCTCCAATAAATTATCCACCTTTTTGTTGTTTAAAGTCTGTCTTTGTTTTGTTTTGTTTTGTTTTTATTAGAGGGGGTGCAGGGTTGTGAATTCTGGGGAGGATGGGGGTTATCACACATTCCTCCCTTATTTCTTTTCTTTCTTTTTAACCGGCTCTCCATCACCCGCATCCGACTTTAGTGATCTCTTGTATTGCACACATTTGTTTCCAAATCTGTATTTTATCAGGAGTTTCCAATAATGGACCACTTTTCCCCCATCGCGCCCCCCAATCACCCCCCCACTCGCCAAACTCTGCGACTTTCTGGCATCCCTACCGTCCCACCCCATTCCTGAACCCGTTATGCCGTTGTACTAAGTGACAGTTTACACTTCCACCCCGACTCTGTGTTTTTTTCTGCACTAGAAAACCTAGCCAAATAGGAAGCACCACCTTTTTCAAGCCCCCCCCCTTATTTTTTTGCTTTCTTTTCTTTTGGCTTTGTTTCACTTTCGCTGCTTTTTCGTAGGGTCTCCATTCCCGTTTGCCGTCTGCAGCAAGAGCAAACCCCCCAAAAACGCGTTCTTTTTCATCTGTTTCGCTTTTTATTACGCCCACGTTATCATCTATTACTTTCTTTTTTGCTTTCTTTCTTCCACCCCCTCCCAATCAATTTCTTTTTCTTTCTTTCTTACTGTCTTTCTTTCTTTCTTTCTTTCTTTCTTGTTTGCTTGCTTGCTTACTTGCATGCATTCTTTTTGTCTATCAATTTCTTTCTTTCATGGATTTCTTTCTTTCCACCTCTATCAATTCTTTCTTTCTTTCTTCTCCTTTCTTTCTTTTCCTCTATCAATTTCTTTCTTCCTTTCTTTTTCCCGCTATCAATCCTTTCTTTCTTTTCCCCCTCAATCAATTTCTTTCTTTTTTTCTTTCTTTCTTTCTTGTTTGCTTTCTTAGTTACTTGCTTGCTTGCATTCTTTTTGTCTATCAATTTCTTTCTTTCATGGATTTCTTTCTTTCCACCTCTATCAATTTCTTTCTTCTTTCTTCCTTTCTTTCTTTTCCTCTATCAATTTCTTTCTTCCTTTCTTTTTTTCCGCTATCAATTCCTTTCTTTCTTTCCCCCTCAATCAATTTCTTTCTTTTTTTCTTTCTTCTTTCTTTCTTGTTTGCTTTCTTAGTTACTTGCTTGCTTGCATTCTTTTTGTCTATCAATTTCTTTCTTTCATGGATTTCTTTCTTTCCACCTCTATCAATTTCTTTCTTTCTTTCTTTCTTTCTTTCTTTTCCTCTATCAATCTCTTTCTTCCTTTCTTTTTTCCGCTATCAATTCCTTTCTTTTCCCCCTCAATCAATTTCTTTCTTTTTTTCCCTTTCTTTCTTTCTTTCTTTCTTGCATTCTTTTGTCTATCAATTTCGTTCTTTAATTTTCTCAATCGATCTTTTTTGTTTTATTTCTTTCTTTCTTTCTTCTTCTTTCTTTCTTTTCCTCTATCAATTTCTTTCTTCCCTTCTTTTTTTCCTATCAATTCCTTTCTTTCTTTCCCCCTCAATCAATTTCTTTCTTTTTTTCCCTTTCTTTCTTTCTTTCTTTCTTTCTTGCTTGCTTGCTTGCATTCTTTTTGTCTATCAATTTCATTCTCTATTTTTCTCAATCAATTTCTTTTTTTAGTTCTTTCTTTCTTTCTTTCTTTCTTTCTTTCTTTTCCTCTATCAATTTCTTTCTTTCTTACTTTCTTGCTTTCTATCTTGTTCTTTATTTTGCATCGGAATTCTTTCTTCTTCTTCTTCTTCTTCTTCTTCTTCTTCTTCTTCTTCTTCTTTGCCCCTTACTCTTTGCATTTCGTTTCCTTCTCTCTCTCAAGTTTCTTCTTTTTATTTTTCGTTTTTTCCTCTCAGTTTTTCCTTCGTTCATTCATTTCTTATTTTTCTTATTTTTCTTTCTTTCTTTCTTTCTTCTTTCTTTCTTTCTTTCTTTCTTTGCCCCTGTTTCTATCTTTTCTTGTCACCCACATTTAATGTCCGCAGTCCCCTCTGGATGTTGATATTTATAAAAAAATGAAGGGTGCCAGGGTCGGGAGCACTAGCCACATTTATTCTCTTGTTCTGTCTTTCTTTGCATCTGTTGGCTTTTTGCAAGATTTTTCTTTTTCTTCTTTTTTTCTTTTCTTTTACGGAGGCGTGAGAAGAACAAAATCGAAAAAGAAATCTAGAGAAGAATTTGCACTTATCAACGCCAGGAAAATTCTCCACGTTAATTTTCTTCGGCTTTCTTCCCTCCTTCTTTCTTTCTTTCTTTCTTCTTTTCCGCTATCAATTCCTTTCTTTCTTTTCCCCCTCAATCAATTTCTTTTTTCCCCTTTCTTTCTTTCTTTCTTTCTTTCTTTCTTTCTTGCATTCTTTTTGTCTATCAATTTCGTTCTTTATTTTTCTCAATCAATATCTTTTTTTAGTTTTTTCTTTCTTTCTTTCTTTCTTTCTTTCTTTCTTTCTTTATTTATTTATTTATTTATTTATTTATTTATTTTTCATTCTTCTTTCTTCTTCATTTTTTTCAACCACAGTATTTTCCTTTCTTTCTTTCTTTCTTACTTTCTTTCTTTCTTTCTTTCTTTCTTTTTTTATACCACAGTTTTTTTCTTTCTTTCTTACTTCTTTCTTTCTTTCTTTCTTCTTCTTTTCTTTCGTTCTTTTTTTTTTTTTCTTCTTTTAAACCACAGTATTTTCCTTTCTTCTCTCTTTTCTTTCTTTTTTTCTTTCCCGTCCTTTTTTCTCTCTTCTTTTTTCTTTATTTCTTCTTTTTGTCTTTTCTTTTTTTAACCACAGCATTCTCCTTTCTTTCTTACTTCTTTCTTTCTTTATTTCTTAATCCATGCCCTTTTCTTCCTTTCTTTTCTTTCTGTCTTTTGCTTCTCTCTTTATTACTTCCTTTTTTTTTTCTTTTATCATTTCATACCACAGCATGTACCTTTCTTTCTATCTTTCATTCTTTCTTAAACCACGGGTTTTTCTTTCTTTCTTTCTTTCTTTCTTTCTTCTTTCTTTCTGAAACACCTTCCTTCTTTTTACATTCACTTTTTCCTTTCATTTCTTTTTCTTCCTTTCTTTTGTTCTTAATTTTGTTATATTCTTTTCTTTCTTTCTGATACTATCAGTGTATATTATCTGAACTAGCAAATATATGCACCCTCCGGGTGCAAGTATTTTAGTTAAATTTTATAATTAAATATGATATTAAATTAGAAAGGCTAATGAAACTGAATAAGAATATAGATAAACAGATTTTGAACAGAAGGGGTATGATTGAAAAATAGAACAACTTTGAAACTAACTCTTACATCATTTTCCGTTACTCCCGTCTTTCATTGGTAAATTTTCCCAATTAAACTGTTTAGTTAAAATAGGAAGTAAAGAATAATATTACAGTTATTTCTTCTTGTTAAGGGATTTCTTTTAAGATTTATTGAAGAGATTTTTGCTCATATTCAGTAAGATAAAACCAAACAATTAGAAATCAATAATACTAAGCATATATTTATTAAAATCATTTTTTAAGATCAATATGCAAATTAGCCTTCCCATTCATACTGTAAACCTCTATTTTGTTGTATATATAAATACAATTGCATGTTAATAGTATGTAGATATGGTCAACAGTGTAAGTAATGTAAAACAATTTTATTAATAATTGAGGTTTAAATAAAAATAGAATCATGGAGAATATGATGTAAATAACTAAAGGAATTGTGGCTTGTATAGTAATATAGTTTCGGTTACAAACAGACAAACCCACAATCTCCATTATAATAAGATTTAGTTATTAGCATTTCCAGGTCGTCTCACTCTTCGACCATCAAACCAAATAGCATGGAAATGTAATACAGAAGTAGTTTTCAATGTTTAACTAGCCTGATTCTGGAATCCCTCGCATCTGGATAAGGAATAGACCAATTTAGCTATGGAAACCTCTAAGCCATTATGTCGTAGTGGCTAACGTGCAGGACTGCGACACCGTGGTAGAGAGTTTGAACTCCAGTCGCATTATTACGTTCACTTTTGAAATACTACCCTAGGGAAAGGTGTGATCCCTCTCAGCTATTTACATATAATTTTTCATCTTTCTGTTGTTAATGTCGACGTTTAAACTTTTCGGTTTATATAAAACCTTCTTCAGGACAATATGATAAAAAGAAGAGAAAAAGATTGTTTGTTGTTCAAAAGGTGATGGATGTTTTTGATTTCATGAGTTGTGGTGCACCTGAGCACTGTACACAATAAATTTCATTATTATATATATATATATATATATATATATATATATATATATATATGGGAGTAAAATATGGATATGAATACAATATATAGAAATAGGAAAAACAAAGTTTTCCAAAAAAGATGAATTTATTATGTTTATGTTGATGTCTAAATGTTTCGGTTTATATAAAACCTTCTTCAGGGCAGTATGATAAAAAGAAGAGAAAAAGATTGTTTGTTGTTCAAAAGGTGATAGATGTTTTTGAATGATTTGAGTTGGAAATATGTAGAAAAAGGCACAAAGCCGTTCATTGATTAGCGTTCAAATTGAATGTTCATGATGTGATTAGTACAAGTGAAAAGAAAAGTCAAGGTTTTATATAAACCGAAACGTTTAAACGTTGACATTGCCACCAGTAATAAACTTCAATCCAGTGTAACATCCCATGTTTGTCTACATTCAGATACGCTGATAGGTGCACGTCCTGCGTCCCTGACGCACAAAGACATAAAAGGACGCGGTAAAATCGTATCCATGCGTCCTAGAGTTTTTTTTTTTTCTTTTTCTTCCCACGTCATTTCAAGCTAACTGTAAATACATTTCAATATTTTCTAAGAAACGAATTATACATGATAGGTTACAAGGTAGGAGTTAGACAGCTTTAGTTGTTTCCCCAGATCATAAATAAAAATTTTACAATCTATAAAGAAACTTTAGTTGAGACCCATACATTTTCCGGGGACTCATTCAAAGTAAATATGTACATCCCAGGACTCAATAAATTAAAAACCTATCAGAATCACTGACATTTCTTCACATACCCTCGAAGTGATTTC
This sequence comes from Doryteuthis pealeii, assembly GCA_023376005.1. Taxonomy (NCBI): domain Eukaryota; kingdom Metazoa; phylum Mollusca; class Cephalopoda; order Myopsida; family Loliginidae; genus Doryteuthis; species Doryteuthis pealeii. The sequence goes on along the minus strand of CM042143.1, from coordinate 63,673,382 downwards.
CTCATTTACTCCTATATGTATATTTGTTTGGCTGATTTATTCTTAATATTTCGAGATAAATCTCTTCCTCAGAGGATTTCTGAAAGTCTGAAGTTGTTGTAGGGATTGTACATTCTGTTTTGTGTCTTATATCTTCCAAATTCTGTGTGTGTGTGTGTGTGTGTGTGTGTGTGTGTGTGTGTGTGTGTATGTGTGTCTGTGTCTGTGTCTGTGTGTGTATTTATGAGTGTGTGAAAGTCGTCATTTATATAATCATTTAGAAAAATGAGAAATGTTCGTGCTTATCATGTCATGGGGTTAATACAATAGCTAATGTGTCGTCACACCCTTCTCTTATGAAGAATATGATTGGTCGTGTCTGTACTGACGTGGCCTTGGCAAGAGATAAACTTACGAAAACACAATTCAAATAACAACATATACTACATCATATATGTGTGTGTATGCATATATGTTAGAGGGTTAGTTGGATTTTACGGCATATTAACACTTGATGGGTTATTTTATACCGAAGACGTTTTAGTTTTATTCATTCTTGATACGTACTGACACTTTTTAAAACTCAATTTTAAACACATTTTTATAACTCGTTTCTTTGTAACTAACCCATAGATGGAGCCCTAACAGGTACTACCACTACGGGACAGAGTTGACCTAGGAGTAATGATGATGAAAGGGTACTTCACACTCCACGGGGCTCCAGAACTTGAACTTCCCCATCAGATAGAGTTTAGCGTCATACCCAGGACATAAAGACCTTCAGCCACTGCCTTCTAGGACATATATGATAAAAAAATAGAGTTTGTCATGAAGGCAATGGGAATGGGACAATCATATAGCTTCTAGGGCTTGACATGACCAGCCGATTGATCAGAGAGGGCTTCTCCGACCCACCGACCCACCGACCACTAGCCTAAGTAAGGGCCAAAGTGGAGTGTTCCATGTCATAGATTGCTTAGCTAACAGGGTTCCGTCTTTAAACATCACATATCGCCACCCACGACCAACAGATGGTCATATGGGAGTCTTACCCCTCTGCAGAGGTGCAGTCGGTATATTCTAAAGCCCCACCTACAGGGCTTTTGTACATATGTATGTATGTATGTATGTATGTACGAGAGTAATCCCAAAGGTGTGGTTTCGAAAATATTTAAAAATCACAGAAACGTTCATTGTTTATTGTCAATGACGTATACATCATTTTAAAGTTTCAACATGTATTTATTTTTCTACATAATCGCTATTTCGGTCGATGCATTTTTGTAAGCGTTGTGGTAGTATGTCCATGTCATACCAGCTTGCTGCCATATCGTTGAGGAAATGTTGAACCTCGTTGTCGTCGCTGCAAACTTTCTACACCACTTGCGGATGTTTTTGACATCCATGCACGACTCGCCGTACCCTTCTGTCAATTGACGATGAATTTTAATCGGTTTAATGCTTTTTTCTTTCAAAAACCGAAGAACTCTGCAAACTCCAGTTCCTGCGGTAGAATTAACCGGAGCTCCATCAGAAATAACTGCCAAACCAAGACTGAGCGTGACAGTGACGCTCTCAAAGGGAAAGGCGCAGGTGCAAGCACACTAAACACAGTGACATTGTCAATAGCTGCACGAACAGTTTTTGTGCGTCCCTAGTGCTTTTGAGACCTTTTGAGACGGTTTTTGAGTGCTTTTGAACGTTACTTTTGGGATTACCCCGTATTTACAACTACTGTTGATTTGAATTCATACTTTTCCTTCTGCGAGATTAGTTGCCTTACCAACGTTAAAAAAACAGTAGATAGGTATGTATGTACCCAAGCAAACTAGTGAGTGGCGGCCTATGATGCTTAAGAACGGAATTCTGCTGGATGAGAAGTCCAGGATGTACAACACTCCACTTAGACCCTTACCTGGGTTAGACGAACGGTTGGAGAGACCCTTCCGATTAATCGACAGGTCCCATCAAGCCCTAGTACCTGTATCATTGTTCCAACTCTATTGCTCTTATCGCAAACCCAAACACTTTTCATCATATATGTGCCAGAAGGTGGTGACTGAGGTCTTAATGTCCTGGGTATGACGTTGAACTCTGATGGTGAAGTTCCAATTCTGGAGCTTTGGGGAATATAGAAAACCCTTCATCACCATTACTCCCAAGTTTTCTCCGACCCGGGTGATTATGCCTGTTAGGGTCCCATCTATAACTTAAATAGAAAAAGATGATTTTTAAAATGTGTTTTAAAAAATTGAGTTTTGAAAAAATTGAGTTTGAAAAAATATTTAGTTTGAAAAAAAATGTTGAATACCCATCAAGAATGAATAAAACAAAACGTCTTCGGCATAAAATAACCCAACAAGAGTTGACATGCTGTAAAATTCAAACAACCGACGAACCAAC
>CM042143.1:63636000-63666000 GCA_023376005.1 Doryteuthis pealeii | reverse complement strand
CTTTTTCTCTAAGCGTTTCATTAGAGTCTATGTGGTGCAGTCGTACAGTAACACTCGCACATCTACGGCTTGGAAAATTTTTTGTTTTATCTTATCAGTGAGATCAAATTTCCATATCCATATATAATGGAGATTCGATCTCCATTTGTCTGTAACCGAAACTACGTCCCCGCTTACGTCACAATAACGTCAGAAATTAAGAAAGTTTACCAATGACGATTTAATTAATAGTCAATATCAAGTACTACATAAAAACGTATGAACAACTGAAATATATATAAACTCAGGACTGAGAATGCACAAAAGATGGTCTAATGTGTCATTTAAATCAAGTTTCAATAAATTCATGACCGTTATTATTGATTCATATAGTTTTTTCTCACTCTGATATATATTTAGTGTTATCTAATATTTAGATTTTTAGGAAAAATATTTACAAACATTAAATTTTCATATATTCTTCTTTGACATTAAATTTGAAATGCACTGTGTATTTAATTGTATCCTGTTACGTAATTGTGTGCACATGTCCAACACTAAGGTTTGTTTATATTTTGTTACAAAAAACGGTTTTGGATGTCGATAAAATCAAGATAAAATTTAACAGAAGTATATCTTTTTATATACTAAAATTAAAATATTCGTTCATCTTCAGAAAATTTGTTTTTAATAAAATTCTGTAGAATTATTTACAAATTGGTGTATTCATAAAAAAAATTGTCGTTTGTGAAAGGTCAGGACCTTCAATTCGATGCGTAACCCCCCACCCCTATATTTAACATAATGAAACCTGAATAAATGTTAAATATTATTGTCAAAGTTTTCAAAAGAAGAAACATAAAAAAAAATCTCCTGACGATTTAAAAAATGATTTTCAGCGTCCGAAAATAATGAAAACAATGGAAGTCCCTAATGTCATAAAACAAATATCTCAGTGGAATGGAGTCAATATGATGCTTTTTAAGCAAGTAATTGATTTTATTTTAAATATTAAACGCTTTATTTTATTTATCTAATTCCCCACCCCATGAAATATCTTTTAAAAATGTATTTCTAAACCACCCGGAGGGTATTTTTTGCTAGTATTCAATAATTAGCCACTACGCTGATTGCCACACACACATACGCGCGCATATATATATATATATATATATATATATATATATATATATATATATATATATATATATATATATATAAAGATAAATCTAATGAGTCAGACGAATCTACTATTAGTTTCGTTTAATGCTCTTCAGGGCTAAGATCTTAGCCCTGAAGAGCATTAAGCGAAACTAATTGTAGGTTCGTCTGACTCATTAGATTTATCTTTATTATTTGCTCTACTTAGGTACTGAGCACTTTTTACTTATTAGCTATTCTCCTAGCGGTTATATGAATATATATATATCTTATATACCTATAAATTGTTTTTTCTTTTGGCGAAATACTGTACCAATAGATTATTTTTTACAATCAAACTATTTGCTGTTTTTTTTTCTCACCGCGAGGATTTACCAACACGCTTGGTATATTAAATTATATATATATATATATATATATATATATATATATATGTGTGTGTGTGTGTGTGTGTGTGTGTGTGTACAGAAAGAAGTATGCGATGCTGGAACCTTCCACCAGTAATCAATATAAATATAATTATTTGATTATATTATGAATATATATTTATATTGATTGTATTATGGATATACATTTATATCGTTCGAAGGCTGCAATATTACATATTTGTATATGTATACACACAAAAAATATCAGAATACATACAAATTCATACATAAAACATTAAAGGGTTTTAATCATCCTAAACACGTGTCGCGTACCTAACATAATTAATTTTTTTTTTAATTCAAATCATTCTACTGGTATTATTAGTTTTTATTATAAATATCTATTTTACTCTCACTACTAGTAACTTGAAAAAAAAAACTGTACGCAAACACACCACCCCTGATGATGGCACTTCGAAGTGCCGAAAGTACTTGGGATAAAAACTTTGGTGGACTAATCCACGGATTCCATCCAAATGTAAAAAAAAGACCGTTAATAAGATTGTTAAACGGGAGACCTATCTTTTGTTTAATTATACATGTATAAATGAAAGAATGCTACCCAAATACACACACACACATCTATATATATATATATATATATATATATATATATATATATATACGAGAGCCACGAAATGTATATGTTATTCCACACACACATACACACTCACACACACACATATACACACACTCACATGCACTGTGTAGAATTCTCAGCCCGTAGCAGTATCGATTTTCTATCCGGAATATTATCATTCCGATCTAAGATAAAATGAACACGATAAGCTTTCTGTGTAGTAATTACAGATTCACCAGTCTTAAAAATCGTTTAAAACAGCAAACCTACTTTGTGCACCGATCCAAACTATGATCGTAACGGATCGTATCTGAAAGAAAAAAATACTAAGACATTAACTAGATGGTTTTACTATTACCACTTGCTAGAATTTACGCATACTACGCAAGTGTCAGTTTTAATTCATCATCATCATCATCATCATCATTTCATGCTGATAGTACAGATTCTCTCTCTCTCTCTCTCTCTCTCTCTCTCTCTCTCTCTCTCTCTCTCTCTCTCTCTCTCTCTCTCTCTCTCTCCACACGCACCTTGGATGTTGCAAACATTAAGGTTTAGGGACTGGCTCAGTGACACTCTGAAGAATCCTGCCCTTGCTGTGGAGCACTAAGAGAAGCTAGCTTCTAATAGATCTGTTGGAGAGTCACCTTCTACCGGTATGTGAAAGAATTTGAGTCCAACAGAATTAAACACCAAAAATTGAAGCGGTTGTTAGAAAGGGTGATTTTCAGTCCAGCAACATATTCTAATATAAGGACACACAGTAAATTCTGATCTTAGGGGGAGAAAAAAATGGAACAAATAATCACACTTGAATTTTAACAAAATTTTAACCCATTGTATGTCGGTCAGTCTAAATTAATCTCTTTCTTCCATTCAAGCTATGGATAATTAGTGAGGCGAGACTAGGTTCGCCAAGCAATCTTGGAAAAGAAAAACCCTGTATCTAAACTAATTGTTGTACGCTTCGTGTCGCCGTTTGCTCGTGACGGAGGAGTTGTGTAACACTTCTCCTACTTGCATATCTCTCTCTCTCTCTCTTCTCTCTCTCTCTCTCTCTCTCTCTCTCTCTCTCTTTATGTGTCTATCGACCATCACTCGTGTCAGATCATGTACCCAGCGTCCAGTCTCTACATAGAGCTGATGAGTATCAGGTTTTGCTGGTGTGTCCACAGGAGAACGTCGACATCTTAAGATTTTTGTATAGAGTAATGTGGGGAGTACCCCTGATGCAACATAATTATTATTATGATTATTAATCATGTTCCTCAAGACAATTTAGTGAGACCCTTGTGTTTCATGCAGACTGCATAGAAATTTCATATTAGGCACTAATTTAGTCAACTTCAGTCTTAAATCTCTTCGTTTAGTGATATCCAATCGATTTCTTGTTTTTAGTAGCAAATCATTTACTGCACTAAAGCCATCTTCAGCTAAATATGAAGATGGGAACAATAACAACAAGCTAAGGTGGTTGAATTCGGTATTTAGTTTCTGTCTCATTACAAAGACATGCCATGACTCCTTTTATGTTGAATAAAAATCCCGTTTGTCTCAATTATCCTTTATTAAAAATCAACTTGCTCCTATTTGGGGCATACGCCATGTTGCCTCACGGGTACTCCCCACATTACTGTACACAAAAAATCTTAAGTAGCAACTACACAAAAGATGTAAATATAAATGTACAATAAACGCAATTTTAGGCATGAACTAACCCAAGACGGATTGACGTGCCATTAAAATTAATCAATCAATCAAACCGCTTTATGTACGTTTTTCTCTTGTTGCTGCTTTCGACGTGCGGCTGTAGTTTTCTGCACTCAAGTTATTTCACGCAGTCAGCTTGCTGGCTTATTCCATAATAGCAAATATCCCATTAAATGAATTCTTTTTAAAAAATAGCATCATGGTTGTAAGGGTTTGGAGTTCTTCATGCAAAAATGTTCTGGGTATTTGACCATAAAGCATTTAATTAAAAAATTTCATCTGACTTGCACCATTTCTATTGAGCTCGTTCCCTCGGGCCTCAATGCAGCAACCCAAGATGGTTTTCAAAGATGATAAAAGTCTGTATTCAGTTCGCACGCGTTGCATAAACTTCCCAAACGGCTAGGTAACACAAGTACACACACACACACACACATACACACACAAACATACACACACACACACACGCATATATATATATATATATACATACATATATACATGCATGTAGTTGGATGTTACAAGAGGTCACATATACTGTTGCATAGATTTCCTCCTCCTCCCCCTTCTTCTTCTCTTCTTCTTATTATTATTATTATTTGCCCCTTTTGAGTTTTCACGTCAGCATTAGGTGATGGTCTTTCACTGGTCTCTGAGTGACAGCAAGTCTCATCAGGTCTCCAGGACTCTTCTGAGTATTCTGGCAGATTGCAGCAGTGCAGTGTTCTGAATGGTTTCAATCCTTCCTATGATTTTCAAACTTTCCAAACCCTTTTCCAATCCTTTTGGGACTGTTCCAAGTGCACCAACTACAATTGGTATCACTTTCACTTTCATATTCCATAACTTTTTCAGTTCTCTGGCAAGGTCCAGATATTTGTCCATTTTTCATTTAGCTTCACCCTGTGATCTGCTGGCACTGCAAAATCCACCAGTTGACAAGTTCTTTCTTTTTGGTTTATCAACACTAGTTCTGGTCTTCTTGCTGGGATAAGGTGATCCGTTTTTATTTCAAAGTCCCAGAGAATTTTATGTGTTTCGTTCACAAGAACAGATTTTATTATTATTATTATTATTATTATTATTATTATTATTATTATTATTATTATTATTATTATACTGCCTTCTGATACTTATTTTCTCAGCTGACCGGATCTTTTACTATTCTATTCTTAGATCCGGACTGATTGCACTCTTCCTCTGCTCTTGGACTTCTTGTGTTAGTATTGTGCGTTTCTTTGTCTATGTGTCCATATTTTTGTTCATACAAATGAGCTCAAGGCATAGTAATTTTTAGAGGTCTTTATTTGAAAACCCAAGTTAACAGCACACGCGGAGAGTAATAGCTCACCGGAGCGGTACTATTAGCGACCGTTTCCCTCGGTTGCCTAACTAACTGAAATTTTGTAACTCATTCTCATGATCAAACTGTCCAATCAGAGAACAGCTAAAAATGGTTCAGCTAAAGGTTAAGCCTTGTCTATCATTTTTGGGGTATTTTCCATGATTCTTCTACTAGCTAGTTACCAGTTAACTTTTGAATTCTACACTTACCATACATAATTAATAGTCCATCTATCAAATATGTAACAATACGCCAGCTTGATTATTATTATTATTATTATTATTATTATTATTATTATTATTATTATTATTATTAATCATGTTCCTAATTGTTTTAGAAGAGATTGTCACAGTTTGGATCCCGAGGTTGTCCAAATTCTTTGATGATGTGTGTGGTTGAATAATATATCCTAATTCTATTATAATCGATAATTATAATATATAATAGTGTCTTTCTGTCTGTAACCGAAACTACGTCTCAACCAATGTCACAATTCCCATAGTTATTTACGTTATATTCTCAATGGTTATTAAACAATAATTATTTAATCTTTATTAGAATATTATTTATTAACAATTATTCTATTACGGTCAAGCTGAAATAGATTTGCCTCAAAACAGCCCATATTATTAGTGTGTTTAAAATCCTGAAATGTGTGGTATATATCAATAAGAAATAAATGTTTACATAGTATATGGTGTGAATAATTTGCATACCGGTTTTTAAAATAACTGTGTTTAATAAATAATTACTTTATTTGTTATTGATTTTTATTATTATTGTTCTCGAACGTTTTAAAAGCAATCCCATCTATAATTTTGTATTGAAATCAATTAGAATAAAGTGAAAATAAGTGTAATCTTTTTTAAATTCTTATTTAATTTAATTAGTGTTTCTAATTCAATATAATATTTGATAATATTTCTCTGAATGTTTGAGATGGTGCTTGACGATTAGTATTATCTGCGTTATTCGGACTATTGTCCCCATCTTCATTGTTATTTGTACAACGTTTCGGCCGATATGCCCTCCGGCCTTCTTCAGTATTTATTGTCGGACTCGGGAAACTTCTCGGACTCGGGGACCTTCTTTTCGCACTCGGAAACTATCTTGTCGTGTTCGGGAGCCATCACGGAACTAAATAAAGGACTAAATAAAGGGTTAGGTTCAAAGTTCCGTGATTGGGGCCTATATAAATCTAAGTTGATTTAATATAGCTCCCCAAAATTCAGTCTCATCAGATTGGGATAAATTTACTTTACTCTAAAGTAAATTGATACCCATCTGATGAGACTGAATTTTGGGGAGCTATATTAAATCAACTTAGATTTATATAGGCCCCAATTTTGGTCGAAATAAATTTATTATGGAATTACGGTGTTGAGTTCTTCCTTCCTTTCTATGATATATATATATATAATATATATATAATATATATATATATATATATATATATATAACTATCACTTAACATTACCAGCTAATGTCTGCTTTTCTTTGCAGTGACCGATTGCAGCCTTTTCCAATACTCAACTGTGCCACTGTTAGATGTCTAGTTAATCTAAATTAAAATTGTTGATTTCTTTTTAGATCTATTAAAAATGGGGCTGGCAACTTGAATAGATCGAAAAGAAACTAGTCATGGGATATATATATACATATATATATATATATATATATTTATTCAAACTATTATTTAACCTTACCAGCTAATGTGTCCTTCCTGCTGCAGTGACCGGTTGTAGCCTTTACCGATGCCCAACTGTGCCACTGATAGATTTCTAATTAATCTAAATTAAAATTGTTAATTACCTTTTAGATCTGTAAATTTCAAACGTTGTTCGTTGGAAGTAACCCGTAACATTTTGTCGCTTAAGTCAGAAGTTAATAAAACATTTGCAATCACTCTCTCTCTCTCTCTCTCTCTCTCTCTCTCTCTCTCTCTCTCTCTCTCTCTCTCTCTCTCTCTCTCTCTCCGATGAAAGTAAGTGCGAAATTCTATTTCATTTTATCAAAGACTTTGGCGCAACCACGCTTCATTGAAAATACGCCATTACAACGTTTAAATTGGGAAGATAAGTCACATAATTAAATTGTGCAAGATATAATTTCACGGAGGCGCACTTAGCGTTTCACTTTCCGGCTAATGTCCTTGGGAAAGACACGGATCCATCTGTTATTTCTATTCAACCCATAGATGGCACCCTAATAATTACTACCACTCCTGGTCAGTTGGTTGGTTAAATTTTAAGGCATGTCAACGCTTGTTGAGTTATTTTATACCAAACACATTTTGTTTTATTCATTCTTCATGTGTACTCGATTTTTTAAACACATTTTTTTCTATTTAACTCAATACCCTAACAGGTACTACCACTCCAGGTCAGAGTGGACCAGGGAGCAATGTTGGTTGGTTGGTTGGTTGGCTGGTTGGTTAGTTTTATGGTATTGTGTCATTTTCTGCTGAAGACATTTTTTATTCATTCTTGATGGTAGTCAATTTTTTATCAATTTTTTTCCTATTTAACTCATAGATTGGTTACCCTAACAGGTACTACCACTCCAGGTCAGAGTGGACCTGGGAGTAATGGTGATGGTTGGCTGGTTGGTTGGTTGGTTTTATGGTATGTCAACCCATTGTGTCATTTTATGCTGAAGACATTTTTTTATTCATTCTTGATGGTAATCAATTTTTTAACACATTTTTTCCTATTTAACTCATAGATGGGACCCTAACAGGTACTACCACTCCAGGTCAGAGTGGACCTGGGAGTAATGGTGATGGTTGGCTGGTTGGTTGGTTGGTTTTATGGTATGTCAACCCATTGTGTCATTTTATGCTGAAGACATTTTTTATTCATTCTTGATGGTAATCAATTTTTTAACACATTTTTTCCTATTTAACTCATAGATGGGACCCTAACAGGTACTACCACTCCAGGTCAGAGTGGACCTGGGAGTAATGGTGATGGTTGGCTGTTGGTTGGTTGGTTTTATGGTATGTCAACCCATTGTGTCATTTTATGCTGAAGACATTTTTTATTCATTCTTGATGGTAATCAATTTTTTAACACATTTTTTCCTATTTAACTCATAGATGGGACCCTAACAGGTACTACCACTCCAGGTCAGAGTGGACCTGGAGTAATGGTGATGGTTGGCTGGTTGGTTGGTTGGTTTTATGGTATGTCAACCTATTGTGTAATTTTATGCTGAAGACGTTTTGTTTTATTCCTTCTTTGTGGTAATCAATTTTTTAAACACCTCTTCGGGTTAGCTCAGTCGGTAGAGCGTTCGGCTAGAAACCACAAGGTTCCTAGTTCGATACTGGTCCTCGCCAACTCAGCGTATGAGTAGCACAGGGATCTGTGCGGTAAAGTAAGGAGCTGATGGTAGGTGTGGCGCTCCACCTTAGATGCTAAAACAATCTCCTTGGTCTAGCGCTATTGAAAAGGAGATAGACTCCCTCGCTGACTGGCTGATACCGACTTTAGGCCGCCCCGTCGACTAAAAAAAAAATGGGGGTACTCCACATTTCCCAGAGCTCCAGAATTGAAACTTCAGCATCAGATCGAGTTTAACATCATTGTATTTACCTCGTACCCCACTTGTACCACCCACAAACCGAAGCTCATGGGCGGGTCTGCATAGTGATCGAGCTTAACATCATAGCCAGGACACTAAGATCCTAAGCCACTGGGTAAATAGAATGGGTTATTTTGCCTTGGTTGGTTGGTTGGTTGGTTGGATTTTACGGCATGTCAACCCATGTTGTGTTATTTCATACCCGATGACATTTTGTTTTATTCATTCTTGTTGGGTATTCTGTTTTTGGTCACTTTTTTTTTTTATCTATCTAACCTATAGATGGGACCCTAAAAGGTACTACCATTCCTTGGAAAAGGCTTGGTTTTGTTGATTGGACTTTACGGCATGTCAACCCTATTTCATTCATTCTTGTTGGGTATTCAATTTATTCTTTGCGAACTCAATTTTTTTAACACATTTCAATACTCATTTTGTTTATCTATTTAACGAATAGATGGGAACTTAACAGGTACTACCATTCCGAGTCAGGGTTAGGCTGCGAGTAATGGCGATATAGAGGTACTCCCCATTCCTCAGAGTTCTGGAATTGGAACTTCATGACTAGTTGAGGTTTAATGTCATACCCAGGACACTAACACCCTCAGCCACCAACCTCTAGCACATATATGATAAAAAGGGAAGCGTGCGGTGTAATGGTTAAAGTCATAGGAATTGGACTCGTCGCCCCGAGTTCAAATCCTGGACGTGGTAATTGCATTTCACTTAGCGCTAATACCCTTGGAAAAGGTATGAATTCTACTCTTCCTCCAGCTATGGGTAAATAGTAGGGCAGGCTGAGCTCTTTAACCTTGGTTAGGCAACCAGTCTAGGAGAAGGAAAATTCTGAATTCAAACCTGTTAAACTCCGCTTATGAAATTGACCTTGTGTCACATCCTGCTCGTGCGGAGGAGTTGGTAAATGTATATATATATATGATAAAAAGGGTTGTGGGGTTGGCATATGGGCAGTAGGGTTGGGACAATCATATAAGTGCTAGGGCTTAACGTGACCAGCCGATTGATTAAAAGGTGCCTCTCCGACTGTCCGTTTAGTTTAAGCGGAAAGTCAAAGTGGAATGTTACATGTTATGGGTGCTCAGCCACCAGGATTCTGTCCTTAAGCAACAATGTTCGCCATCCACGGCCAAAAGGTGGCCCAGTTGGGTGGATTTTACTCCTGTGTACAGGTGCAGTCGGGCATTCTACGTTCTCAGCCGACAGGGCGGATTTTGTTTTGGTTAGGCAACCAGTCTAATGGTAAGAAAATTCGATTGCCCTTGTGGCCGAGATTATTATTCTGTTGTATACAGGAACATGGAATGTTGGGTATACCAGTACATCCAAATAACGGTTCGCGCTAACAATAAAGTACTTCACAAGAGAGTGCTAAGAATTGAGGTTGTAAGTAGACGGTTCTCTGACTGATCTAAACAGCAGTACACAAGAAGTCTTGAACCGGTTAATTTACTCCCAAAGTGTTAAGTATCTGGCCGCCATCCTTGGCCAGTTGTAAAGAATTTAAAGTAAATAAGTAAGTAAGTCCCGAATTATAGAATCCCTTGGTAAGTGAATAAGTCCTAAGTTTTGGAATCCTACGTAGTGTCAAAAAGGTCCAGCGATATATGATCGTCGTCCATGAAGATCCAAGTGGTTGTGAGTACCTAAGATTAGAATCAGTCAGTCTAGATAATAATATCAGCAGCAGAGCACTGCCAGTGATTGGACAAGAATATGGTCACATGACTATCGCCCAGTCTATAAATAAGAGTGGGCGTCTAGCACACACCTTATATCCAGAAAAGTCAACACAAAGAAAAATGTATGATAGGCCAGTCGACAAAAAATACACGAACTGTATACCCCGCCCAAAAAGAGGGAGACCTAGGTATGATACTAAACAGTATTTGATGGTGAGGCTCCGGTTCCAGAGATCTAAACAGTGTAGAGTCACCTCTTTATTTTCATTACTCGAAGATTCTCTCTGATTCGAATGGGTAGTACCTCTATCGATCAAATAGATATGTTTAAACATAATTGTTCAATAGAACCGCTTAAAAAACAAACTATTAAAGAAACAACTGCACAAATATCTAAATATGAATATACAGTGAACGTGATTCCCTAACCTCTGGGCATTAAATAACCCTAAACGTGTTGAAAGGCCGTAAGATTCAATCAATCAATCAATCAGAATCCTTGAATTATATGGACACAAAATTTCTTAGCGACTTTTTTTTTCAACAAGGAAAAAGTGAATACGCAGCTTAAAAGTTTTGTCAAAATAAAAACTTAACTTAATAAATGCCAGACGAAGGAGGGAAGGAGGCCGGGACGACAAAAGATCAAATTTACCATCTTGACTCTCTGCAGCAACTGCTGTCGGTGTATAGTAAATCTCGCCAAGAGGGTTAGTTTTTCTGTGTATTTATGGGTGCGTATAGATGTATATTCCTGTGCATGTTTCTTGGTGCCTACACGTCTGTGTGTCTGTGTCTCTGATTGTGTGTTTCCCTGTGTATTTTGTGTGTGTGTGTGTGTGTGTGTGTGTGTGTGTGTGCATATGAATTTATGCCTGTTCACGTGAGCAATGCCAATCCGTGCAGTCGAAGGTAAGGCGAGTTGAAAGTAATGATTTATGTCAAACTGTCACACAGCCGAGTTACCCAACACACTCACACCTTAGCCAAATGTGCCATCGATTCCCTGTTGTCTCTTTGGGGAAACATCTTCAGGGCCATCAGCTCAGACTCATTGGGCGACTTGAAATGCCTCGCTCATTTTGAACCCCAACAAGAAAATGTGAAAGCGGATCTCCTTTCAAAGGGTCCGTTAGAGATTTTCGTTCATCGCGTCGCCACTAATGATTGGCCTTCATGCAGAAAATTACACTAAGCAAATTTGGGGAGTGGGATGGGTTGGTGCGTTTGGGAAGATAAGGAGGGGGGATAAAAAGAAAGAGTAAATGGAAGGAATGAAATAAGGTATAGATAGAATGACACAGGGAAAGAAAGAAAGAAAGAAAGAAAGAAAGAAAGAAAGAAAGAAAGAAAGAAAATATAGATAAATTAAAAGAATGAAAGGAAACAAAGAATATAAAAACTGAAAAGGAAGAAAGGAAGAAAGAAAAAAAGAAAATGTATGAATGAATGAACGAAAATACAGAATGAAAATAAAGAAATAAAGATTAATGTGACCAAAAAATTAAACAAAAAAGAAAGAAAGAAAGATAGAAAGAAAGAAAGAAATTAAAAAGTTATAATTAAAAAGGCAAAGAAAGAAAAAGAGAGAGAGAGAGAGAGAGAGAGAGAGAGTGAGTGAAATGAGTGAGAGAGGGTGGGGAGAAAGAAATTAAAACGAAAATTAGCAAAGAAAGAAAAGTTGTCTGAAATAAAAGGAGGACAAAGAGAAATGGCGAAATGGGAGAAATCTACATCCCAACAATGAGATTAAAAATAATGGAATGAAATAATGAAGCAGGAAAGATTTGTTTATTTGTGAAGGAGAAAGAATAAAAATAAAAATCTATCTAGTTATTTATATCTCTTCTCCCCCCCACACACACTCTCTCTCTCTCTGTTATATATATATATATATATATATATATATATATATATATATAATATATATATATATATATATATATATATATATAATATATATATATATATATATACTTACACTAGCTTGCCAATTCCACATTCTTTGTACGTTTTGAAAACTTATTTATATTCCACTTTTTATATAATTGCAAGCTAGTGTAACGGTTAGAGACTTCGCCTGTCAGCTTGACAATCAAGGTTTCGAGTCACACACGGAGCAGTCTCCCATGTCTATAACCTTGCTGAGGAGATCTAATAGGTCGAAATGTACATTCAGGGATTGAAATTTTCTCGATTCGTTTAGCCTTACATTTGAACATATATGCCCGCCTAAAAATTCATTAATTATTAACTAATTAATTTCAAAATTAGGTACGACTTCAATTAAGCACATATCCTTCAACAAAAAATATTATTATATATATATATATATATATATATATATATATATCTGTGCATGTGTGTGGGTGTGTTTAATATTAATATTTTTCTTATTAATGTTTTGTGCAAGTTGGTGCTAAAAATTTAGAACGTTTTTTTCTCAAATTGTAAGTAAGTAAGTAAAGTTAGCTATTGCTGGTATCAGCCGCATAGCGAGGGAGTCTATCCTCTTTTAGCTAGTGCTAGACAGAGGATATTGTTTTTGCTGAATTAGAGTGCCTACGCAAGTTCTCTACCGACAGAGTTAAACCGAACCTTATATATATATATATATATATATGTATATATATAGGGTGTTCGGGATAAATTTGACATATTTATATTTGGTTATTTTTCTACGTAGGTTGGAGGTATTGACGCTCACTACGCATCATTTAATAGCTTGGACTCTTCTCCAATTCATATACGTGATGACAGAGATGATGACAGATACCAAGCACTTTTTTTTTTCCTTATGAAACTGTCAAATTTCTCCCGAACACCCTATATATATATAATATATATATATATATATATATAATATATACACATATATATATATATAGATAGATAGATAGATAAATAGATAGATAGATATACAGAGAGAGGGGGAAAGAGAGAGAGGAGAAATGCAAATAGGAAAAGTTTTAGATTCTATTATTTATACAACTTGTCCGTCCCGAGCAAAAGGCGATCCGAAGTAGTTTTTGAAGCGTACAACAATTAGTTCAGATTCAGAGTTTTTCTATTCCAAGATTGGTTGACTAACCTAGTCTCCCTTACTAATTACCCATAGCTGGAATGGAAGAAAGAGATTAATTTAATCTGGCCGACATGGGATGAAATTTTGTAAAAATTCAAGTGGGATCTTTGTTCCATTTTTCTTCCCCTAAGATCAGAATTTACTGTGTGTATAATTTACTATGTCATTAATTTAGAATATGTTGCTGCACTGAAAATCACCCTTTCTAACAACCGCTTCAATTTTTGGTATCTAATTCTGTTGGACCCAAATTCTTTCACATACCGGTAGAAGGTGGCGCTCCAGACAGATCTGTTAGAAGCTAGTTTCTCTTAGTCCTCCACAGCAATGGCAGGATTCTTCAGAGCGTCATTGAGGCAGTCCCTAAATCTCAATGTTTGTAACATCCAAAGTGGAGAAGTTCCTATATGTAGTTTACGTGGAAATGTATGTCTCTCCAGGGCTGGTCTGGTGAGTCATCTGAGAAAACACAAGGATACAGAGTCAAATGTTACAGGCACTCAAGTATGTTTACTGTGTAGTAGATCCTTCAGGAGTCTCAGTGAACTGAAGAGTTCTTCTTTGTGCACCTACCTTGTCGGGTGCTTACAAAAAAGAAAGAAAGAACAGAAAGAACAGAAAATGACCTTACTCGTGCTTGAGTTGACAGCCAACATATTAGAATAACTGAGAGCTTAGGTGCATTTCTTTCTTAAATCATAATGTGGGTTACATAAACACTAAAATTAGGAACTTTTGCCGGCTGGAGCAGTAGAATACGCCGACTGCACCACTGCAGACCCCTACCACTCCATGTGGCCACCCGTTGGCCGAAGGTAGCGATATGTGATATTTAAAGACGAAATCCTGGTGGATGAGCAGTCCATGATATGCAACACTCTACTTTTGATCTTACTTGGACAAGACGGTCGGTCGGAGGGGCTATTTCCGGTCAATAGCACCTAGCACGTCAAGCCCTAGCACCTATATGATTGTCTCGGCCGTATTTCCCTTATGGCACCCAACCCTTTTTATCATATATGTGCTAGAAGGCTGTGGCTGAGGGTCGTAATGTTCTGTGTAAGATGTTGTTGTGATGTTAATCCAACAGTAAAAAGAAGTCAAGTCGAGATAGGGTAAAATAAGACAAGTGTATTTACAATAATGGTACATGAACGACTAGCTTGTCGTTAACGGTAACAGTACAACCTTTTCACTCGGTGTCTCACTATTTATAGTGAGAACCGGTGTATATTCTCCACTGTAGGAACGACCGGTACAACAGATGTTAAACTCTATCTGATAGTGAAGTTCCAATAATGGAGCCCTGGGGAATGTGGAGGACACTTTCATCACCATTACTCTCAAATTCCCTCGGACCCGGAGTGGTAGTACCTGTTAGGGTCCCATCTATAAATAGAAAAACAAGAGTTAAAAATTGTGTTTAAAAAATTTGATTTTTTTAAAATTGAGTACCTATCAAGAATTAATAAAACAAAAATGTCTCCAGCTTAAAATGACTCAATGGTTTGACATACTGTAAAAACGAACGAACCAAACCAACCAACCAACCAACACTACACCGGCTCTGATCTTATGTCGCATCCGTTCTCCTATCGACTCCAACACGTGGACACATTAGAGTTGGTCGGCCAGCAAAAGTTTACATTGATCAGCTCTGTACGGACACTGGATGCCGTCTAGAGGACTTTCAAGAGCGATCGCTGATAGGGATGGATGGTGAGTGATTCAATAGAATCCATGCGATCGGCAGGATGATGATGATGATGATGGAAATGCAAACAGTCCCATCCGATTGGGTAAATACAGGCATAAACATTAAAAGAAGGAAAGGAGAAAAGAAAGGAGTAGATGTTAAAATTTGGGACAGAACAGCTAAAGAAATGAACAGAAACTTCACTGGGAAAGAAAAAAAGAGAGACAATTGAAAAATTCTTACTAATGCAGAAAAGCGCGCAAGAAATAATATAATTAGATTACATATAAAAAGCATTACATTTCACAGAAATACCCGAAATATTCGAGACGCTAGGGTTAGGATTACGGTTAGGGTAAGAATTAGGGTTAGGGTTAGGGCTAGGGCACTTCGGGAGTTTCTTTAATCTAATGCTATTATATGTAGAATGCATTTTACGGAAATACCCGAAACCTTTGAGAAGCTAGAGGTAGGATTAGGAACAGGGTATGATTAGGGCTAGGCTACTTCGAGAGTTTCTGTAATCTAATACTATTCATACGTAAAATGCATTTTACGGAAATACCCGAAACCTTTGAGACACTAGGGTTAAGGTTTGGGTAAGGGTTAGGGTTAGTGTTAGGGCTGGTATTATGGTTAGGGTTAGGGTTAGGTTACTTCAGAAGTTTCCGTAATCTAATGCTATTTATACGTAAAATGCGATTCTAATGATATTATCTCTTGTCTGCTATTTTGCATTTGTACACAAAAAATGAATAACTTAAATTGTCTAAATTTAACATTAAAGACATATTTCGTTAACCCCGATTCGCTTTTATGATTTAGGAACGCACACACAACAACTCCATTACCGATTTTTTAGTGACGCACCGTGAAACAAAGGAACCCGTGTAAATGGTCCGTGATGAAGGTCGGCCAGATTTAGCGGGAAGAAACACAAAAATGCAAACAAACCTCATTTGTCATTTTTATAGTTTTTTGTTTTGTTGTTTATTTGTTTGTTGTTGTTGTTTTTTCTTTTTGCTTTTTCTTTGTTTTGTTTTTTTGCCAATTCATCTCATTTTCAGACGTCTCCACTTCCTCCGCCTGCGGCGTTATTTTTCAAACACCAAGCAAACAAAAAGCATGTGAAACTCTTTCCAAATGGCACACATTTGTCCATTAATTATTATTAGCGACAAGAACTGTATTTCAAACATTTTTCCTTTAATATCTTTCTGTTACACTCCACCGGTAAGATTCACCTTTGTTTTTAAGCCAGAAATGCCCAAGTTTTACAAAAGAAAATGACGTTCACACGCCTGCAGCACATATTTGTCCATTTATTATTATTAGCGACAAGAACTGTATTTAAAAATATCTTTTTTTTTTTTTTGGGGGGGGGGTGGTTAGAAGCATTGTTGATAAAGTATATATTATTATATATATTATTATTTATATTTTTGCTTGAAGGTAATTACAATGCGTATATCGCATAAAATTCGATGATTATAGAAAATAACCATGACAAGTGAATCTCGGCAAAGAATCGTTCGGCGTGTAGAACATCGTACAGAAACAGTCTGTACGATGTTCTACACACCGAACGATTCTTTGTCGAGATTCAATTGTCATGATTATTTTATATAATCATCGAATTTTATGCGATATACGCATTGTAATTGTCTTCAAGCAAAAATATAATTAATGATATATCTTTTTTTCTTTTAATATCTTTTTGTTACACTCCATCGGTAAGACTACCAATTCACCTTTGTTTTTAAGCCAGAAATGCCCAAGTTTTACAAAATAAAGTGACGTTCACACGCCCCCAGCGGTTCTACTTCTGATTTTGAATTCAGAGTTATCCATATCCTAGAATGGTTGTCAAACAAGGTTATAGAATCCAGTCTGTGGAGAATGTGTGTGATAGTCGTCGTCATAGTAAATAGACACGGTGAACTGTGTTCAAATCCTAGACCTGACAGTTTGCATTTCACATAGCGCTAATACCCTTGGGAAAGGTATGAAACCAATTATTCTCCCTCTATCTTGGGGAAAATAGTAGGGCAGACTGGGATCTTTAAATGTTTCTAGGGAACTTATTAACAGAAGTGTATCTGAAGCTCGCATGTACCTCAAATTTTAGCTCTCAACACCAAGCAAAAAATCAAAGAACTGAGCATCCGTCTCACAGACAGCACCTCCTCACTTTTACGCCCTGTGTCTGTCGGTTTTTGTTTCCATTCTTGTTGTTGGTTTAAGATTTAGTCAAAACTGCTTCATATGATACGTTAGGAGGTCTCAGAGAAACCTCCGAATGTGGGTGAATATATATGCAACAAAAATCCAACAAAGAGGTACTTATGACAACAATACAGACTTTATTGTCTGAGCACATGCAATATAAAATACAGATACGAAACAGTTAGGATGAAAGTCCTAAAGAAAGATAGAGTTCGTGTAGTGTTAATTTTGAGGCTACTAACTGGAGAATAGAAGAGTCACTTACTGTATAGGAGCCACGTGGTTAGGGTCTAGAAAGGGCTACGTGCCTATAGTTGGGGGGGGCAAGGCTTCTAAGGAGCAAGAGTACTAATATAGAGAATTTTCTCTTATTCTAGAATTGTCCACTTGTCGCTGAATTAATCGAAACTCGTATCTCTTTAATTCGAATACAGTGCACATCAATATAATCCAAGATACATTTGTTTCATGGATTTTATGTGGCTTGAAACAGTGAATGACTTTCGATTTCTTGACAACAACAGTATAACGTATTATCTGCGCTATTCGGACTATTGTCCTCATCTTCATTGTTATATGTACAACGTTTCGGCCAATATGCCCTCCGGCCTTCTTCGGATATTTCTTGTCCGACTCGGGAACCTTCTCAGACGAAGATGAGGACAATAGTCCGAATAACGCAGATAATACTAATCATCAAGCCTCATCTCAAACATTCAAAGAAATAACAGTATAACGGTTGGAAAGCGCCTAATTGGAAGCTTCAACTAGCAGTCCTCGCGTTTCTTAAGTGTCTGGTCTCAACTCGGCTCGGCCGGTTCGCAGACCCACTCTGCCCTCGTACCACTTCTTATACATCGTTTTGAATATGCAAATTTATTCACAGTTATCTTTTTTAACAAAACAAGGATTCGGCGTTTTTTTTTTGTTTTTTGGGGGTTTTTTTTTGTTTTTTTGCGGCCTAAAATAAACTAAACACTCTGATATCATGTGTCTAAATTTTTGAGATGAGGTTTGATAATTTGTATTATTTGGATTTTTCGGACTGTTGTTCTTATCTTTATTTTATATTCACAACGTTTCGGTTGATGTGCCCTCCGGCCTTCTTCAGGTGTTTCTTGTAATTAATGACGCGTATACAAACAATCTTATCAGAATCATGATGGGACATCAACTCGCTAACCATGAGTTCTGGGTCTGCGAGTCTGGCTTGCTAACCATTACTCTACAATGGGACGCCCAAAGATTCGAACAATTGGAGAATCTCGTTCGGAGGGTATTAGCACTATGCGGAAAGTAAGTATGGATATACCACAGTATCATAATTTAATTATTACAACGTTTAATGGGTTTACTTAAGAGCTATTGCTAAATAGTTCAATATGTAAAAAGTATTATAATCTTGATTTAACTCTTTCACTCTTTTTTCTTTCTTTCTTACTTTTCATCTTTTCATTATGTTCGGTTGAAACAGATTAGTGTTACCACTTCCGCACGCCCACCCGCTCTCTCTATCATTTCCTCTCTTTCTTATCTGGCTCAATATAATCTTCCTATTACTCTCTCTCTCTCTCTCTCTCTCTCTCTCTCTCTCTCTCTCTCTCTCTCTCTCTCTCTCTCTGTGTTGTGGACTAGCCTACCTTCCGTAGAGAGTGAATGCGCTGGTCTAGGAAATATTTATACACGGTGAGCGGACAACATCGGTGATTGCTGAGCCGTCAAAGGCTCTTCGGGGCCTGCTCCAGAGCGCTTTGGCCTCTGGAGCGGCTTGGCAATAAAATTAAAAGCGTTGATCCCAGGGGGCTATCCCCCCAGACAACACCTGCCCCCTTGATTTAAAGGGGCAGGGCTGGGTTTATTGCCCAGCGCCTGAGGCGCCACCTCGAGGGGGAATACCGATAGGATCGATGCATTTTTGTGCTTATGGGTGGGCCCACATAAAAATGTCCTTGTGTCACGCCCTCATAAGTGGGATGAGAGGAAAATATCCTGAGACTGCAAAGGTTACGCGAACCGTCAACCCCGAGGTTTTAGCACTCTGTTGCGAGTTACTATATATCTGGCGCACATGTAGTTGAATGTACTAGTATATTGAATACTGTATGATCCAAGCACACACACACACACACACACTTCCTCTCTCTCTCTCTCTCTCTCTCTCTCTCTCTCTCTCTCTCTCTCTCTCTCTCCGCAACTTAGCTACTCACTAAAAGAAAAGAAACCCCAGACATGTATTCACGCTCGAATATAAGAATTGGTATTTTAGAACAATAAATCCCCAAGCATTTTATTTGTTGCAAGAGCCGGTTTTTAGATAGAATTTTCTCTTCTTCGAGAATGGGCCACTTGTTGCCGCATTAAACGAAACTCATATCTCTTTTAATGCGAATACAGTGCACCGGCATTTTCTCTTGTAATTAATAATGCGTCTACAAACAATCTTATCAAAATCACCATGGCTCCTTAAGTCCTCATTCGTCGACACGGAAAAACAAACAGACTCTTTTGTGGGTAGATGGCAAAAATATCAGCCCCCGCCCCTCTTTCCGAATCCCAAGCGAATTTCACCGAAATGATATCTGCAGTCGTACCTTAGAAAGCCATTCTTTTTTCATTCGTCGCAGTCAACGTCTGCCGCAGTTTCTTACCGCTGTTAATGCTATCTTCACTCGAACTAAGCCAAAAGATACACCCTCGGGGCATTACACAAGGAACACACCATGATTAATTTTAGTTAATGCCTTTTTCTATTCTTTTTTTTTTATTGTGTACATTTTCATATAGCTCCGTAATTTTCCATCTTTTGTTCTTTGCTCCGTATCATTCTTTTTTTTTTAAATCCCTACCGACAATACGAATCTATGTCTCGCAATCCATCCCTATCCACCATCACTTTTTGTAAGTTCTCTATTTTTTCTGAAATCCTCTGAATTAATCTTAGAATTTTTATGTCATTGCTGTTTTTTATTTGATTTGGCAATTCGTCCCTGAAATATATTAACGATATCATTATAGTATGTGGCCTACGAAATCATATCTCTCTTATGGTATGTGGCCTACCATAAAAAGCATATTATAAGTTTATAATAATACTGCTAAACCTAACCTAACCCTATTTCATAATTTTAGAATATTTTAGAATTAAATAGATCTCTGATTAATGTAAAGTTATGGATAAATTCTTTAATTATTCTTTATTACTATATGCAGCTTATGACTGAATTGCATTTCTTGAAATTGAATATATGTGAAAAATAATTAGTTCAATAAATTGCCTACTACTTATATCTATAGATATGCTCTTACTGAGGTAGGACACATTAAACCCGGTAGGCCACATACTATAACGGCACCATATTAACTCTAATTAAAAAAATCCAGTTGGTTAATAGACATATTTATTGAAATCTACTTATAGTAAATTTCCAGTTTGAAGAGAAATATTCTAAAAAAACTAGTTGCAACTACCTAGTGTCACCGGTAGAGGAGAAAAAACAAACTAAACAAACCGAAAAAAGAAGTGGTATAATGGTTCTCAAGCTAGTCTTGCAGATCCGTTACTCCTGAATAGCGAGTTTAATCCTCGCTGGATGTCCAATAAAAATCCCCACATAAATAGACTTTATGTTAATCCGGTCTGAAAAAATGGTTGTTTTGTGCTTCCATATTAATTTCTTTAACTTTGAGATTCACGGACATTTTCAAGTAGAATTTGTCTCGGGACCGCCCTCGGTGGCGTCAGGCTCTCCCGAGCGGACTATTTATATCTGAAGTCATCCTGGAGCAATAACATGAAGCTAAAAGGTCCAAAAGAAAGTGACGGCAACAGAGCACTGGCACATCAACATATTTAGGGACAGCCTTTATATGCGACATCTGTAGTCGGGACTGTTTTTCGAACATTGGTTTCACAGTCACAGAAGGCGCTGTAACTTCAAGGGCACAAGAAATATCCAGTCTTCCAAGACTGCAAGGTCGATGATATGATAAAGTGAGATGTCAACGGTAATCATTACACCACGCGCCTCCACAATACACGAGTATATGCGGTATTTACCTAACCCCTTCACCACGTGCAGAATATAATACAACGCCAGCTGTACAAGAGTGTACCGGCCAAGTATGACTGAAGTTTCCACTCTAACAGCACGGTACCTCTATACTATCGAAGGTTGGCCATTTTTGTTTGCTGGCAATCGGTGTTCAAATATTAGTGTCTCACTTTATTTATTTATGACAGTTGGTAACCGTTAGGCTTAAACGTCTCTAACCATTACGGTAAACATATCTATATATAAATACACGTTTTCATAAATCCGTTATCATCCTGTAATAAAAAATAAGATCATCCAAATTGTTCACTGATTATCTGGTGTCGCTTAATCGCAGATTTCTTATTTGTCCCATTTCATTTTACCAAATTTAAAAAATGAAACATTCCAAATGGTCTTGCGTTGCTTAAATGCCCAACGTAAAATTAACATGAATTAGAAAAAAATTACATGTTTGTTTTATTTGTAATATTGAATTTGTGAATTATGGAATATATTTTGGTAATTTTGATCTGCTGCCTTTA
Source organism: Doryteuthis pealeii (assembly GCA_023376005.1). Taxonomy (NCBI): domain Eukaryota; kingdom Metazoa; phylum Mollusca; class Cephalopoda; order Myopsida; family Loliginidae; genus Doryteuthis; species Doryteuthis pealeii. The sequence continues at coordinate 63,643,929 of CM042143.1, read as the reverse complement.
TTTAGGTTATATTTTAGCGAGCCAGCGTCAGGCGAATTTCCGGACCAACTTAGATATTTTCTGAGTCGTGTTTTGTCAGTTTTATGTCGGCAAATTGATGTAGATATTTTAAACGCCCCCCCCCCATTTTTTATCTGCAAATAAATATAAATATTTTACAGCACACTTTTAAGACAGTGTGAGTGAGAGAAGAGAGAGAGAGAGAGAGAGAGAGAGAGAGAGAGAGAGAGAGAGTTAAATCAAGATTTTCATACTTTTGACATATTAAACTCTTTGCAATAGCTCTTAAGTAAACATATCAAAAGTTGTAATAATTAGATTATCATACTGTGGTATATCCACAGGTCCTGCTAGACTTCCATAATTTTAGGTCATTCTCTTTTTGGTTGACCCTATATCTTTTCAGCACGAATAGATGCAAATATTCATAGTTTATGTTTTTTTTTTCTTTCTTTCTTTCTTTTTTCTTTCTTTCTTTTTGTTTTTGTTTTGTTTTTGTTTAAGTTACTTATATGAAGGCCAACTTAAATTACCGCCTCATTATTTTCATCTCTTGTCTTCTATCTCGGGTATTATGTCCCCATCCGTTTCAGTGGCCGGGTGCTTCTCCCTTAAGTATTTAGTGTTATGCGATTTCCTTGTGTCTTGGACCCTTGTTGCCAACACCCGACAATTAACCCAACAGCCGAAGCAAAAGAAAATCTTTTTTGCAGAACTGACTTTTTAAACCCAAATAAACGATATCCGCCATTGCTGCTGCTGCTGATATTATTAACAGAAGAGAAATTTACATAATTTCTTTAAAAAAAACTTTCGCTTCATTATTAATAACTTTTCTTTCTTTTTTTTTCTTTTTTTCGACATTCTTTAAATTAAGCATTTATTAAAATGGAAATGAAGCGAAAATTTAATCCGAAGCCTAGTTTAAAACAAACCTTCTAATTCTTCATCTTAATCTTGTTGAATATAGTTTGAAAAAATAGAAGACAAAAAAGCCTAAAAAGGATTGGCCTCTATGTGCACTCATATAAAACTGAGTTCATGTCTTTTAAGAACTATACAAGCATTTCCACATTCGATGGTAAGCTTCAAATTAGTAGACCAGTTCACATACCTAGGTAGTAATATCACATCTACAGAAAGCGAAGTCAATGTGGGAAAGACAAGGTTTGCAATTGACAGATTATCGATCATATGGAAATCTGGTGTCAAATTTCTTCCAGCCGTAGTCGTAGCCGTATCAGGGCTACTAGACGGTTGGATCACTCGAACTCTAACGAAGCGCTTAGAGAAAAAGTTAGATAGGAGCTATACAAAGATGCTGTGTGCTGTCTTTAACAAATCCTGGAAGCAGCACCATACAAGAAAGAAGCTGTACGCCCACTTACCCCCTATCCCATGAACCATCTGAATAAGATGAATAAGATATGCTGGACAATTCTGAAGAAGCAAAGACGAACTCATAATTGACGTTCTCTTGTGGATACCTACCCATGGACACATCAATGCAGGCCGACCAGTAAAAACCGTCATCAATCAGCTTTGTGCAGATTCTGGATGCTGGACGTAGGTACTTCCAGGGGCGATGACCAATAGGGACCGTTGGCGAGAGGGAGTTATGGACAGACATGCTGTCAGTACGACATGATGATGATGATGATGATGATTTATCAACGTCGGTGGGTCATTTAATGCCGACAAAATTTCGAAATAAACTGTTTTTAGAAACATTTTTTCTATTCAACCCATAGATAGGACTCTAACAGGTACTACCACTCCGGGTCAGAGTGGACCTGGGAGCAACAGTGATGAAGGGGTGCTCCACATTCCCCAGACCTCCAGAATTAGTATCTCACCATCAAATAGAGTTTACATCATACCTAGGACATAATGACCCTCGGCGACCGCCTTCTAGTACATATATGATAAAAAGGGCTGGAAGTTGCCATAGGGGCAATAGGGTTGGGACAATCATATAGGTGCTAGAGCTTGACATCGCCAGCCGATTGATGAGAGGAGGCCTCTCCGACCGCCCGTCTAGCCTAAGTAAGGTCCAGAGTGTTGCAAGTCATGAACTGCTCAGCCACCAGGATTCTGTCCTTAAGCATCACGGGTCGCCACCCAATGATGATTAATAGAGATTCCCTTTCTATCTATAGATTAACTCTTCGTTGCTATAGGTCATATCATTTGTATTTTCCTTAGTTCGTCGCTTACGATATCCATGGATTTGTTTTTCTTTCCATCAATTATTTTCTAGATTATATGATGTTTAGTATTATCTGTGTTATTCGGACTATTGTCCTCATCTTCATTGTCATCTGTATAAAGTTTCGGCTGATACCCCTTCCGGCCTTCTTCAGGTATTTCTTGTCGGGCTCGAGAACCTTCTCGGACTCGGGAACCTTCTTTTTGGACTCGTAGTTCCCGAGTCCGAAAAGAATGTTCCCAAGTCCGAAAAGAAGGTTCCCGAGTCCGACAAGAAATACCTGAAGAAGGCCGGAGGGCATATCGGCCGAAACGTTGTACAGATAACAATGAAGATGAGGACAATAGTCCGAATAACACAGATAATACTAATCATCAAGCCTCATCTCAAACATTCAGAGAAATATTTATATGATGTTTTCCGTTTTGATTTTGTATAAAACAAAAATTTTGAAGAAACGAGAGAGAGAGAGAGAGAGAGGAGAGAGAGAGAGAGAGAGAGAGAGAGAGACCTTGCGGTCCGGTTATGTTGAAATCAGCGCTTTGCATCATATCATAAACATTAAGCAATGATGAACGTGCACACCACTTATATAAGTGATCATTTAGTAACATCTTGTATTGTATGTAACCTTGTGTGTATCAGATCAAATAAAGATTAGTAAGCAAGTGAAATGCTCCCTACTCCATGTTGGTTGAGCTCTCTGGGGTAACATTTTTTATTGTCGGTCGTAAATTAAGCTAAAATGTCAAGGCTCTCCTATAAACAGGATGTGAGCTCTCTAACGGCTGTAAAATATATACCTCTGTATGTATTTAACAGTTAAAAATCCACCCCTTCCTGCAGTTGGCTGCTGACCAAGTGGTTAATACACCGGACTGATGGAAAATAAATCGGGTTTCTTTCCCGGACGGAGGTAGCTTGCAAAACTCTAGCCACTCTGAGGAGACGTGATATATATATATATATATATATATATATATATATATATAGAAAGGGGGAGAGAAAATATCTCTATAGATATTATTTCGTAATTTATGTTTTGTATGTGGGCTTATATTAATGAATTGTAATCGTATTAAATACCCACTTTATGGTTTATTCATATTATTCATTACACACACATATATAAACATCATTATTATATATATATATATATATATATATATATATAATATATATAATCTTTTTGTGTGTGTGCGTGTGTTTAAACCTGACAATGAAGTTCTAAATGTGTTAAATTATACTACACTTCTTTAACTTTCCAGTCAATAACTCCAAACTGATGAGATAGATATGGATTAAATGATAGTTAGATAGTTGGATAGATAGATAGATAGATAGATAAACAGATGTGGATCAAATAATAGATAAAGAGGGAAAGTCTTAGATAGATAGATAGATAGATAGATATTCAAAGTCTAAGATCAATAGATAGATAGATAGATAGATATATAGATATATATTCAAAGTCTAAGATTGATAGATAGATAGATAGATAGATAGAGAGAGAGAGAGAGAGAGAGAGAGAGAGAGAGAGAGAGGGAGGGAGAGAGAGAGAGAGAGAGAGAGAGAGAGAGAGAGAGAGAGAAATACTGAAAGTCCAAGATAGATAGATAGATGCATTGAAATTGTGTACATAAAAATGGCTATATTCTCTTTTCATTGAGTTTCTGATTTTCTTCATTTCTCTACTAATACACTGCTCATTCATAATTTTTTGAACCGACACTTTTTAAAACTGTAGTGCTCTAAATAAGATCAGATAAATAAAACTCAACACCAGAATCCGATTAGATTCAAAAACCTTAAGAAAAGCCGAAGAATGAATCGATTGAAACGTTGTGATAAAATTTAATCACTTATCTGAATAATTTGTATAGTCTAAAACAGTGGTTCCCAACCTTTTTTTTTTTACCTAAGATTCTCTTTGATTCTTGTTTTACACTGGTTGCCTCCTTCGATTCCTGTTTTACTTCAGTAGCCCCCCTTGGTTCCTGTTTTACTCTGGTGGCCCCCTTCGATTACTGTTTTACTCTGGTGGCCCCCTTTGGTTCCTATTTTACTCTGGTTGATCCCCCATAACTATTCGACGTTTAAAATTCATATTATATTTTTATATTGACTAAATTTGTGGTTCTCAACCATTTTTTTTTTTTACCTATGACCCCCCCCCCGCCTTAAAAAAGTAAAAGTTGTCGGGTGGCCTAAAGTCGCTATCAGCCAATCAGCGAGGGATTCTGTCCCCTTTTCCTAGCGCTAGACCAAGAAGATTGTTTTTGCATTTGAGGTGGAGCACCCCACCTACCATCGGCTCCTTACTTTACCACACAAACCCCTGTACTACTCATACGCCATGTTGGTGAGGACCGGTATCAAACTAGGAACCTTGATGATTTCTAGCCGAACGCTCTACCGACTGAGCTAACCCGTGGCCACTCAATAATGACGAAGAGTGCGTCTGTCTGTCTTTCTAGAGACAACTAAATGTAACGTGCATACTTTTCGACTCGGGGAAAGTTTTAATGTAAAAAGAGGAAATGTTCTTCGTGGGCAAATGGGACTCTCATTAAGATACGACCTGGAGTGATAAAAGATAATCTATTGCTACAAGACTTAATAGTAAAGTCGTCGGGGTGGCCTAATATTGGTATGAGCCATACAGCGAGGGGTCTATCCCCTTTTCACTCGCGCTAGACCAAGGAGATTATTTTTGGCGTCTGAGTTGAAGCGCTACACCTACCACAGGTCCTCACTTTACCGCACAGATTCCTGTACTACTGATACACTGGTCGGCGAGGGCCGGTATCGAAACCTGGACTTTGTGATTCATAGCCGAACGCTCTACCGACTGAGCTAAATCATAAGTTTTAAACTTCAAAAGAAGAAAAAAAGCGAATTATTTATCTTGATAGAATAATCCTTCACATTCCAATCTGGAAATAATTTCTTAGCATTATTGCTTAACTAGCAGGACCTGTAGATTTACCACAGCAGTGATGCTGATAGCTTTTGAATTTAGTGCGTCCTGGATTTGATTTTAATGAGTCCCCAGAAATTTGATGGGTCCCAACTAAAATTTCTTAATAAACTGCAGAGTTTTTATCTATGAACAACTAAAGCCGTCTAACCCCTACCTTGTACCACATACAGTGTAATTCGTTTCGTATAATAATTTTTCTGCGTCCTTTTTTATTTTATGCATCAGTGACGCAGAACGCATTATCTCTGCCACACGTTTCTTAAGAGCTATTGCCTTGATTTAACCCATTCTCACTTTTTTTTCTTTCTTTCCTTCTTTTCGTCTTTTCATTAGGCTCGATTGAAACAAATTAGCGTTATTGCTTCCTCGTGCACATCCCCACACTATCTTTCCACTACTCTCTTTCTTTCTTTTTTTTTCCTTATTATAAATTTTATGTGCAGCGTGTCCTTTTTCTTCCCTTTGTAATAAAAACGGAATGGTCCATTATTTCATGAGAACTATCTGCCCCAATCGATTAAATAAAGGGTACGGTTTTAACTGCATCTGCGCGAGTGGCTGAACAGGCCAATTTTTGAATGGCAATCTCTGTTGTAGTGACTGCAAATGAACAGTGATGCTTGCTGGGGTTGTTTTTGTCTATCTTTCTTCTGGCTCTCTTTGCTGTGACGGCTTATTTCCTTTCTTTTTCACTCCTTTTCGTGCCTTGTTTGACATAGAGGCGCCAGACCGCTCGGTTTTCTGCACCAACTCCCATGAGTTGGTGTTGATGTTACATGTCTTCATGTCCTTCTGGCAGACGTCTTTAAAGCGTATGCGTGTTCTCCCTACCGGTCGGGTGCTTTCTACTAATTTGCCAAACAGTAGGTCTTTGAGGATGCGGCCTTTGTCCATCCTCCTAACATGACCAAGCCAACACAGGTGTCTCTCACAGATGATGGCGAACATGCTTTTCATCCATTTGAGCCATAAAAATTAACAGGTACTAATACCCTCGGGTCAGAATCTAAGCGGATTCACTTATGTTTTTACTGGTCGGCCTAAACTGTTATGTCCATGTGTAGATATCCACAGAACGTCACTTATGAGTTCGTCCTTCCTCCTCCAGCAGTTTCCAGTATGTCTTGTTCGTCTTACTTGGATACCTTATGTGATAGGTGGTAAGTGGCCGTAAGATGAGTGAAAACGTACCTGATAAGCAGAAACAGTTTTTGTCAGGTCATCAAAGAAGCATGGGGTGTAGCGCTATTGCGATGGAATATCACGTGATTTCTGTTGATAAATTCCAGACGCTTTGCTTCACCTGCCGCTTTCAGTTGGTCTAATTTGGAACAGTACTTGTCCGAGGCGCTCGTAGTGTAACGGTTATCATTTTAGTAAATGAACTCGGCCAACCGAATTCAAATCCGGGATGAGGCTGTTTACATTTCACATAGTACTAATATCCATGGGTATGGTAAGTATTTACCCAATCTGTTCACTAGGGCTAGGATGTGGCACAAGATTGCAAGCATGACCGAACGCGCTATTCAGTAGTAATGGATCTGCGGGACTAGCTCGCTAACTATTAAACCAAGGTATGTATCCAACTATTCTCCCCCCACACACACCTATGGATAAATAATAGGATAGACTGGGCTCTTTATTCTTGGTCTCTCAATCAGTCTAGGATAGGGAAACTGAATTCAAACCTGTAAACTCCACTTTAAAAAAATATTTTGTGTCACATCCTTTTTGTGACAGAGGGGTTGAGTAAATAAAAAAGTGATATTCGATGGCTGCTTTTCTGGAATGATCATTCTCAAATGACGTCTTCATTCGATCATTACTATTCGATCATTACTATTTGATCATTATAAAATGGTCTATTCAGCTGTGAATAAACTTGGAACGGTATTTTACGAAGCGATCGTCGTGTAACATCCATGTTTGTAGAATATGGACTCGGCTACCCGATTTCAAATCCAGGACGAGGCTGTTTGCATTTCAAATGGTGCTAATATCCTTGAAAAAGATGAGTATTTACCCAACCCCTTCACTATGGTTCAAATGTGACACAAGGTCCCAACTATGGAGCATCCGGCTTGTTTTTAATGAACACTCTCATCGGTTCGCGCTGACGGTACGGATCCCATGGCTTCAGAAAGTCACTCTGCGAACTAATTTTCAAACGTTCAATTTCTTTCTCCGAACCTCCCCAATAAAATGCACAAATCATTCTTTTTCTTCTTAATTTTTTTCTTCCTTTTTTCTTTTCTTTTGATTATTTTGTTATATTCTTATATATTTAATGTTAGAACCAATAAACATCAACAAAGTTTGACAATATTTTACAAAAATACACATTTATACGAGATTTTTGGAGGAATCGTTTAAGACTAAACACTCCTCAAACCACAAAACAATCGAACAAATTATTAGGCCAACTCATTAAGTTCATATATATAATATATATATATATATATATATATATATATATATATATGGGGGCAGCATTCTTTCATTTATACATGTGGAATTAAACAAAGGCATGTCTCCTGTTTAACGATTTTATTGGTGATCTTTTCGAGATTTCTGGCAACTTTTTTTATATTTGGATGGAATTCGTGGATTAGTCCAGCGAAGTTCATATCCCGAGTACTTCTATGGACTAATTCACGAATTCCATCCAAATATAAAAAAGTTGACCAGAAAGCTTGAAATGATCACCAATAAAATCGTTAAACAGAGACCTGCA
>CM042143.1:63626000-63631000 GCA_023376005.1 Doryteuthis pealeii | reverse complement strand
TAAGCTAAACGTCCCATCCTGGTGCAATGGTTAGCAAGTTAGTCTCGCAGATCTATTACTGTTGAATAGCGAGTTTATTCGCATTGTTTTCTCAAAACATATGTTCTTATCGAAAATACTACGAAATATTGCTCCTTACTTCCAACCTTGTGTCACATCCTGCACTTGCCGAATATGTTGCGAAAATATCTACATATCTGTTAAGCTTATAAAATTCTGTCGAAATACCTTTATCTAATCGTTCATTTTATTTTCAAATTTAAAGTCTTTGCCTTGGGATTTCTTTTTGTTTATGTTTTTGGGTTTTTGGGGGTTTTTTTCTTTATTATATTTTTCCTTGTCAACATTTAATTTTAACTAAAATCGACAAATTTCATTTTTAGTATCTTGACGTACGACTTTAATTCGTTCCGCTCCGAATTCATATTCCTCGTGTATCAAATCACTTTTCTCCATTGAAATAAGCTTAAATAACATCAATCAGTTTATGCCTTCACCCAGCAAAAAAGACACCCTAACTTTTTGTTACGTTTTTTTTTAGGAAAATAACACTGTATTGCATAAAAACATAATAAAATAGAATGTAATGAATTATGTGTTGTGATATGTATATTTTTATAAATAATATTTTTATTTAGCAAAATAAATTTGGAAGCTTAAAAGTTTTTAGTGAATTGATTATCATAAGCGTATCTGAAGCTCGTTCGCACCTCAAATTTTAGATCGCAACTCGACCGTATAACAGCTCGTAACTCGGAAAATTTGGTTACTTGTAAGTCAAGGTACCGCTGTATTCATACAATTCCTGACGTACTTCAGTTTAAATGATTTAGAAAATATCCGTGTCGTCTATTTTATTATGTAAACGAGAAGACAAACTTTATTTTACAATTTATTACTACTTTTATGTTCTAAAACCTTTAGTTTTGGTTTGCAAGAAACAATATATCAACGAAATATCTGTCTTTTAAATGTCATAAAAATTAAGCATATACTAGAATTAATTTTAGACATCCCCCTGGCGTAATTGTTAACAAGCTAGTCTTACAAATCAATTACTACTTAAATAGCAAGTTCGATCTTCGTTGTATGTCGCATACTTACGACCTTGTATCACATATTAATGAATTTTAAGGAGACAATTAATAATAATAAATAATAATAAAATAATATATATAATAATAATAATATAATGACAATAAAATATTATGGCAGCTATGACTGAATTTTAACAGGAATTAAAATAACTAAAATGTGCATGAAGGATCCATATTATATAATATATATATATATATATATATATATATATATATATATAATATAAATTATTTCTTTCATGTTTTACAATAAATAAATAAATAAAAAACCCGTTCGAAAAAATCTTTTTTTTTCAATTTATCTAGCAAAACAAAAGTATAAAATCTAATATGATACATGTCTCTGAAAATATCCGATATTCAAAATCATTTCACATAATCGATAGTTGTTTGGTACACACAAAGAACTTACCATTAAAATGAAAGAAAAAAATCCCTACAATGTATTAAAAAAATATTCAGATTGTCATAAACCTTGTGTCACTAGTAAAAAGATATAATTGGAAAAATATGACGTAAAAATTACTTTTTATTTTATATCATTTTATGATTGTATTTGAAAAGGGTTTTTTTTTCAGACGTAACGATCAAAATAACTAGGTATACCCGAATTTTAAGTATACCCAACTTTTAAATTTTTTAGCTCCCATTTCCAAAATACGGAAAAATGAATGAAAGTTATTGTAATTTTTACGGAATTAGGAAGAGGGTGGGGGGAATCAAATGTAAAATTATTTCTTTTACAATCTTTAAAACGAGAGAATTTTATAAATTAAAATCGATTCAGATTTTAATTTATGAAATTTAATCCATGTCAAAATAGCGCATTTTTACCAGACTCTCTCTCTCTCTCTCTCTCTCTCTCTCTTCTCTCTCTCTCTCTCTCTCTCTCTCTCTCTCCTCCTCCTCCTCCTCCTCCTCCCCTTTTGATATATACTCTTTTTTACGGGATTTATTTCATTCCAATAATTAAGAAATGCATAGAAAATGTTTTTTATATGTAAGTCTAGGCTCTGTTTAAAGAAAGGAGGAAGTGCTGTCATAACGAAATTTAGCCTACCTATCTACCCGGATTTGCAACAGGGCCCGGTAGAAATAATTCCACGTTTTAAACTGTCACCTGTAGTGCAAGTAAACATAGGCAATGTTATAATGGTAGCTCCATCTAGCTAATGTTTTTCAACTTATTTTATTCATTTATTTTTACTTTTTTTTCAGAGACAATCAATAATATTTACAAAATCAAATCTTTAAGATCAATAAGCAAATTAACATTCCCGTAAACTTTGTAAGCGCTATTTTGTTATATATATATATATATATATATATATATATATATATATATATATATATATATATACTATTGCATGTTATTAGTATGTAGATAAGGCCAACAGTAATAATAATGTTAAACAATTTTATCATTAATTGATATTTAAATAAAAATATGGTGAATGTGACGTAAATAACTAAGGGAATTGAAACTTGCGTACTGATATAGTTTCGGGTACAGACAGACAGACACACAATCTCAATATAAGAAGATCATAGCTTGGACCGGTGCATACAGTGCGTTTGCTGTTGAAACATTTTTTTAAGATTCTTGAATCTGTAATTGCTACACAGAAAGCTTTTCGTGATCATTTCATGTCACATGGGAGTCCCAGTGTTGTAGTGGTTAACATGCTGGTCTGTAACATCGTAGTAAGCGGGTTCGAACTCTAATTGCACTATTACGTTCACTTTCAGACTAATACTCTTGGGAAAGGTATAACTCCACCTAATCTCCCTAACTATGGCCTAAATAGTACAACTAATTTTCTTTTCAATGGATGTCCTTGGCATTAAATAACCCACGAATGTTTATATGCCATTAAACAAAGAAACTAAACAAATTCTGTTACGTCGTAACTATTCTGCTCTGTGTAGAATTTTCAACCCATAGCAGTATCGATTTTCTATCTGCAACAGTATCATTCTTACGTAACATAAATGAGCACGAAAAGCTCTCAGCGTACCAATTACAGATTCATCAGTCCTAAGATACATTCCAATAGCAAACACACAGTATCACCGGTCCTGAAAAAACTAGCTAGACTAGCAAAAATATGCACCCTCCAGGTGCAAGTATTTAAGTTTAATGTAATAAAATATATCAAATTAGAAAGACTAATGAAACTAAATAAGAATGCAGATAAAAAGATTTGCAACAGAGGGGGGTACAATCGAAAAATGGAACAACTGAAACGTACTCTTCCATCACTCCCGTCTTTCATTGCTAAATTTTCCTAATTTAACTATTTAGTTAAAATAGCAAGTAAAGAATAAAATTACAGTTATTTCATCCTGTTAATGGATTTCTTTTAAGATTTATCCCGGGGATGTTTGCGTATATCTATTAAAATAAAACCAAACAATTAGAAATCAATAATGTTTATTAAAATCAAATCTTTAAGATCAATAAGCAAATTAACTTTCCCGTGAACATTGTAACTCCAAAGATGGAGCTGCCATTGTCACTTGCCTAAGTTCACTTGTACCACACAAGTGCAGTTTAAAAGGTGGGAAGTATTTCTGTCACGTTTTATGTATCTCTTTCCTTACCAAATTTCCCCCTTCGGCTGTACCAAATTTTCTTGGTAATTTTTTACCTGTATGATGGTATATTTCAAATTTCAATATCTATTCACCTCATAACTCTTCTATTCAAATAAAGTCCTATTATTATTGTAATCTGAATTCTTCTGCTCAATTATAATGAACTAACCATCATTTTTTTTGTTTTTTTTTTACATTGCTTGGGCAGTGGTTGTGAGTGGTTTTAAACCACTCACAACATAGGCAAAGTTAAATAATTACTGGATTTCAACCAAACATATTTCTCATTTTTTTAATCAAAGAATATTATCTTATTGGAAATCAAACGAAATATCTATTGTTAATAAAATTACTCTATATAAGTTCGCCCGTCGCTGGGTGTCCCATACGTGCAACCTTGTGTCACATCCTACTCGTGGCGAAGGGCTTGGGTAAATTCCTACTAAATAATCATATCAATTAATTACAATGAGGAGAGTATTTTCTTGGATCAAATTATTTATTTTATTAACAGCCTCGTTATCATATCAAAACAGAAACACGTGATTAAAAATACTGATAAGCACGAGGATGATATCTAGAGACTGTATTTATATATTATTAGCAGGACCTGTGGATATACCACATTATGATGATTTAATTATTACAACGTTTGATATGTTTACTTAAGAGCTATTGTATTTTACTTCGACTATAATAATCTTGATTTAACTCTCTCACTTTTTTTTACTTCCTTCTTTTCCTGTTTTTCATTGTGTTCGATTGAAACAGGTTAGTATTATTGCTTTCGTTCTTCTATCTGTCCCTACTTTCTTTATTGCATATTATGCTTTTCTGTGTAGCATGTCCTTTTTCTTCTTTCTTTATGATAAAAACGGAATGGTCCATTATTTAGCTGAGGTGACGACACTCATAAGAAATAAAAATTCTTTTCTTTTTCTTTTTTTCCATATGTTTCTACAAAAAAGAGCTTCAACCTGTGGAACATTGTATTGTTCAGATTTTTCGGACTGTTACTCTCATCTTTATTGTTATATGAACAGTGGATATGCCCTTCTGCCTTCTTCAGGTGTTTCTGTCGTACTCAGTAACCTTCTTGCCGAACTCGAGAGCCTTCATATCATAATCAGTTGCCTTCACAGAACTTTGAACCAAAACCATTAGTTAATCCATTGGGGTAGACAGTTTTCATGACCGGGTACAAGTGTTAGGCTGTGTTAAGTATTCTATGTTTTTTTCCAAATATATTCAGGATTGAACCCGCAACCTCCAAATAATTGTCTCTCAGAAGTGTATTAACTCAAC
>CM042143.1:63593500-63618500 GCA_023376005.1 Doryteuthis pealeii | reverse complement strand
CGCAGCTTTTTTTCTCTCTCTATTAGTTCGTCTATCTATCTATCTATCTATATGTAATTCAGTTCATCTTTCTCTCTTTTCCTCCCACCCCTCTAATTCTCTGTCTGTCTGTCTGCTGTCTGTCTCCCCCTTCTCTCACACACACTTTCTCACACCCTTTCCTCCCCCTCTCTCTCTCTCTCTCTCTCACACACTCTGTCTCTCTCTCTCTTTCTATCTATCTATCTACCTATCTATCTCTCACACACACAAAGTTCTTTTCTTATCTTTAGTAAAGTATGCGTGCAGCTTTTGGCTATATCTAACCCTCTGTCTATCTACTTAAGTTCATCACTATCCCCATTCTGTCTGTCTTTATCTAGGGATATTCCTATCAATCTATCTATCTATCTATCTATCTATCTATATTCCTATCTATCTATATATCTATCAATCAATCTAGGAAATTGCTATCCGGCTATCTAATAATCTAGGGATATTCCTCTGTGTCTATCGAGTGATATTCATACTTATATGTGTGTGTGTGTGTAAATATATTCCTATATATATATATATATATATATATAATATATATTCATAAACATATCTATGTGTATATATATATATATATATATATATATATATTATATATATATGTTTATGAATATATATATATATATATATATATATATATACATATATATATATGGGAATATATTTACACACACACATATATATATTTATACATATAATATATATATATATATATTATATAGACATGCATATGTTTATTGCAAGCTGTCTCACGTTTTTGTGCGAATATACTATTATATATATATATATATATATTATATATATATGTGTGTGTGTGTGTGTGTGTGTGTGTCTATATATATGGATGTATATTATATTTATATATAATTAAATATTACATTTCAGGTAATTATGAATTTTTGTTTAGTAAATTAGGGTGTCCCAGAAAACACAGAACCCATATGGGTTAGGGTTAGGGTTAGGATTGGGTTTTAGGGTTTAGGGTTAGTTTAATGGAAAATAAATAAATAATTTGGGTTCTGTTTTTTTTCTGGGTGACCCATAAAAAAGCAGAACCCCAACTCTAACCCCAACCCTAACCCTAACCCTAAACCCTAACCCTAACCCTAACCATAAAACCCACCAGTTAAAATTAACAGTTTTATTAGAAAATGTGTGGGTTCTGTTTTTTTCTGGGACACCTTAATTTACTAAACAAAAGTTCATAATTACCACGTTTCATATATATATATATATATATATATATATATATGTGTGTGTGTGTGTGTGTGTGTGTGTGTGTGTGTGTGCGTCTGTATATTTACACTCGTATTTGTACACATATATATATATATATTTATATAGAAATATGTAAATATATATTTATATATATATGTATATATATATATATGAGTGTGTGTATGTGTGTGTGTGTGTGTGTGTGTTTGTATGTGTGTGTTTGTTTACACACATGCACCCACACATGCACACGCATATGTATGTTTGTATTCATAACCAAATGTATTTACCGCAAACATCTGTCATAAAAATGATAGAGATAAGTGATGAGCTGCTTGTTTGTATATGATTTAATATGCGCATCCTAAATTTTTATTTGCAGTTTCGTGAGCCTGATGAGAGAAATCGACAAGACACCTTCTGCAATTACAAGACAAAAGGAGAATGAGAACAGAAGTTACCGGACAATTTTTCCAAAGTTGAAATGGATCTTTGTTTTTCGAAGAAGCAACTCGATGTTTTCGTTTTCATGCATTCCTCTTTCGCGATTGAATGGCATACCGTAAATAAACCCGTTTAAATGCTGTTTAATAGAAACGGATCTTAAACATTTCAATTTAATTAAGAATTTCAATTTAATTAAGAATTTCATACAAATAATTTCATCGGAGCCGTAGACAGATTACAGTTTAATTACTTACACCCATACATATATAATATGAACGTATAAGAGAGACAGAAAGATAGATAGATAGATAGATAGAGAGAGAGAGAGAGAGAGAGAGAGAGAGTAAGTGAGTATTAGAGTATGGGAGAAAGGGAGGAAGAGAGAGAGAGAGAGAATAAGGGAGTTTTAGAATATGAGAGAAAGAGAATATTAGTGAGTGCTAGAGTATGAAAGAAAGAGAGAGTGAGAGAGAGAGAGAGTAAGAGAGAGAGGAAAAAAGAGAGAGGAGAATAAGTGAGTGTTTGAGTATGAAAGAGAGAGAAAGAGATTGAGAGAGATAATAAGTGAGTGTTAGAGTATGAGAAAGAGAGAGGGAGAATAAAAGAGAGAGGAGAGAGAATAAGAGAGAGAGAATAAGAGAGAGAGAAAAGAGAGAGAGAGAATAAGTGAGTGTTAGAATATGAGAAAGAGAGAGAGAATAAGAGAGAGAGAGAGGGAGAGAGAAAGAGAATAAGAGAGAGATAATAAGAGAGAGAGAAAAAAGAGAGAGAGAATAAGTGAGTGTTGAGCATGAGAGAAAGTGAGAAAGAGATTGAGAGAGAAAATAAGTGAGTGTTAGAGTATGAGAGAGAGAGGGGTAGAGAGAGATAGAGATGTGAGACAAACAGACAGACAGAGACAGAACTGAATCTCTCATAATTGATGAGAGAGTTGTATCGGCACTCGGGTGTAATGGTTATCATCGTAGGAAATTAAACGACTAACAGCGTTCAAATCCAGGACGTGGCTGCTTGCATTTCACATAGCATTAATACCCTTGGGAAAGGTACGCATCCTACTATTCTCCCTTCAGCTATGGGCAAAATAGTAGGGCAAACTGGATTCTTTAACGTAGCGCTAGAGCAGAGAGATAGCTTTGCTGAGGTGGAACACCACACCTAACACAAGCTCTCCCATGCTCTACTCCACAGATCGGATCAACCAAGCTGCAGCTACTCATGCGCTGAGTTGGAGAGGACAGGTATCGATTCCGAAACCTTGCGATCCCTAGGCGGATGCTCTAACGACTGAGCTAAACCGACACCAGAAATATAGTCGCAGCACTATTTACTCCATAGATAGGTGGTTAAGCGTGTATCCATTAAGAATGAATTTATTTCAAAACTTTACCGGCATTAAATGACCCACTAAGGTTGGTATGCCGTAAAACAAAACAAACCAAACCAAACCGGGAACAGATTAATGTTTCAAACCAGATCAAAAGTGAGGTTTCCAAACCTGATTTTCAAATAGATCTTTTTTTTTTTTTAAACCAGGCGCAACACATTCCTTCTATTTCTGCTAACACTGTTTGATATTTTGGGGCATAAAGCTCGAACCAAGAAACAGAAATCTACACAATAATCAAAAGTAGTTGCTAGAAGGCGGTGGATGAGTGCCTTAGTGTCCTGGATATGACGTTATACTACATCTATTAGTGAGAGTTCCAGTTCTGGAGCTCTGGGGAGTAGGGAGTATGCTTTCATCGCCATTACTCGTTGATCCACTCTGACTCGGAGTGGTAGTACCTGTTAGGGTCCCATGTATGGGTTAAATAGTTCTGATTGCACATGCACAAATAACAACCGTACTCAATAAAGAATGAATAAAACAAAAACGTCTTCGGCATGAAAAAAAACAAGGGTTGACATGCTGTAAAATTCAATAGACAAACCAATCTATGGATATTCATAGAATACTGAATTGATCCTAGAATTTGAGGGGTTTGTTGTCACTTAGTTCTTAATAAGGACTAAGTGACAACAAGCCCCTCAAATTCTAGGATCAATTCAGTATTCTAGTAGATTTATATAACGTTGTTTTCAGAATAGATTGTAGTTGCTTGACTTTAGGGCATGTCAACTCTTGATGGGTTATTTAATGCCAAAGTAATGTTTTGTAAGTAATTTTATGGGTTTAACCAATGATAGAATCGTTCGACAAATAATTATAACATATAATTAACGAGGTCTCTATGAAGTTAGATTTAACTCAAAACAGCCCATGTTATTAGTGCGTTTAGAATCCTGCAATATGCATTATATATTACAAAGAAATAAAGGTTTGCATAATATATGATGTGGTTTATTTGCATACTGGTTTTAACAAAACTGAGTTTAATAAATAATTACTTGGTATTATTGATCTCTAATATTATTGTCTTATTTTCCAACGTATTCAAATCAATCCTATTAATGGTTGTATATAAAATCAATTAGAATATAATTAGAATAAGTGTAATCTTTTTATTTGCATTCATATTTAATTTCATTAGCCTTTCTAATCTATTTCATAACATTGAAATTTGAATACTTGCGGCCGAAGAGCGTAAAAATAATTTTCAAAATGGATTTGTTTGACCAAGCGATAGGGACCCTAACAGGAACTACAACTCCCGGTCAGATTGGGATTGTGAGTCTATTACTCACATCTATCTATCTGTATTCTTATCTATCTATCTATCTATCTATCTAGGATTATTTCTATCTATCAATCAATCTAGGAAATTGCTATCCGGCTATCTAATAATCTAGGGATATTCCTCTGTATCTATCGAGTGATATTTATACTTATGTATATGTATGTGTGTCTGTATATATATATATATATATATATATATATATAGCAAATATATGCACCCTCCGGGTGCAAGTATTTAAGTTTAAATGTAATAAAATATTAGATTAAATCAGAAAGACTAATGAAACTAATTAAGAATTCAGATAAAAAGATTTGAAACGGAGGGGGTATAATCGGAAAATAGAACAACTGAAACTTACTCTTTCATCACTTCCGTTTTTCAATGCTAAATTTTCCTAATTTAACTATTTTGTTAAAAGAGGAAGTAAAGAATAAAATTACAGTTATTTAGTCTTGTTAATAAATTTTATTTAAGATTCATTGAAGAGATTTTTACTCATATTCATTAAGATAAAACTAAACAATTAGAAATCAATAATACCAAGCACATTTTTATTAAAGTCAGTTTTTTTAATATCAATATGCAAATTAGCATTACGTTTACACTGAAAACTGGTATTTTTTTGTATATATAAATACAATTGCATGTTATTAGTATTTAGGTAAGGCCAATAGTATTAATAATGTCAAACAGTTTTATTATTAATTGAGGTTTAAATAGAAATAGAATAATGGAGAATGTGACGTAAATAACTAAGGGAATTGTGACTTGAGTAGTAATATAGTTTCGGTTACAAACAGAAAAACACACAATCTCCATTATAATAAGATATATATATATATATATATATATATATTCATAAACACACACACATATATATATATACCAAAGACATGCATATGTTTTTTTGCAAGATGTCTCACGTTTTTGTGCGAATATACATTATATATATATTATATATATATATATATATATATATATATATATAATATGCATATATATTATATTCATATATATATATTACGTTCCATATATATATATATATATATATATATATATATATATATATATATATATATATATGATGACACCACACTCTCGACAGCTGGAGAACTGGAACCTCGCCACCGGATGCAGTATAATGTCATACCCAGGGCACACCTTTGGGTGGGTCTTGGTCCTTTGCTGAGAATGAAGTCGGCATATTCTAAGCCCTACAATCGGTGCAACATCGGATATGGACTGGGTGATCCGAGTTAAAAATCCTAGACGATGCGATGTGCATTTCACCTTAAGCTAATACCTATTATTCCTATCGATTTCTCAAGTATATATGTATATATAGTTAGGTATGGTTTATTTTCTTTGTCTAATGGCATATCAACCATCGTGGGTTATTAAATATCAAAGCCATCCTTGTAGAAGAGCAGTAGCAAGGGATGAGGTGTTTAATACCTTTACAAGGGATATTATTTCAAATGTGAAAGTGAAATAAGTCTGCTCACTTTTCAATTTTCGAACCAATTTCAATAAAAATGTATTCTGTTTTTTCATTTTTTTTATTTTGCTATTTATTTTATTTAATTTTATTTTGGGAGCCCTCATATCTTAATATTGTGAGCCTTCACGGAACTTTCAAGCTGAACCCTTTATGTTTTGTTTTGTTTGTCTTTTGTCTTTTGTTGTGATGGATTTCAATTCTTAATGGGTTTTTTTCAAGTGCCTTCGTCTTCGAGAATGTTGTTTGAAAGATTTACCGTAAAGTTTTCAAGACCATGTCCCTCATTTGGAACAGTCTTGAAATTACTGTAAAAGATTTGACTAATTTAACAGAACTCTGATGATAGTTTTGTAATCCTGAAGAGATTTGCTGTCACTCTGTCCCCAGTGAAGTTAAGCTTTGTATTTATCTTGGCAGATCAATAATTAGAAATATTTTTTTAAAGAATCACCCTTTGAGATTCTGGGTATTACCTGGGTTCGACCCTCGACTCCTAACGCTGGTAGGAATGTACAACTACATCGACTTTAAAAAAATCCTCTCCGTTTGATATCTAGTACAATACAAAACCAATTAGTTTTAAAATCGGTGAAGTGACCTATTGTCAGTATCAGCTGGACAGTTAGGGAATCTATCCCCTTTTCGCTAGCGTTAGACAAAGAAGATTGTTTTAGTGTCTGATCAGTCCTACCTTCAGCTCCCCATTTTACAGACAGATCGAAGCTTTGCTACTCATGCACTGAATTGACATGGTATCGAGCCCGGAACCTTGTTGCTCCCAGGCGGATACTTTACTGACGGAGCTAAACCGGCCCTATTAAAAATTAATTATTGAGCAAATATTATATAAGTAGACTTCATATCTCTATTTCTGCTAGTTGGGAGGTTCAATGAACCTTAAAAGTCAGTGTCCTGGATACGACATTAAACTGCATGGTAAAGTTCCACTTCTGGAGCTTTGGGGGACTGTGGCATACCCCTCCATCGTCATTACTCCCAGGTCCATTCTGACTCTGTTAGTTTCTAATCTATGAGTTGAATAGAAGAGATGGGTTTTTAAAAATCTGTTTAAAAAATTAAGTTAAAACATCCTTTGAATACAAATCACGAATGAATAATACAAAACTTCTCCGGTATAAAATAACCCAACAAGGGTTGACATGCCGTAAAATCCAACCGACCAACCTTAAAAATCAGCATTCAAAATACTGCCTTTTACTTGGATCAAATACTTGAAATAGGCAGGTTACAGCCAGAAATTTGAGAACTTTTAAACCAAAGAACAATTAAAATGAATTTATATCGTGACAATTGCCTCATATAAAAAAGAAAAAAGTTGTCTCTAAATTTTATGAGACGCCATTTTAAATTTTGCTGTTTTTTATGGTTTTTACAGACAAAAATTTAAACTGTTTTAATTACATGTTTTCTAATATTTGTAATTTATTTTTAAATTAAAAAGATTGTTTACGTCTTTTTTATTGGTCGAAAGAAATATACTAATTTTGGCATCTGTAAAAATAAACTTTTTTTTTTTTCAAAAATAGATTTTTAATGGAGATGCACAAAATGTGCTATTTGTTTTTAAGAAAAAAATAATTCGAGAATTTCTAGTTTATTTGTTACTCCATGTGTAAACGATCAGTTTGCAATTCGTTGTATTTTCTATGTTTTTGGTGTGAGTGTAATGTGTGTTTATTTCATGCTTTTTTAATTTTTTTTCATTGTTAATTTTCTTTTCAACTTTTTTTTTCTAAATCAGATTTGTCTCTTTAGAGTAATCTTCACTGCGGGACTACACCGCCCAAGACTGAACAGAAACGGATATCCGGGGATAATCTACCCACTTGTCAACAATAGCCAGATTTTCACCCACCACCAAA
The DNA here is from genome assembly GCA_023376005.1 of Doryteuthis pealeii. Lineage (NCBI taxonomy): Eukaryota > Metazoa > Mollusca > Cephalopoda > Myopsida > Loliginidae > Doryteuthis > Doryteuthis pealeii. The sequence continues at coordinate 63,610,737 of CM042143.1, read as the reverse complement.
CACTTTTTATTGTCAAGATAAATTTAAAAAAATAAATAAATAAATAGAGGAAGGAAGAAATAAATAATAAATAAATAAAGAAAGAAAGAAAGAAAGAAAGAAAGAAAGAAAAAACAATTTTCATTTAGAGGATCTTTTTCTATTTTTCATGTAATGTTTAAACATAATTTTTTCCCCAGCGGTAACAATAAGAATTCTTACTAAAAAAAATGTTTCAAATCAACCTGCATAAGGTTCAACTTATTCCGCCATCTTAAATCGGTTTACGGACTTTCTTCTTGTTTTTTTTTCTTTTAAGACTAAAAATAAAAAGCAAAAAAATAAAGCAACAAAAAAAGGACAAAAAAAAAACACCATCATCGAAAGACCTGTGTAAATTTGATAGTCACCAAATTCTATTAACTGTATCACTGGTCGAGTCTTCACTGTGACACGCTCAGAGAAAAACGCGTTTGGCGAGGTTTTTGCTTTTAACGGAAACTTGCTGGTAGCCATTATAAATGATGCGAACATCCGCTTGGGCCTGGGGAGATAGAAAAGTGATGGGGTCGGGAAGGAAACAAGTCACTCACCCATATAGAATTATGTCACAAGTTAGTCGGTAGATTCTGGAAATTCTAGCTTTCTGTCCAGCAGGGGTGCCAATGCTCAATGGAAGACCGTCATGCTCGCGATTTTCTGCTTTCGTTTTTAGTCGCCTTCAAATAATGTTTTCTCTTTTTCATTTAAAAAAAAACTCTTTGTTGGGACAAAGAAAACACACACACTCATACAAACACACACGCAAACATATATATATATATATATTATACATATATATATATATATGGCGTGTGTGTATGTTTGTGTGTGCGCGTGCATATATATTATATATATATATATAATATATATATATATATATATCGTTGGGTGGCCTAATGTTGGTATCAGCCAAATAGCGAGGGGTCTATCCCATTTTCCTAGAGCTAGACAAAGGAGATTGTTTTTGCATTTGAGGTGGAGCGCCGCCCCTACCATCAGCTCCTCATTTTACCGCACAGATCCTATGCTACTCATGCACTGAGTTGGCGAGGGCCGGTATCGAACAAAGAATCTTGCGATTCCCAGTCCAGTGCTCTACCAACTGAGATATATAGTTATGGAGGTTGACTTAGTATGGCACAAGGACATGGTTTCTACATGCGCCTAATTGCCATTTGACTAAGCCGTTTTATTTATTTTTTCTTTCCGTTTTCATTTTCTCTCTTGTTTTTTTTTTTTTTTTTTTTTTTTCGTCGTTTTTTCTTAGGGGAGGGTTCGTTCCAATTATATTTTTTGCAATCTCATGCAATTTGTTCTTAGTTTTCTACAGTGTTGTTGTTTTCCTCAATCTCTTTTTCTCTCGCCTGCCCCACCCCTCTCTCTCTCTCTCTCTCTCTCTCTCCTCTCTCTATATATAATATATATATATATATATATATATATATAATGCACGAATTTTTCTTCCGACTCTATGTTATTCAGTTCTGTTCTTTTTCCTTTATTTTTCTTTCTTTTCTTTCGTTCCAAAATGCATAAAAGTATTAAAACTTTCTATTAAAAATTCTTCCTAATTACATTTTTCTGTCTGTCTTTCTTTCTTTCTTTCTTTCTTTCTAGTTGTTCTTTTTAGTTCTATTTTTCTTTCTTTCTTTTTTTCTTTCTTTCTGTTTACATGTTTCTTTCTTTCTCCCTAATTCCATCATTTTTTCTTTTTTCTTTTTTCTTTCTTTCTAAGCACATCTTTCTTTCTTTCTAATACCATAGTTCTTTCTTTTGTCTTTCTTCCTAATTCCATCATTCTTTCTTTCGTTCTATTTTTCTTTCTTTCCAATTCATTCATTCATTCTTTCTTTTTTTTCTAATTATATCTTTTTTTCTTTCTTTCTTTTTGCTTTCTTTTTTCTTTCTTTCTTTCCAATTCATTCATTCATTTATTCTTTCTTTCTTTCTAATTCTATATTTCTTTCTTTCTCTCTTTCTTTCTTTTTTTCCCTAATACTATCTTTCTTTCTTTTGTCTTTCTTCCTAATTCCATCATTCTTTCTTTCTTTCTATTTTTCTTTCTTTCCAATTCTTTCTTTCTTCTTTCTTTCTTTCTTTCTTTCTTTCTTTCTTTTTTCTTTCTATCTTTCTTTTCTTTCTTTTTTCTTTCTTTCTTTCTTTCTTCTTCTTTCTATCTTCTTTCTTTTCTTTCTTTCTTTCTTTCTTTCTAATTCTATCTTTCTTTTTTTCTCTTTCTTTCTAATTCTTTCTTCTTTCTAATTCTATCTTTTTCTTTCTTTCTATCTTTCTAATTATTTTTCTTTCTTTCTCTCTTTCTTCCTAATTCCATTATACTTTCTTTCTTTCTATTTTTTTTCTTTCCAATTCATTCTTTCTTTATTTATTTATTTTTCATTTCTAATTCTATCTTCTTTTGTTTATTTCTTTTTTTCTTTCTATTTCTTTCTCTTTTCAATTCATCCTTTCTTTCTTTCTAATTCCCTCTTTCTTTCTTTCTTCTTTCTTTCTTTCTTTCTTTCTAATTACATCTTTTTCTTTCTTTCTTTCTATTTTTCTTTCTTTCTAGTTCATTTTCTTTCTCTCTTCTTTTTTTTCTCTCTTTCTTTCTTTCTTTCTCTTTCTAATTCCATATTTATTTATTCATTTATTCTAATTACACCTTTCTTTTCTTTCTTTCTTTCTTTCTATTTTATCTCTTTCTAATTTATTTTCTTTCTTTCTTTCTTTCTTTCTTCTTTCTTTCTTCTTCTTTTCTTTTTTCTTTCTTTCTTCCTAATTACATCTTTTCTTTCTGTCTTTTCTATTTCTGCTTTCTCTCTAATTCATTCTTTCTTTCTCTCTTTCTTTCTTTCTTTTTTCTAATTCCATCTTTCTTCCTTTCTTTCTATCTTTCTTTCTAATCCCAACGTTTTTTCTTTCTTTAAAAACAATAACTTCCCTACTTTTATATGTCATTTTTTAAAATTTATTTAGTTTTTTTTTTCTTTCATGATCTTTTTGACATTTTTTTTTCAATCTGGCGACTTTCTCAACTAATGTCGTTTCGTGAATGGCACAGCTATAAAATAAATAAATAAATAAACAAACAAATAAATAAAACTCTAAACTGAACAAAATGTGAAAACCTGAAGGAGAGGAACTCCCCCAGCGAGTGAAGGGTGGAAGAAGACGTGTGAGGGTCAGGATGGAAAAGTGAGGTGTTGACAGTGGTTGTGGCAACGAAACATGAAAAAAAAACTTTTTAAAACCACCTCCCCATAAAAAAAAATTAAAAAATAGAAAAATAAGAAAATAAAAACACACCAAAACTCGTGAGAATTGTGGGAGGGTTTCTCATAGATGACCCCCTTCACTTCGTAAGTAATGATATTTAATTTTCATTTTTTTTTTTTCTGGTCGAATTTGATAGAATTTTTGTTTTAAAACAACAACAAATAAAAACGTGGTATCTCCGTCTGGGGGCAGAGGATTGGCTAAAGAAAGTACTGCACTTCATGGCAAAGAGAGAAGAGAGAGGAGAGAGAGAAAGAGAGAGAGAGAGAGAGAGAGGGGGGGAGAACAGGAGAGAAAGAGAGAGAGAGAGACAGAGAGTCAGAGACAGAGACAGAGATAGTGATTGTGTGAAAGAGATAGGAAAAGAGAGAGCGAGAGATAGATAGGGAGAGCGAAAGAAGGAGAGAGAGAAAAACGGGACATAAGAGAGAGAAAGAGAGAGAGAAAGAGAGAGAGAGAGAAAGAGAGAGAGAGAAGGAAGTGTGAGAAAGAGGAAGAGTGAGGTGGAGTGAGAGTGAGATAGGGAGAAAGAGACGAAAAGAGAGAGAGAAAAAAGCGAGAGATAGTGAGAGAGAAATGAAGAGAAGTAGAGAGAGAGAGAGAGAGAGGGGGAGAGAGAGAGAGAGAAGGATATATATAGAGAGAAAGATAGGGGGCGAGCGAGCGAGAGAGAGAGAGAGAGGGAGAGAGAGAGAAGGATGTATATATAGAGAGAGATAGGGAGCGAGCGAGAGAGAGAGAGAGAGAGAGAAGGATATATATAGAGAGAGAGATAGGGAACGAGCGAGAGAGAGAGAGAGAGTGTGTGAGAGGAGGAGGAACGACATTTGGGGGAAAACAGGTTGTAGGGGATGCAAATAGACATCTTTGAAAGTTAGGCGCTTCATGACGAAGAAAGAGGTGGGGGAGAGAAAGAGTGAGAGAAAGAGAGGGAGCGTGAGAGAGAGAGACGGAACGAGAGAGAGAGAGAGAGAGAGATAGGAAGAGATATAGATAGAAAGAACGACATTCGGAGGGGGTACAGAGAGAACAGGTTGCAGAGGGGGTTGCAGAGGAGACTTCTTTGTTCACATGGCCGTGACACAAGGCGAGTATACGTATGTTAAAATGAAATGTATACGACAAGATGTCAGTTTATAAATATAAGACTGGCTATTCGAAAGGAAAAACTATTGACACTGATCTGATCTTTTTCTTCTTTTTTTAACCTACAAAAAAGAGCTTACAGTATATATATATATATATATATATATATATATATATATATATATATATATATATATGTGTGTGTGTGTGTGTGTGTGTGTGTGTGTGTGTGTGTGTGTATGTGTCAAACCTATTCTTTATTCCTTAGTTCTTATTCCATATCCATTCATGTCGTGATTAATTCACAACTTGACATTTAATCGATTCCGGGTGTAAAACTTGAAAAGCACCGGACGAAAGGGCCCTTGTTTTATCAATAAACAATTTTTCTATTCCTTTCATTCCTCCTTAGTCTTCCATCCATTGTCATCGTGGTGATCACAATGATAACCCTTAATATATATATATATATATATATATATATATATATATATATATATATATATATATATATTGAAACATTCGGTGGACTGGTATACCAGTTCCACCCTAACACCAGAAGGATGGCCCGAAGATTAGAACGGATCAATGAAAGACTTGTTAGACAGGAATTGTCTGTTCAATTCAACGAAACCTGTATAAAAGAAAAAATGCTGCCTAAATACACACACACACACACATATATATATATATATATATATATATATATATATAGTTAAGAATTAATGACAACATGAATGAATGAATGAAATAAAAATGAATGAGATGAGTGGAATAAATGAAAAATCCTTTTCAAGGGACCTCTCTCAAAAGTAAAAAGAATAACAAAAAATAAAAAATATAAATAAAGGATAAAAAAAAATTTTGACAGAGAAGTCCCTCATGGAAATCTTCCTCGTCTATTATTAAACTCTTTTGAAGCATCACATTACTATAATTATTATATAAGCTATTGGAGATGATAAAATCGGTATCTTACATTTGTGGTGTTCTATTGAGAAAGGATTTGAATTTTTTTTTTAAATATATATCTAATCTAGTCTGGTTTACATCCGGTGAAATATTGCGACAGATGTATAATTTTTTAATTTAAAATAATATATATATATATTATATTATTTTGAATTAAAAAATGATTGCGATTGTTTCGACTTACATATTTTCGAAGACAAGTCACTTAAAAAAATTGAAATATTTAAATGTTTAAATATTAAAAGCTACATAAAATATTATAAAAGTCTGTAAAAGCATCTGTATCATTCATTACGTTGGCTAACAAAAAAAACTAGCCTCTGCTCGGCCTAGGTCGGATAATTGCATCTAAATAAAGGCTACTTCGACGTAAGTCATTTTTTTGACTGGAACTAATTAACGACGTACGTTATATATAATATATATAATATATATATATATATATATATATATATATATGTGTGTGTGTGTGTGTGTGTGTGTGTGTGTGTAATCCACAGACCCCGTGTTTCGACGTTTCACGTTAGACTCAGCAACTACGTTTGACCAGCAGCAAAACCCAACTGACTTTCATTTGCCCAGTTCCTTAACCTCTCGGCCGTCGACAGCTATATATATATATATATATATATATATATATATATATATATATTTTTATTTTATTTATATATATTTTATTCCTACTTCAGCTCAAATCGAATTTAAAAATGTTGAATACCGTCGACACTCTAATCCATAAGCATTAAATAACCCTAGAGGGATTGATATGCCGTTAAAATCAATTAATCACAATCCTTTAGATTGTGTATATATTCAACCAATCCTCCGCTACGAGCAAGATGTGACACAAGGTCAATTTTTGTGAAGTAAAACAAGCTTGAATTCAGAGTTTTATTTCCACTAGACGGGTTGCTTACCGAGGCTAAATAACCCAACCAACCCTACACACAGGGTGACGCACCAAAAAACAGAACCCAAATAAATTTTATTTAATCTTATCAACATCTATAAAGTTTCAAGACACTTGTTGAACTTAAACTTCAGTCTTTTTGCAATCATTGCCTCAAAATTTCAGATATCTTGGTTGTTTTGCTTTAAAGGTATTCTCTGTCTAAAATATGCTCCTAGCCTCTGAGTCCCGTATAGCATCAATGTTTCCTTCTGCCCTAGTACTCACCGTCCGACAAAATAAGTGTCTCTGAGGCCTTTAGAATTAAGATGTGCACAGTTCCAAACTATTTGAATTTCTGGACCGTCAAAAATCCTGCTTTTTGATGGAGCACGGCTTATTAAAACTTTCTCCGAAAATTGGCTTCTACTACAATGTATTATTTTTTTTTTTAGTGAAATAGCCTCCAAGTAAAATGTTTTTTTCCTTGGTTGACCACGACATATTTAGGAAAATTATTTTTACAATATTTTAAGCACCAAGTTGACTGTATATTCTGAAAAAAATTGAAATTAACAGTTTTATTACAAAATTTGTGTGTGGGTTCTGTCTTTTTTTTGTTTTTGTTTTTTTGTTTTTTTTTGTTTTTTTGGGGGGGTGTCTTTTTTGGCTCACCTTGAATTTACTCATAGCTGGTGAGGGAAGAGATGGATCAACGCGAAGTGAAACGCAAACATACTCGTCCAGAATTCGAACTCGGCTCGCCGAGTAGCTGTTGTAATGAGTTCAATCCTTATTAAGCTGACCCCTAATTCCTAAACGTAGTAAACTAGGATATGGCCAGGCCTAAGAATGCTTTGAAAATAATTCTACGTGGATAAATCGAGAGAGTACTACTTTACATAGGAACAGCTGTATAAACATTTTGAGGATACAAAATTATTCTTACAAAATTTAATTTCTATGGTTGGTTATCTATATGTTAATACTCGTGTTCCTTAAAAGTACGACCGTTTTCACCTTGCAATACTCTCTGGTTAAAAATGAGACCGTACAAATTGCCCAAGATGAAATGCAAAAATGTAAATCCTGATTATCTGGTGATGCTTATCCGCTGAAATCTTATTTCTTATGAGTGTCATCACCTCAGCTAAATAAAAGACTATTCTGTTTTTAGTATAAAGAAAGGGAAATGAAAGGACTCGCTACACAGAAAAATATAAGAAAGAAAGAAAGAAAGAAAGAGAGTAGGGAAAATGGAGAGAATGGGTGAGCGTGCAGAAGACATAACGTTAATCTGTTTCAATCGAACATTTTTTACAAGTATTTTTTTACTCAAGTATTTTGCAATAGCACTTAAGTAAACATATCAGACGTTGTAATAATTGAATTATCATACTGTGGTATATCCCGATGTCCGCTACTTTTGTTTAATGGCATATCATCCATTGTGGTATATAGAATGCCAAATATTGTTTTTTTATATATGCTTTTTAAGCGAATAGTTTGTAGGTAATTATTGGTTTGGTTTATAAACTGGTAGAAAGAATTTTCATTAACTTCCTGTGTATTACATAATTGGTAAAATGTTTGTTTTGTTTTACGGCATATCAATCTCAGTGTGATATTTAATGCCGACAAAGTTTTGAAATAAATTCATTCTTAATGGATACCCCAATCTTTTTTATAAACACATTTTTCTATTTCACCTATAGATAAGACCCTAACTGGTACTACCACTCTGGGTCAGAGTGGACCAAGAAGCAATGTTGATGAAGGGGTGCTTCACATTCTCCTAACCATCAGATAGTTTAACGTAATTCCCAGGACATTAAACCCTCAGTCACCGCATTCTAGCACCCATATGATAAAAAGGATTCGGGCTTGTCATAAGGACAATAGGATTGGGGCAATCATATAGGTGCTAGGGCTTGACGTAACCAGTTGATTGATCGGATGGAGCCTCTCTCTAACCGTCCGTCTAACATAAGTAAGGACCAAAGGGCAGTGTTGCATGTAATGGGCTGCTCATCCATTAGGATTCCATCTTTCTGCTCTTCCTCTAATCTGTAGAAGTCGGTTGGTGTTGTGTTTCGTCCAGTCGGCGGGGCTTAGAATACACCGAATGTATCCCCCTGGAGAGGGGTTAGGACCCCTCTACATGGTTACTGGGTATGACACTAAACTTCATTTGATGGTAATGTTTCAATTCGGGAGATCCGGGGAATACATCTTCATTGCCATGACTTCCAGGTTCACTCTCATCCAGAGTAATCATATCTATTAGGGTCTCATCTTTCAGAGTTTAACAAGTTTGAATTTAGAGTTTTCCTTCTAGACTGGTTGTCTAACCAATGGTAAAGAGCCCTGCTATTTACCCATAGCTGGAGAGAGAGAGAGAGAGAGAGAGAGAGAGAGAGAGAGAGAGCAAATGGATGCATACCATTCCCAAGGGTATTAGCGCCATGTGAAATGTAGACAGCCTCAACTAGGATTTGAAACCGTGTCGAGTCCATTTCCTACGACTCTAGCCATTACACCACGCGCCTCCAGACTTAACCTATTGTTTGAACACTGACAGGATGCAACACAAGATTATTTTTAAGGGGAATATAGCTTGTTTAAATTGGAATTTCAGAGTTTAATGTCATACGCAGGACATAAAGATCCTCAGGACATATATGATAAAAAGTGCTGGGACCTTGCTATAAGGGCAATAAAATCGAGACAATCATATAAGTACTAGGGATTGAAGTGACCAGCTGATTGATTGGAGGGCCTCTCTGACCGCCCGTCTAGCATAAGTAAGGGCCAAAGTGCAGTGTTTTCTTCCTTCAAAACCAGTGACCGTACCAAGGTTAACTAGCCTATTCTGATCTACTATTTACCTATAGTTATCGATAGAAGAAATTGATCCATGATTTTCTCAAGAGTATTAATGCAAGGTCAAAGGTCAAGTAAATCTGTTTAGAATTAAACTCTGTTCACGAGTTGGATGTGATACAATGTACTTCAAATATACGCTCCTACATTTGGGGCGCTGGTGGCTGTCGTCAGTGATGTAATTGTAAGACATGTCAATGTCCTAGTTAAGTTTAACAGGGTTGAATAACCCAAGGGTTGACATGTTATAATATCCAACCAACCAACTAACCAGTCAACAGTCTGAGTAGACAAGACTCATGTGCCTGCTTTTGCTACCACTTTGATGACGGATGAGGTTTTTATAATATCGGAAACCCTAACTTAATTGATGTCTGTATGTTAGGGTTTACGTTTGTTCTCTCAATCGACGAAGGCTAGTCACATAGAAGCGATAAAAATATAATTAAGTGACCATATATAGATATGACTCGAGCCCTATTTTCTCATATATTTTAATTAACACTTCAAAAATGTTCAAAACTCGTAACTTCTTATTCTTTCTCTCTTTTAGAGTTAATGTTCCTCCGAACTTTCTTCACTTCTCCGTTTCCAGGCTTTCATTTGTTTTTCGTTTCGACTGAAACCCTTTGAACTTAAAGAGATGAAAAAAAAAGAACAGGGTTTAGTCGAGCCATGCTACCTCGTTCTCACCATTCATTATTTTTTTCAGAATACAAGGTGTGTCAAAAAGTACCAAATTTAAAGCTGTATTTACCGAGATAAAATGGAAGAATGAATGGAACTTTTTTTTTCAGAATACAAGGTGTGTCAAAAAGTACTAAATAAAAAAGTTTGACCAACTATTTTTGTCAATTAGACAACACGCAGCAGAATAGTAAATGTAATCTATGTGGAATCAAATAAAGTGTAAACGTAGAAAATTAACCCAAAAAGGCTTATAAAAAAGGGTACGAAGGTGTAGGAATGGTTGAATGAATAGTTGGTTGGATTTTACGGCATGTCAACCCTTGTTGGGTTGTTTTATGCCGAAGACGTTTTTGTTTTATTTATTCCTGTTGTTTTATTTATTTCCAATCTAAAAAAATATTCATTTTAAACCTTCGACCTTTATTGAATAAATGCTGGCAATCTTATTACAGTCAGATTATTAGTTCATTTTAGTATATTTTAAAAATCAGAATTTTCTTGTTTCACCTGAACATTAAAATGGATTACTGGTTGGTTGGTTGGTTGGTTGGTTGATTTTGTCATGTGAACCCTTCGGTTATTTTCTGCCAAATACATTTTGTTTTATTTGTTCTTCAAATTTTCAAAACCATTTTAAAACATTTTTCTTCATTTTTCATCTATTTAACCTATAGATGGGACTCTAACAGGTATTACCACACTGACGCAGGAATGGTGATTCACTAGGTTTTGTGTCAGCGACTGGAAATTGGCCATCAAAGTAAATGGCATATGCCATTCCTAGATTCTTAGAAAATAATAAAGATGCAATTTATGGCACTTTGAAATTCAAACATCCACACTCGTGCCAAAACTGTTAATGTCGTAAGAAGTGAACTCGGATACCCAAGTTCAAATCCTGAGCGAGACTGTTAGCATTTCACATAGTATTAAAACCCTAGAAAAACTATGAATCCAATTATTTTCCCGCTAAATATGGATAAATATAAGTGAAGGCTGGGCTTTTAGACTTGTTGGGCAACCAGTCTAGGAGAAGGAAAACTCTTAATTCAAGCCTGTTAAACATGACCTTGTGTTACATCCAACTCATGCGGAGGGGTTGGTAAATATGTATATTAATATACAGGGCACCTCATGTGGTGTAATGGTAAGCAAGCTAGATTTCAGACCGTTGTGAGAGAGTTCGATTCTCACTGGGCGCCACATGCTAATCTTAGTAAATAACTATATTAATATACACTTAAAAAGTAGTTTCTATATTTTACTCTTTGCCTACCGAATTCCCGCCCCCCTGTACCACATTTTTTTGGTATTGTTTACCTGCATTATAGGATATTTCAAAGTTCACTATTATTCCCCTCAGAACGCATTCTATTTCAAATAAAGTCCTATTATTATTGTAATCTGAGTCCTTCTGTTCAATTATAACGAGAGCCGCTGCCAGCGGTTTACAGTAGGATCGCAATGGTGGAAGAGCTTCTGGGCGCGGTTTAAAGTAGGCAAAGAATTAAATGAATAAATAAATAACTTCCTTAATGGTCATACAACTTCTATGGATTCAGTATTTGTATGAAAAATTGACGACAAATAACATCCTCTCCGGTTTATATTTTAACACACAGTAATAAAAAAAAAAACAACATTACCCCCCTCCCGATGTTTAGCTTTGAAGTTTATTGTAACAATAAGTGTAAGATGTGCAGATATTTTACAATGTTTGTATAATCGACATAAAGCCTTGATCCGTACACTGTGTTCGTGTTTATCGAAGCGGTTGGGCGCACGAATGGTAAGTATATCAGTCCGCCGAGGACCTTAAAAATCATAACTTTTGGTATTTGATACAAGAAGAGGTTAGCTTTGAGTAAATAAAGCGATTTCTTTATATATTTTTTTATTTACTTTTTATTTTTATTTTATTTTATTTATTTTTTTTTTTTTTTTTTTTTTTTTTGGCCTTGAGAAATGAACAAGTTTTTAGAGGGAGTATGTTAACGAAATTTAGTATTTGGTTATTTTTACGGACTGGAAAAGATCTTACACATTCACTCACTCCGAAGAAATATATGTTTTTATTATAATGGAGATTGTGTGTTTGTCTGCCTGTAACCGAAACTATATTACTACTCAAGTCACAATTCCCAAAGTTATTTACATCAAATTCTTCATGATTTTACTTTAATTTAAACCTTAATTATTAATAAAATTGTTTTACATTATTAATACTGTTGGGCTTATCAACAAACTAATAACATGCAAGTGTATTTATATATTCAACAAAATAGCGGTTTACAGTGTAAACAGGAAGGCTAATTTGCAATATTGATCTTGAAAAATTTGATTTGAATAAATACGTGCTTAGTATTATGGATTTGTAATTGTTTAGTTTTATTTCAATGAATATAAGCAAAAATCCGGGGATAAATCTTTTAAAAATCCATTAACAAGAAAAAATAACTTTAATTTTATTCTTTACTTCCGATTTTAACTAAATAGTTAAATTAGTAAAATATAGCAATGAAAGTCGGGAGTGATGGAAGAGTAAGTTTCAGTTGTTCTAGTTTTCGATTATATTCCCCCTGTTTCAAATCTTTTTTATCGGCATTCTTATTTAGTTTCATTAGCTTTTCTAATTTAATAGAATATTTTATTACATTAAAACTTATATATATGCAACCGGAGGGTGCATATATTTGCAAGTTATTTATAAAAAGAATTAACATTAAAACATATTACAACACATAATTCATAACATTTTTATTATACTTCTATATAATACAGTTTATTTTTTATTTAAAAAGATGTAACAAAAACATTTGGGTGTTTAATGGGGAGAGAGCTGGAATATATCAATTACATTTCAATTTATTTCAATGACGAAAATTGATTTGATATACGAGGACATTTTTGTTACAAGCAACACAAATTAACCTCGTAACTCAATGTTTCACTGTATATTTTAATTTTTGATAATGCACTGGACTGAATATTTTAGGAAAAGCTTTCCACATTAAAAAAAAAAAACATTGTAAGAAATAGCCTCCGTGTTTACATTCTCTCTCTCTCTCTCTCTCTCTCTCTCTCTCTCTCTCTCTCTCTCTCTCTCTCTCTCTCTCTCTCTCTCTCTCTCTCTCTCTCAGTATGTTCATATCAAGCTATCTACCTATCTATCTCCCTACACACACACGTGTATATATGTTAGTGTAATGGTCATCGTCTTTCAAATGCACACGGTGACACGTATATATGTATATGTATATATATATATATATATATATATATATATATATATGTGTGTGTGTGTGTGTGTGTGTGTGTGTGTGTGTGTGTGTGTGTGTGTGTCTACGTTGCTTCTTTATTGGTATATCTGATGGGTGCAATTTTCAGTGTATATATATATATATATATATATATATATATATATATATATATATATATATATATATATATATATATATATATATATATATATATATATATATATATATATATATATATATATATATATATATATATATATATATATATACTTTTTTCCTCATATACAGCATTTATTTTTTCTCCTGACCGTCTCATATACCTTGAAAAAGGGTGAAGGGTCGCCCGAAATTTCGGAATTGATCAAACCAGGAACAGAACAACAATTGAATACTAAAATTCTGATTTTTATTCTGTTTTTCTTGTTTTTGTTCTTTTTTCACGAGAACATAGCATAAATAAATAAAATATATATATATATATATATATATATATATATATATATATATATATATACCTCGCACACGCACAGACACATACATTGAAAACGTACGTGTACACAAACAAAAAGATAGAATTATGTTTAGATTATTTACTGATACATAGATATTTACAATGTTCAGCTTCACTGACATAGCAGAAAGGATATATACCGTCAGGAACGGTGCTAGTGTTTCATGCCCCACCCAGAATCTCTGATACAGGCTCCCCCTGAATATATGATAAGAAGCCCCCTCTCTACTACATGTCAATTTTCATAAAGTAGTATTTGAAAATAGATGAACCCCCACTCTACTTAATATCATTTTTCATCAAGTAGTATTCATAGAAAATATATAAAACCCAACCTTCCGGGGCCCCCCAGGCTTGCTCAGCGGTCTAGGTTTGCGGTAGCGCGTGATAATCCTGTATTCGTTCTAAACTCAGGGATAACTATACGTATATGAATATACATAATATAATCGGAAATATAATAGAAATATATACAATATTTTAAATTTATATAGATATAAACATATATAGCTACATATTAAAAATATACTGCTATAAATATAACTACCTATATTTTAACATATGCATATAAAGCTATATTTCAAACACTTATACATATAAACATATATACCTATGTTATATATACTAGTACAAAATTAAAAAAACACCCTCCGGGCGATGTAAAAATAGATTTTTGAAACATATTGCCTAAGGGGTGGGAGTTAAAAATTGAATGTCAGCGAGTTTGTACCCTAAGTAAGTAAAATCATCAAATTTATTAAAGGATTAAAAAATAACACAATTTGAAATGTAAACTTTAAATATGTATAAAAATAAAACAACTATATATAGATATATAATACCAGTCATGTATTTTATCAAAACTTGTTTGAAAAAACAATGAGGACTGTCTAATGTTGCATGTTTGAATTTTGAGTGTATTTATTCTATGTTATGAAGATTGTGGGTAATGTGACATAAGCAGTGACGTAATTTTTGTTACAGACAAAAACCGGAAGCGAATCTCCATTATTAATAATATAGCTATAAAGATATATAGATATATTTTACACATATATAGCTATAAACATATATAGTTATATTTTAAACATATATAACTAAAACATATATATATATATTATATATATATATATATATATATATATATATATATCATAAAAAAAGAAGGTCTGCAAAATGGATTATGTATTTTTTAAAAAGATTTATTATCATTTTACATTGGCGACACGTGTTTCGGATCTTCTGATTACTTCTTCAGACTTTAATTAACCACATTCTGTGTCAGACACAGGAACACAGAATGTGGTTAATTAACGCATGAAGAAGACACTTGAAGATCTGAAACACGTGTCGCCAATGTAAAAGAATAATAAAAATTAAGAAAAAAACATAATCCATTTTGCGGACCTTCTTTCTAATAACATATTTAATTTTCTCCCGTTAGACCCATAACAACACTTTATATATATATATATATATATATATATATATATATATTGCTAGATTTTAGACATACATTGCTATGAACATACATACCTTTATTTTAAACATATATAGTTAAAATCATATATAACTATATTTTAATCTCTCTATTAGCGAGTCATACAATACACTGATTTTATCCCGTTGTGGGCTAAGACCCCCACCCACAAAAGAAAGCGTGTCCTGGGAATAGATACAAAAACTAATGTGAGGCTCTAGTTCTGGATATATGGGGAGTGTTGAGTATCCCTTCATTACCATTATTCCTATGTCAATCCGGAGTTATAGTACCTGTTAGGGTCACATCTATGGAACAAATAGTACTATTAAAATTTTTTTGAATTCGATGAAAACAAATACCAAGAAAAAAACTACACAAAAAATGTTAATATGAGCATACAATGAATTCGATTCCTTCATCTAACGGCATAAAAACACTACACACTCACACACACACACACACACACACATATATATATATATATATATGTGTGTGTGTGTGTGTGTGTGTGTGTGTGTGTGTATATATAGAGAGAGGGAGGAGAGAGAATGAGTGAGAGAGAGATACACATATAAATATATACACACACACACACACACACAATATATATATATATATATATAATATATATATATATATATATATGAAAATGGAAAAGGAATTGAATCCGACAATATGAGGAAAAATGAGTAAAGAAAAGAAATGTAGATGGATAAAATGAATTTAATTAATTAATTAATTAATTTTTCCAAAAATCTCTGTTGTTTTTTCCCAACGAATTTTTTCATTCAAAATAAATGTTCACTCTGATGAAGGTCGATTCTTCTGTGTGTGCGAAATATTTTCACACACATAAACTGACCGAAACACATGTGTAAGTGATATCGATTAATGTGATATCGATTAAATTCATTTTATCCATCTACATTTCTTTTCTTTACTCATTTTTCCTCATATACACATATATATATATATATATATATATTATATATATAGCCCTCTTTTAAGATTGAAGCTAAGCTTAGTAAATAACTATATATATAACTATATATATATATATATATATATATATATAGAGAGAGAGAGAGAGAGAGAGGGGGGAGTGAGAGAGAGATTTACCAACCCCTCCACACGAGCAGAATGTGACAAGTCAATTCTTAAACAGGTTTGAATTCAGGGTTTTCGTTCTGTTAGACCAGTAGCCATACTACGGTTAAAGAGACCAGTTCGCCCGACTATTTACCCATAACTGATGGGAGTATAGTTGATATCATACCTTCATCAAGAGTATGTGTGGTATGAAATGCAAACAGATTCATCCAGAATTTGAACTCGGGTCGCTATGTCCATCTCCTACGATAATAACTGTTACAGTACCAGCGTAAATTTTTTAGAATATTTTTTGAGTTCAATGAAGTACGGATGAATTTTATGAGTTTTCCACCCTCAAATCATTACTTAAACTACGAAATATATTTTCTATAATAGAATATTATATTAAATTAGAAACGACATTTATGGGTTAGATATAAATTTGTTTACAAAAAAAAATTGAGTTAAAATTTTTTTTCTATAAAACTATCGTTACGAATCTTTTAAAACTTTGCCTAAATTGAATGACCCACCGTGGTTGATATGCCGTAAAAGAAAACAAAACAAAAATAAACAAACAAATACAGTGGTACCTTGACTTACGAGCGTCCTGATTTATGGGTTTTCCGACTTATGAGCTGTTACCCGTTGATTTTTTTTAGAGCTAAAATTTGAGGTGCGAGCAAGCTTCAGATACGCTTATGTTGATAAGTTTACCAAAACCATTTACGTTTTCAAATGTATAACACCAAATAAAAATAGTATTTATAAAAGAATACATGTGCATATGTGTATGCATGCGTGTGTATGTGCATGCATGTGTGTATGTATGTGTGTGTATATATGTGTTTATATGTGTTTGTGTGTTTAGGTGTGTGTGGGGAGGGTAAGAAAAAGTTGTATAATTTCATTAGATTGATGTGTTTGTTGATCTGTCAAATTACCTGGGGTTTCCCCCGTCTCACCGGAAATTTCCCACATGTTCGTAATCACTGTACCAATAAATGTCTTCTTTTTTCTTTTTCTTTTAAAATCATTTTGATTGCAATTCATTATTTCCTTGATGAGGCTACT
>CM042143.1:63578500-63588500 GCA_023376005.1 Doryteuthis pealeii | reverse complement strand
ATTAGACTTTCTAATTTAATACGATATTTCATTACATTAAAACTTAAATACTTGCACCCGGAGGGTGCATATATTTGCTAGTATATATAAAGGATATAAACCTTAAGAAAATAAATTTATTTCGATTTTGTCGTCTCATCAGTTCTGTTATTTTTTAAAAATTATTCCCCCTTCAGTCTTACTTATATATATTGTCGTTGTGAAGTCAACGTATGTTTCTTTGTTTGTATTTCTGGTGAGTCTAGTTCTCAGTGTGAATATATTATATTTATACATATTATATATATATATACACACACATATATATGTGTGTGTGTGTGTGTGTGTGTGTCTATAGTATATATTTATTTATTATAGACATATATATATATATATATATATATATATATATATATACAAATATAATATATTCACACTGAGAACTAGACTCACCAGATATATATATATATATATATATATATATATATATATATATATATCATATGTATACATATATTATTGAGGTGGAACACACGTGCAGTAAACCACAGATTAATATCAATCATATATGCAAGATTCTAATTAAACATCTATTCAGCTTGCACCTCAGTGAATCAAGATTCTTGTTAATATGAATCAGATGCTGTGTATACACGTTTGGATTTTAATATAAAATGCCAATGTTGTGGCGTTGAATTACACAAATGAGTACAGTTACGTTTGGGTACAAGAATATACATGGTAATTCACAAACTAGACACACACACACACACTCTCTCTCTCTCTCTCTCTCTCTCTCTCTCTCTCTCTCTCTATCTATCTATCTATCTCTCTCTCTCTCTCTCTCTCTCTCTCACACACACACACACACACACACACACACACACACACATACACACACAGATATATATATATATATATATATATATATATATATATATATATATATATATATATAATATAGAGGGAACAGAGAATGAATGAGAAAAGTATTGGCATAAAAGGTGCTCAATGCTAATATAGCAAAGCAGATTTACAATCAATAATATATTATATTATAGATATTATTATCTCGTTACTATTAGTTTCATGATTATGCAATCCTCAGACCAGAGTCAAATCGTTTGAGATTTTAAAAACCAATTTTTTTTTTATAAACGCTAAAAAAACTAACCCTAAGGTGTGTCATAAAAGTATCGATTGAAGCTGCATTTACCAAATAGAAATGAACAATGAATGGAACGTTAATTTTTTCAGAATACAAGGTGTGTCATAAAAGTGCTGCGTTTTAAGCTGGATTTACCAAGATATAAATGAACAATGAATGGAACTTGGTACCCTAGCAACAGTCCCCAGAGGTCTAGAAAAAGTTTGGATGAACCGGAAGAATCGAGACCATCCTGACTACAGTACTGTTGAGATCGGAATACTCAGAAGAGTCCCGGAGATCTGAGGATACATGTTGCCATTCAGCTTCCAATGAACAACCGGCTAAGGCAATTGTGAAAAACTATAATGGATAATAATAATAATAATAATAATAATAATAATAATACCAGCAGATCATAGGGTGGAGATGAAGGAAGCGAAAAGGTGACCAAATACATAGATCTTGCCAGAGAATTGAAAACGATGTGGAATACGAGGGTGAAAGTGATACCAATTGTAGTTGGTGCACTTGGAACGGTCCCAAAAAGCTTTGA
The DNA here is from genome assembly GCA_023376005.1 of Doryteuthis pealeii. NCBI lineage: Eukaryota > Metazoa > Mollusca > Cephalopoda > Myopsida > Loliginidae > Doryteuthis > Doryteuthis pealeii. The sequence continues at coordinate 63,586,818 of CM042143.1, read as the reverse complement.
AAAAAAGTGGAGGATCTGAAAATCAGAGGAAGAATTGAGACCATCGAGACAACTGCCTTGTTGCAATCGGCAAGAATACTCAGAAGAGTCCTGGTGACATGCGGAGACTTACTTGTCACTCAGACTCCAATGAAATACCATCAGCTTAATGCTGGTGTGAAAAACTCACAAGGAGTGAAACAATAATAATAATAATAATAATAATAATAATAATAAAAGTATCTGGGACTTAAGAATACAAACGGATCACCGAAATTCCAATAATCAATAAAAGAAAAAAAAGGAACTTGTCATCTAGTGGGTTTTTTGCTGTTCCGGTGGACCACAATATGAAAATACAAGAAAACAACAACAGGGGGCAAAAGAAGCTGTAGAACATGAAGGTGGTGGTGATGCCAATAGTAGTTGGTGCACTTGGAAGGGATCGCCGCGGGCTAACAAAAAAAAAACTAAAAGAATTTGAAATCCGAAGCAGAATTGAGACCATACAGACCATAGCATTGTTGAGATCGGCCAGAATACTCAAAAGAATCGCGAATGCATGAGGAGACTTGCTGTCACTCAGGATACAGTGAAAGACCACCAATTAAAACTGGTTTGAAAAAATGCAAGAACTAAAATAATAATAATTGGTGATTTACTGGGATGTGTGCAAGAAACCGAAATTTGCACCATACTGATAAATATTATTTCTCTGCATTTTTTGAATGAGGCTTGATAATTTAGATTATTTGAATTATTCGGACTATTGGCCATCTTCAAGAATTTCTTGTCGAACTAAGGAACCTTCTCGAACTCCAATTGGACACATGGTCTAGGGATATAGGCGTTGAGTTAATACAGTTCTAAGTGACAGTTATCTCTAGGCTACAGACTCAATCCTGGTCAAGGGTGACAGTAACAGAATAATAATTAACAGATGTTAACACTTGTACCCAGTCATAGTTAACGGAATGAAAACAGTCTACCCCTGTGGATTGAATAAAGGGTTAGGTTCGAAGTTCCGTGAAGGCTCCCAATTACGACAAGAAGGTTCCCAAGTTCAAAGAGAAGGTTTCCAAGTTCGCGGAGAGGGTTCCCGAGTTCGAGAAGGTTCCCGAGTCTGACAATAAATACCTGAAGGCCGGAGAGCACATCAACCGAAACGTTGTATAGATAACAATAAAGATGTGGACAATAGTCCGATTAATCCAAATGATACAAACTGATAAATGGTATATACACAAACCAGAATCTCTTGAAAAAGAAACACATAAAATTCTCTGGGACTTTGAGGTACAAACAGGTCGCCTAATTCCGGCCAGAAGACCAGGACCGAGTTTTTGATTAAAGAAGAAGAAAGGAATTTGTCATTTTGTGAATTTTGCTGTTCCACAGGAAATCGAAAAGCTGGTGAAATACCTGATCAAATAATTTACCAAAAGGCTGTGGAACATGTAGGTGACAGTGATACCAATAGTAGTTGGAGTCCTTGGAATCGTCTCCAAGATCCTGAAAAAGAGAAGCAATGAAATGGAGTTTAGAGAAAGATGTTAAAATCATAGTCGACATTGTAGGGGTACAGTTGTTTTGTGATATAATGAATATGTAAATAACTTATAATCTGATTGGACAGTGTCATGTATACATAGTCGACACTGTGTTGGTACAGGCACCTATACAGAGACCTACACTTACTCGCTAGACTACACCATGACTGCTCGGCAGACGTGTTGCTATTCGACGCACCAACGACTACTGCGATAATATACCAAATACCATCTTCAGAATATATCCCTTAACCCGGATATATCATTTTTTTATTCATAGAATTCATTTGGTAATCATAGTAGATTTCCTCTGTAATATATAAGTACAAGTCCAAGTACAAGTCCAATATATATATATACATATATATATATATATATGTATATATATATATATATATATATTCTTTGTTAGTATTGGAGAAATGATAATGAAGTGTTCAATTACTTCTGTAAGAGGTGTATTTATTTATTTATAGTTACAATACATTTAAAAGTCCGTTTTACCAATGGTTTCGGAACATCACCTTTAGGTGATTGTTCGTCATCAGAAACGTTAACTGCTGATGAACGTTTCTGATGACGAACATAACCTAAATCTGATATTCCGAAACCATTGGTAAAAAGGACTTTTAAATGTATTATAAACTATATATATATATATATATATATATATATATATATATATATATATATATATATACGAGAGAGAGTAAAGAAATAATGACATTTTGTTTAGTCAGGTATAATTATCAAACATTTATCACACATCAAAATGAAGTTGGTCCTCTGTGGATTACATCCCTACTTCTCCATATATTCACCGTTTCTCTCAATAGCAATGTTCCACCTTCGAATGAGAGCATGGATCCATGCCGCGTATAATTCTGTTGACTACTCTTTGAGCCACTTCTTCACAACAGATTTCACTTGCTCGTCACTGGAATAATATTTGCCTCTCAAATCCTCTTTCATGTTGCCGAAGAGATGATAGTCTGATGGCGCTAAATCTGGTGTGTATGGAGGATAAAGTTGTCCACCCGAATGAGGCGATTGTCTCCCTTGTCCTAATGCTTGTGTGTAATCGAGCATTGTCATGCAGAAGGAGGACATTGTTGATTAGCAAGTTGGGTCTTACTCGTCGGATTCTTGTTCTGAGCCTCGTTAGGGTCTCAATGTAGGCCTTAGCTTTGTAAAAAAAAGATATCACATGAAATTAAGCAAAAAGCATTCCTTTTTGACTCACCCTCATATATATATATATATATATATATATATATATATATATATATATATAAGTGTTGTTCTGGTTCCAACGGGAGAAAATTCAATATTTTATGAAAAAAGAAGGTCCTCAAAATGGATTATGTTTATCGAAAAAAAAAAATTATTTTTATCTTACATTTGCGACACGTGTTTCAGATCTTCTGGTATGTTCTTCAGGCTTTGATCAATCATATATATATATATATATATATATATTATATATATATATATGGGGGAGGTCTCTCTCTCTCTCTCTCTCTCTCTCTCTCTCTCTCTCTCTCTCTCTCTCTCTCTCTCTCTCTCTCTCTCTCTGTGTTCTCACGCGCGTGTATATCATTTTACCGAAGTTGAACCATTTTCTAATCTACGAGATCCTTTCCGTTGGTAATGAAATATGTGAACTGTCTTTCCAATATTTGATTAAGAAATAAAATAACGCTCATTTGTATTGTAGATATTCATCCAACGCGTTTGTTACGAGTAAGATGTGACCCAAGGTCACAAGTATGAGGCATCCACCAAGGATCGATCTCACTATTCAGTAGTAATGGATTGTGAGACTATGATACTAGACTACACCAAAAATATAAATATGAACATGCAATGAACGACATTCCTAACCTATATAATATAATGAAATATAAAGGATTAAGAAAACAAAAACACAAAGGAATTACCTTCATATTCCAAAGCTGTTTTTAGCTCTCAGGCAAGATCTAAGTATTTATGGACTTACGATCAAGCCATTTTGAAAGCACCAGTTCTCGCTAGATAACCGAAGTTAAACAGCGATGAACCTGTTTAATACTTAGGTGGGTGGCCATTGAAGCAGCAGCGGGTACTGTAAGAAACCGAATATCAAAATGACATGATTCGGCATGAAAAATGACCGAAAAGAGTTGATATGCCGTTAAAACCAACCAACCAACCAACTAACCAACCAAGTTATCTATCTTTTTGCTTTCTTTTTATTTCACTCAATGGAGTGACAAAATTCACTAGATGACTTTTCTTCTTGTTAATCAATACTAGGTCTGGTCTTCTGATCGGGATCGGGTGATCTGTATGTATCTCAAAGTCCAAGCGAATTAAATGCATCTCATTTTCTCTGAGACATTCTGTTGGATTATTTTGGGATATAAGGCGTGCTGCAATCCACCACTTAAATTTATAGACTAAGTGAGGTTACGTGGTTTAAACTCCAGCCAATCAACAGCCCGAATACGTGGTTAGTTAACTATTTAATCGTTGATATTGACAGACGTTCATATGCACTTTATTCGACCTGCAAGCACTAAGAAACATACAGGAACAATCGAAGGCTCATACCCGACATTAAGGACCACCAAGGAACAACTAAAGGATCATACCCAATATTAAGGGGCACCAAGGAGCAACCAAAGGTTTCTTCACTAAGGATCGCGCTCTGCTGAACAGAAGGGATCTCCGCTGGACAGTGCACTTGCTTAAAGCTTAAGGATGGCCACAAACATCGTAACAGTAAATATACCGTTGGTCAGTTAGAGGCGTTTGGCGTAATGGTAACTATCGTAGAAAATGCACACTGCGAGACGAGTTCAAATCCTGGACGAAGCTGTTTGCATTTCACACAGCGCTAATACTCCTGGGAAAGACACGAATCCAACCATTTACCCTCAGCTATGAGTAAATAGTAAAGCAAACTGTTTCTCAGCATGAACGAATTTTAATCTCTTGCACAATTCCCAGTGGATCACCTTTCCCACCTAGTCACGCCTAGTGCTTTGTGCCAGTTTGCTGCATTCACTTATGTGATCAATTGTTTCCTCTCTGTCACCACATAACCAAAACTGTAAATTATAAATGCACAGTTAGAAAATATATTACGACAATTTTTATAAGCTTAACTTAGATGTGGGAATTTACCCAAACCGTTCGCCACGGGGAGGATGTGACACAAAGAAAAAACTGAAACTCGCTATTATAAAGGGTTTGCGAGACTAGCTTGCTAACTATTACACCACAATAGGAAGATCTAATTGTGGTTATATTTATGCATTTACCCAACCCGATCATCTCGGCTATGATGTGACACAAGGTCGCAAGTATGGGATATCCGGTGAGGATTGGACTCGCAATTGTAAAGGGTCTGCGGGAGTAACCTGATAACCAGGGGACGCTCTCATATTTAAATGTGGGTATTTACCCAGCCCGTCCATCTGGAGTAGTATGCGACACGATGTCTCACCCAGTGAGGAACGAACTCGCTATTGAAAAAGGGTCTGCGAGACTAGCTTGCTAACTATTATACCACGATGGGACGTTCTAACCATGTATATATTAAGGTCTTTGCCCAATCAGTTTATCTCGGGTAGGATGTGGCACAAGGTCGCATGTATGGGATATCCAAGAGGATCGAACTCGCGATTATAAAGGGGCTAGCTTGCCTTCCATTATACCACGATGGGACATTCTAATCATGTTTATATTAAGGTCTTTACCCAACCCGTTCATCACAGGTAGGATATGACAAAAGGTCGTAAGTATGAGGCATCCAGTGAGGACTGAATTGGCTATTACAAAGAGACTGCGAGACTAGCTTGCTAAGCATTGTGCTACGAAGGTACGTCTCGCGCAATTGTAATGTATTGGGTTTTGTGGACTCAGTTCTAGAAAGTTATTTTTCTATTATACTCATTCGTTTACATCTTGAATTATTTTAAATATAGCAATCATTTTCTTTTGACGGTCCGAGTAAATTAGTTATAATAATATTTATGACTAAGATGACTACATATATTTTGCTCATATTTTTTTCCTTTCATTCGGAAACCTTATATTCTAAATTTTTTTGTTCTTAAAAAAAGCCGTTCCTCTCCACAAAATGTAAAGAATTATTTTATACTTAGGGATGGAAAATGTATACAGTCTGTTTCATATCATATTGATAGATTGTATCAAGTACGCATGACACACACAAATACACACACACACACACACACACACACACACATACACACACACACACCACACACGCACGCACACACACATATATATATATATATATATATATATATATATATGCGTTAAGGCATACTCCTTCAAAACAAACTCACACAGGAACACACAATGAATATATATATATATATATATATATATATATATATATATATATATATATATATGTATGTGTGTGTGTGTGTATATTATAAAACATACATCATAAAATACGTCAAATGTGAATTAAATTCCCGATTAAAAAGGAATTATGTATTAATGTTCAGCCTTATTTTTAAATTAAGATGTTCTATTTTTTAATTACGATTTAATAGTTAGATTAAAATAAAAGATTGTGTTGCCAATATATTTTTACGCAGGTACAATTATGATAAACGCGAATGCTTATATACTAATATATATATATATATATATATATATATATATATATATATATATATATATATATGACAATAAACGTATGCATTAATACACACACAGAGACACTGACACACACACGCACACACACGCACACACACGCACATACACACACACACACACACACACATATATATATATATATATATATAGGCACACACACATATATATGTATATATATATGTATATCTATCTATCGATCTATATATCTACCTATGTATGTATGTATCTATCAATCAATCTATCTATCTATCTATATATATATATATATATATAGTGTGTGTGTGTGTACGTGTGTCTATATAATATATATGTGTGTGTCTATATATGTATATATATATAGACACACACACACACACACACATATATATATGTATATATATATATCTATCTATCGATCTATATATCTACCTATGTATGTATGTATCTATCAATCAATCTATCTATCTACATATATATATATATATATATATATATGTGTGTGTGTGTGTGTGTGTGTGTGTGTGTGTGTGTTGAGGCAGCATTCTCTTGTAGGCATGTTTTTATTTCAAAATTCATTGAACTCAGAATCAACCAAGCACTTCAAAACATAGGATGACCTACGTACTCAAAAATGAGAGAAGTTGGTCGAAAGTACCCATACTTGTATTACACAAATAGGTACTATATATATATATATATATATATATATATATATATAAAAGCACGTGGTGTAATTGTTACCGTTGTAGGAAAAGAACTCGAGACGTGTTCAAATCCTTGACGGGACTGTTTGCATTTCACATTGCGCTGATACCCTCGGGGAGAGGTATAAATCCAACTATTCTCCCTCCAGCTATGGGTAAATAAGAGGACAGACTGGGAACTTTAATCTTGGTTAGGCAACTAGTATAGGAAAAGGAAAATTCTGAATTCAAACCTGTTAAACTCCGCTTAAGATAGTGACCTTTTTGACACACCTTATATATATATATATATATATATATATTATATATATATATATTAACATAAAGGTACACGGCATTAACCTACTCGAGTTTCACCATATGGATCTTCATGGTTAAATCTACTGGATTAATCAAGATATTGATTAATAGCAGTCGATTTCACATGTGTGTTTTTTTGCGATAAACGGTTGCGCATAAAACATACACGTGTAATCGACTGCCATTAATCAATATCTTGATTAATCCAGTAGATTGAACCCTGAAGATCCTCATGGTGAAACTCGAGTAGGTTAATACCGTGTACCTTCATGTTAATAAATTTGCTCTACTATGTATTGAGCACTTTGTATTTGTTATATCGCTGCCTTTTCATTGTGAAACTTGAATCAACTAACCACTGTGACCATTTTCACCGGTAAATCACTTTTTCCACAAATACCATATATATATATATATATATATATAGAGAGAGAGAGAGAGAGAGAGAGAGATGAAAAAAATGTTTTAAGATTTGTTCACACCTCTACCAAATTGGGAGAGCCTGCTTCCTATGAAAAATTACTATTTCCTGTTATTAACTTTGGGTGCCTACTATATAAGAACCTAATGCTCGCACATACCTACAGAAGCACATACACGCAGAAAGACGCACACCCAGAGAGAGAGACACACGCTCAAGTACCCATGTAATTGTATCTATGTGCCTGCATGTTTATATGAGCGTGCATATGTTAGTGCGTGTGTGCATATGAGTGTATATATTTGTATATGTATGTATGTACGCGTGTATGTATGTATCGATGTATTCATGTGCGTGTGTGTGGGTGCGCTTTTATGTGCGTGCGTGCGTGCGTGTATGCGTGTGTGGTTATTTGGTTGGTTGGTTGGCTGGTTGGTTGGTTGGTTGGATTTTACGGCATGTCAACCCTTGCTGGGTTATTTTATGTCGAAGACAGTTTTATTCATTTTTAATGCATACTGAGATTTTTTAACCCTCATTTTTTTAAACGAATTTTCTAATATTTAACCCATAAATCGGCCCCTAACAAGTACGACTTCACCTGGTCGGGGCGGAGACCTGGTAGTAATGGCGATCGAGGGTTACTCTAAACTCCCCAGAGCTACAGATTTGGAATTAAAATGAATGTTTGGGTAATTACTTTAA
>CM042143.1:63571000-63573500 GCA_023376005.1 Doryteuthis pealeii | reverse complement strand
GTTGCGTTATTAGCTTATATATATATATATATATATATATATATATATATATATATATATATATATATGTCCAGAGAGGTTGGTACCGGAATGATTCTATTCACTCTATTTTTAATAAAGATTAAAAATTAGTCCACAAGTAAATGTGCGCATTTGATTATTTTATGATATTGGTGTAATGAATATGTTTACACCTGCCCCCCCCTCACAGTAATATGATTGGCTGGTGTCAGAGCAATGTAGAGGTACAATGCCTACGACTACGACGTCGTACCAGTACTATTACTTACCTGCTCGATTGTACCACTCTGTTACCGTGGCCCCACCACTCTGCTACTTCTACTAAATATATCCCTTCCCGGGACATATCAGACTTGAAGGGTTAATCAAGTCTTGTGATTACCAACACGATTTTTCAGCAAACAAACAAAACCACCTGGCGACATCCTAGATCAGGCCATGACCATCTCATTGACTACATTATTGTTCGTGGTTGTGATTGTCGTGACATAAATCTGACACGATCACTTGCTATTGCGCAATGTTGCACAGATGACAAGATTGTTTGCATTTGCACTGGCATGCATGTAAAAAAACCTTTTAGAAACAACTGGGCTGAACCACCAAGAAAGGTAGAGGTAACAAAATTGAAAGATACGGAACTCTTGAGCCCTTTACAGACAATGTTTAATTCCAAGTTCTTATCTTTTGAAATCGGGAAAGAAGTTAAAGCGGCATGGTCGGGTTTCCGGGAAAATTCTGTATAGCTTAAGCAAAAGGAATAATGGGATATGTTCATCGCTGATCTCCAGAATTAGTTGACATCCTTCCGTCTACGAGAGACGATGGAGTAGTGTCAAGGTTTTTGTTAACTTGAACTACATAGCCTGGGCGGTTTCATATGGAGGATGATCTGTTGCCCGTGCAGCAAATCCTTCCTCTCCACACTACCACTGTGATCCAAAGGAAAGGTAATGGACCAATGCAGTTTGGCAACGGTAGTGTTGCAGGAGTTAATGGGTAGCACTGGATTTCAGCATCACACCACCTTAGGGACTCCAGCTCCTGATTTATTTTCGGGGTTTACTCCCCTAGTCTTTCCTTGAGGGCAACAGAGGTTCTGTGTCGGACTTCTTGAGTTGATGGGTTGCCGACCAAGGCTAAGGAGCTCATTTCAAACTCATTTGGGGATTTATGCGAGTAGTAAGTACCCCAATCTTACTACTATCGGTGTTACTAAAAAAAGAATTGAGGTTGGGGATATGGTATATTTTGCATTTGATATCAGATAAGCAACAGTACCTTCAGGTCAGTTTTTTTTTTTTGGGGGGGGATGACAGGATAAGTCCACTGGAGGCGTCAGGGTAGTTTTGATGTTCACTTTGTTTATACCCATGTATACGTGAAACCCACTCGTTCTTGTACACGTGTGGTTATACCAGCGCTGTTGGATTATATAAGTTACGACTTAGTATAAGTCAACATGCCGTTTAAGACTTTCAAAAATAATGTTTTGGGGTGTCCGGAGTCTAGGCTTTTCTATATATCTCTTAGTAGTTTTGGTGAACTCCAGAATTAGAGCCTCACTATCAGATGGTGTTTAGTGTCATACCCAGGACACTATTAGGGCGGGCTTAATGAGTTCTTACCTCATCTCGACGTATTCTACACCCCGACGACAGGACAAACTATTGTTTTCTTCGACGATTAATAGAAAAAATATCTAACGATAACGATAACAATTTTTTTTTCATGGAAGCTGACTCTTGACAAAATTACTTATGTTAATTAACCAATACGAAATTATTAATTTTGTTTACGGTTTAAAACATTATTGGCATATTTTATATTACGACAAAGGGGCGGTTTGGTTCAGTCGTTAGAGCATCCACCAAGAAACTACGTAGTTCTGGGTTCGATACCGGGCCTGGCCGACTCACCGCACGTGTAGCACAGCTTAGATCTGTGCAGTGAAGTGGGGAGCTGATGATAGGTGTAGTGCTTCACTTTAACAAAAACAATCTCTCTTGTGCTAGCTAAAAGGGAGTAGATTCCCTCGCTGTCCAAATGATACCAACAATATGGCACTCAACTTCAGCAAAACAATGTCTATCCCCTTTTCAATTGCGCTTTTCAATTGCATCTGATGTGGAGCACCACACCTAACATCAGCTCCTCGCTTTACCGTACAGATCCCTGTGCTACTCATACATTGAGCTGGCGAGGGCCGGTATTGAAGCAGGAACCTTGTGGGTCCCAGGCGGACGCTCTACCGACTAAAGTGCTAGTGAAAATGGGATAGACTCCTTGCTGTCTGGCTGATACTGATAATAGGCCACTTCGCAAACTTGTTTTTTAAATTTCGATCAGATTTTTTTGTTTTTTTTTGTTTTGTTTTGTTTTTTGAAATTTCTATTATATTTATTTTATTTTTATTTATTCATTCCTTTTGTTCTTTTCCCTTTTAAATAAAAAATATGTGTAAAATAAAAATCCTTAA
>CM042143.1:63556000-63568500 GCA_023376005.1 Doryteuthis pealeii | reverse complement strand
TAATTTATTTCAACTATGTAATCGCAGCATCTACTGCTCTGTCCGTCCGCTTACCAGCACTTGGCACATCGAGCTCTCACTGTAGTTTACCTGCATCAGTACGGATAATCTACGCATGGAATGATCCCCATTATCACAAGTATATATATATATACCAAACTTGTTGGTGAACCCTTGCGGTAAGAAAAAAAACGGCAAATAGTTTGATTGTAAAAATATACTACCAAACATCACCTGGGGGGAAAAATTTGAAAAAAGAATAGACCAAGATAGTCGTACCAACCGAAAATAATCAGTTGATACTATAATACTTGGCCAAAAGAAAAAAACAATTTATATGTATAGATATATATGAAAAATATATATTCATACAAAACCGCTAGGATATACTAAAGTTGATAAGTAAACAGTGCTCAATACCTATTTAGAGCAAATAATAAAGATAAACCTAATGAGTCAGATATACCTACTAAAAGTTTCGCTTAGTGATCTTCAGGGCTAAGAGCACTAAGCGAAACTTTTAGTATGCATATCTGACTCATTAGGTTTATCTTTATATATATATATATGTAGACAATTACTCATATTTTCGTGTGTGTGTGTGTGTGTGTGTGTGTGTGTGTTTTAAATTGGGCGTTATTACGAAGCATTTAAAAATAAATGAATGAACTCCATGTTATGGAGTATTGGATTCACTTATTTTTTTATCATTATTTTTTATCATAAATTTTCGGGTTCATTAGATACCCTTTATCAAATGACTGTTGTTCCTGTTCAACGGATCTTTTGTCTCTGTTGTTATTGACAGCGGCAGCGTCTGTAAAAAAATTATAATAACGGAGTATTCCGATGTCAGCGTTCAGTCCCCTCACGTGAATTTGTAATTTTAGAATCCATTTAGTTTCTGCTTGTTTTCGAGATTGCGTTGATGGAAATGCGTGTTCTATTAGAATGCATTTGAGGTGTGTAAGGTTGTGTGGTAGGGTGTTAAAGTGAAGTGCTATTGTACTATGCGGGGACTTGAGTTTTATTGTGGATTTGTGGTTATTTAATCTTAGTCTAAAAGATATATATATATATATATATATATATATATATATATATCAAACAAATTTGGTTGAAGATAATGGAATCCTTATCGTTTTGGGTTTGTTTTTTTTGGGGGCGGGGGGTATTTAATTTTTTCTAACAGTTTTTTTAATGTTATCACCATGAAAGGAATTAACGAATAGTCCGAAAGAGTTTTCATTTGTAGATCAAGTACATTCAGTTCTTTTATGAAGCATTATCAAGGCTGTGTATGTTATTATTTATTATTAATTTCTTGTGTCACAACAGACGACTATCATCTGTTTATTTTTGTTTTTGTTTTTTTCAAAAAGATTTTTTAACCAAACTTTACACGGATTAAAATTTGAATAAAGGGGAATAACTCGTCTTGGTTATGGAACAATGCGTTTTAGCCGAATGTAGTTCGGATTGTTCCACTATCATTCATTACAATTCATAAGATTTGAGTATGTATACTTCAGAGGCTACTTCGAATGAGACTGTTAATATGAGGCAATAGGTTATGGAATTCTTTTCATACTCAAATTCTCAAAGCATTTGTCGAGCACTTCACATAAATACCAAATGTAATTATAGTCCGTTGTTGCACTGCCAATATTCTCCAGCCATCTTAGTACATACACAGGCTGACAGACTGACAGACAGACACACACACACACATATATATATGTATATATATATATGTGTGTATATATATATACACACATATATATATATATATATATATATATATGTGTGTGTGTGTATTAAAATAAGTGTATTTAGGCAGCATTTTTTTATACAGGTTTCATTGAATTGAACAGAAAATTCCTGTCTGACAAGTCTTTCGTTGATCCGTTCTAATCTTCGGGCCATCCTTCTGGTGTCAGGGTGTGAACTGGTATACCAGTCCACCGAATGTTTCGTCACTAGCGCTTTCGGCAATACACTTTGCCATCCTCAGGTGGGAAACGATGGAATAGTTTTCATGTCTCGTTTTTAACGAGAACGAGTAGAAGCAAGGAATTAGTGGGAGGTAATATCAATTGGTAGTGGGAGGTTTTTGGAATGGTAGTAGTTTGAACAAAGCGCTAGTGACGAAACATTCGGTGGACTGGTATACCAGTTCCACCCTGACACCAGAAGGATGGCCCGAAGATTTGAACGGATCAACGAAAGACTTGTCAGTGTATATATATATATATATATATATATATATATATACAGGCAAGTATACTTTTCCTATTGTTTCACATATTACTCTTAAAATTTATTTAACAATTTCATGAATGCAAAAAATGATCGTTACATTATTCAACAATTTGATCGAAACACAGGATGTCTGAAATACGACTCCATCTTTTTTTTTATTTTTTTTTATTTATTATTTTTTGTTATTTTTTTGACCGTACAAATTTTAGGATATTTCCCCCGAGATTTATAGTTTCTCATAGATTCCCAAAGCATGCCAAGTGCCACAAAAGCAACTAGCAGGACTGTAAATATCATGTCTCCTAATTTCTAACGTTACTTATTTTCTACTATTTTTCAATCTTATCTGAAGAAGCAACACCTAACAATCATAACCATTCATGGACGGTTGTTTTAATATATATATATATATATATATTATATATATATATATATATATATATGGTAAAGAAAAAGGTTTAAAAATCGATAATATTAGCGGTAATAGGTCAATTTTACCCATGATATATACCTTTTCGTCAGACTACCAAATTTATTGAAATAGTAAACAGAATTCATGTGAGTACATATATAATATATATATATATATATATATATATATATATATATATATATATATATATATATATATATTATATAATAATGACAATGCAAATTCGGCCAATACCGCGTGCGACGTGTGGAACACTGTACAGCTGTTTCGACCTAATTAGGTCTCATCAGCAGTGTATACTGATAAGAACTGATACAAGAGTTTATTCAGAATTTCCCAAATATTATATATATATATATTATTTTATATATACAATATATATATTCGATATATATATATATATATGGGGATTTCTGAATAAAATATATATATATATAAATATATATACATTTTGTGTACAAAAATACACACATACACATACACCTAAAAAGACGTGTAGTTTTCATATGTTATATTACTCTTAAGATTTATTCAACAATTTCAAGAATGCAAAGATGATCGCCGCATTATTCCCCAATTTAATCGAAACACAGGATGTCTGAAATTTGACTCCATCTTATTTGTTTGTTTGCTTTTTGTGTTTTTTTTTTTTGGTTTTTTTCATTTATTTTTATTTACTTTTTTTTTGTCTGGGTCTTAAAGTGAAAACCAGAATTTGAAGTTTTCAGTGTTCAGACAAAAGCTCTGAGACATGAAACGCTTCGACATAGACATGGCTATTATATGAAATTATCATACGCCTATTTTCCTAAGGAGTAATCAATTAAGTTGATCACAACTGAAGCCAAGATCATCAAAGCCACTTGAAAGCGAGTCAGTTTCATTTCCAACCACTTCACCTCTACTTCCAGAGTTACACTACTCTATTCCCTTCCTATGAAAACGTTTCACCAAATTGTTAAAACTTGATTGAAGGGCCATTGATTTGGTTTCTTTGTTTAATGGTGTTAAAATTCTGGACGCCATTTTAGGCGTTGAGTCCGCTGTTCGTAAATCCAAGGTAATCCACTGGGAACTGTGCAAGAAATTCAATTTTCCCGATACAACTAAATGGTATATGCATAAGCCTGAACCTGTCCTGGAGAATGAGACGCATAAAATTCTCTGGGACTTTGAGGTACAAACGGATCACCTAATCCTGGCCAGGAGACCGGACCTAGTATTGATCGACAAGAAGAAGATAAGCTATCATCTCGTGGATTTTGACGTCCCGGCGGATCACAGAGCGAAAATGAAAGATAGCTAGAAGATAGACAAATACTTGGACCTTGCCAGAGAACTGAGAAAACTGTGGAACATGAAGGTGAAGATCGTATCAATTGTAATTGATGCCCTTGGAATGGCCCTTAAAGCTCTGAAAAATAATTTGGGTGAATTGGAAATCAGAGAAGAATGGAGACCATTCAAACTACAACACTGTTGGGATCGGGTAGAATACTCAGAAGAGTCCTGGAGACCCGAGGAGTCTTGCTGTCACCCAGTCTCCAGTGAACCACTAGCTACGGCAGGTGTGAAAACCTAATAATAATAATAATAATAATAATAATGTTTATTGCGTACAGTGCTCAGGTGCACCACAACTCATCAAAGGCTCAGGATAGTACATAGATTAAAGTACTAATGTCAGGAACATGAATAGCGTATAGTAATAATATACATGTATGTGTGGAGTTAAGGTGGGTTTACTTGGTTAATTCTTGTCCGGTTCCTTCGTGGCAGAAAGTGTGTAGTATTTCTTAAAATTCTAGATAGAAAAGAGAGTAGTTTAAATAGATACTCCGTGTAGAAGAAAGTCTATTGTTGTTGGCATATTTGATATAAGATGTGCTCTAAATACCCACCTAGATTTATAGACTAGCCAAGGTCACGTGATTGACTCTTCCAACCAATCACTAGCAATACTACTGGCCTGATAGAATACTTAAACCCCCCATATTGGTCATAATTCAAATTGCACTCTTTGAGGACGGACAGAGGATTGCCGGGATCTTTGCCAATACTCAGGAAGGACTTATACGATCACTTTAGTAACAAAAAGGATTCATTATCGACGGACTCTTTATTAAGGATCCAATTCCACCAGATTAGCGCTTCTGCTTAAGGCCAAGGAATGGCCCATAAAAATGTAACAATTGTATTCCTTGAAATCCTAGGTAGAAAAGAGTATAGTTTCAATAGATAGCAGCAGAAAGTCTGTAGTATTCCTTTAATCCTCGTCTGTAGGTCTTGATCTCAGAAAGTTCAATTTGCAAATACCGACGATCTTAAATAAGTTCTATATAGTTTCTGATTGGCTAATTATTACCAGAAATGCATGTAGTTGATGTTGGGAAAGTCCATAAAAATAAGTGAGAATTTAGTGTACATCTTATACTTAGATAATCCAAAAAATGGCATATCAACCGTCATGGGCTATTTAATGCCATACTACCCAAAGAACAGAAGCGATTCTATTTAACACCATAGTTGGGGGTGGTAGGGGATTCTTCCTCTTCCCAAATATTTCAACCCCACCCCATCTTTAAAAAAACCTGGGTGGGTTACTTTTAATGCATTAAAACCACTAAATAACGTATTTGTCGATAAAAACGCCTTCAAACCGCTAAAAATATTTTAAGGTGGGGGGGTAAATATTTACATTTACTTGTCGAGAAAAGACTTGGGAGGTAAAATATCGTTTTCATATCGCATTGACCTTTTCTGGGAAAACGCCTTCAAACAGCTAGGGTGTTCAATAGCAGCGTGGGTCGTTTTTCAGCATGCACTGCTTAGCGTTTTTTAGCCAGGAGGCCAGGACACATTTATGCGCTAGGCACCGAATTTGCCGAGACCCAAGCACTGGAGGAATCAACATCTCGCTGCGACACCATCCGGGAATCCAACAAACGCAGGACATTAGATAGACTTCGCCGAATCGTCAAATATCAACCTCATCTCTATCGTTTCTTTCTTTCTTTCTTTCTGATTTGACAGTGGGTAAACAAAACATTCCTATCTCACTTTTTTTTTTATAGTTGACCGTTAGATTTAATAGGATACCTATCCATTGTGTAAGGACGTGCACAAATTAGCATAACGGTTTAGAAGTAAAAATCATACAGGAATTCATGTAATTTGATAGACAGGTAGTGATCTTCGGCTGACCTTTTCGGCACTTCTCTCATTTGTCGGTTTAGTCATATGACTACCCAGCCGCGAGAAGAAGTTAAGTTAGTTAATCAGGTGTCGTAGTAAACTGACGCATAATGTCTATTTTTCTGCCGTGAGTGGGAATTGGGCAAATAAAGTTATATAAAAATAAAGATATATGAAACTTTATCTAGTCTGCGTGTTCGTTTCTTAAAAAATTGATGAAGGTGGAGTCAAAATGTCCCAGATGAAAACCAGGGAATCTTGCCAGCTTATATGACATAGAAGATAAAAAGATGAATATCATAAGAATAAGAATCGGAAAGAGGGCTATGTAAAAGAAAGTTAAAAGGCAGAGTCTAAAATACGCCGACTGTACACGATGTAGGGGATAAAACTGTTAAGTATCTGACCGCCATCCTTGGCCAGTTGTAAAAAACTTAAAGTAAATAGTAAGTAAGTCCTGAGTTATAGAATCCTTTGGTAAGTGAATAAGTCCTGTGATATAGAATCCTTTGGTAAGTCAATAAGTCTTGTGATATAGAATCCTTTGGTAAGTCAATAAGTCCTGTGGTATAGAATCCTTTAGGTCCGTCGTTCAAGAAGATCCAATTAGTAGTGAGCTAAGATTAGAATCAGCCAGTATAAATAATATCAGCAGCAGAGCACTGCCAGTGATTGGACAAGAAGTTGGTCACATGGTAGTCGGCGAGTCTATAAGTACAAGTAGGCATTTACCACACGCCTTATATACTAAAATTCAACAAAGGGTGTTTTGGGTATGACACTAAACTGTACCCTAAAATTCAACCCTCTTCCCGTGCAGGGTGGTAACAACGTGGTAGTTCCAGAGCTATGCCATCCGGAAGTCGTTGTTCCTGGTAGGGCCTTCCAAGGTGGATTGGTTTGTTGCCCTGTGTTTTAGGCTCACAACCAGGCTAAAGAGACTCTGGTGAAAATCCAAAGGGTGTCACCATTATCGTCAGGAATCAACGACTTTTGGCGTACTTGTCCCTGCACCTATGGAAAATCGGCGGCAAACAAGGGCATCTCCTTCCCCTGGCCGGGATATGCTTACGGGGTTAGGGGACCGCTTGTGGATTTCCTATTCCTTTGTTACTATTTTCATGAATTCACTAAATATCTCGTTCATTAGGGATAGGGTGAATTCGTTGGATGGAGCCTGATCAACCGACTAAAGGTGAATGACACTACTATAACAACAAACTGTATGGAAGCGCGTGGTGTAATGGTTAAAGTCATGGGAAATGGACTCGTCGTCCCGAGTTCAAATCCTGGATGTGGTAATTGTATTTCACTTAGCGCTAATACCCTTGGGAAAAGTATAATCCTACTCTCCCTCCAGCTATGGATAAATAGCAGGGAAGCAGTACGGCAGGCTGGGCTCTTTAACCTTAGTTAGGCAACCGGTCTAGAGAAGGAAAACTCTGAATTCAAACCTGTTGAACTCCGCTTAAGAAATTGACCTTGTGTCACATCCTGCTCGTGCGGAGGGGTGGTAAATATATATAACAACAAACTGTATCCGGTGGTGAAGCTCCAGTTCTTATGCTCTGGGAAATATGGATCCCCCCTTCGTTAACATAACACCCCGGTTCACTCTGACCCAGAACAGTAGTACCCATTAGTTAGATTCCCATTAGATAAGAATTCTTGAAAAGATATATCTGCTAAAGTCCAAGTAGTGCAGCGATACAGTAGCACTGATACGGGTACATATTAGAAGAATCCTTGCACTATCTTAGAGGCTGTTGTTTACAGACTTGAGTTCTCTGCTGATTGTAAAATCATACATTACGGAACTATGTATGAATTAAATATTCGCCTCTTACTGACAGTTACCACGGCCGAGACGGTAAGGAGCCGGACTGACGAAAACTCAGTCGGGTTTCGTTCCCGGCTAGAAAAAGCCGTGAAGACTAGACACACTGATGAGACGTAAACGTCGAAATATGTTTCTGTGGATGACTATATATATATATATATATATATATATGCATAGGCAACAAACCTATAGTCTTCAAACGCCACTGACTTAACATATATGCTCTATTTATTTATAAATATACCAATCTATATTACTCACACACACACACTCACTTACACACACACACAGATACACACACACACATAAACACACAAACACAACCAACCAACTCCACACACGCACACACACACACACACACACACACATATATATATATATATATATATATATATATATATATATATTCCTTGGTTATAATTAACATGATAAGGGTTTAGTTTATAGATGTCGCCACTAATAAAAATCCATATGATTTTTACAAAGTAAAAGGCTTGATATGCCGCAAAACCAACCAACCAACCAACCAACCAAACCGAAGCTAGTGCAATGGCTACTTTCCATTAAAAAAAATTGAAAGATATCAATTTCGAAAACGTGAAAGCAAGTAAAAAAAAAAATTAATTTAATTTTTTAATTAAATATATCTTAAGAGATTTAAACAGGACACAATTCCTTTGGGGCAAGCTGATGTGCATCATTTGCAGTAATGTCTGCTAGCCTGCGTCTGGTTCTAAAAGTACGAGAACAGATATACACTGGGAACTGTGCAAATAACTTTGATCTAACTCAGTTGTTCTCAACCGGGGTCTATTTGGTCCCTATGGGTTCATATGAGATTTTTCTGGGTCCACTCAAGCCAAATAGTAAATGGTGGATCCACGATAGTATTTTAGTGCTCAATATATGTTATATGTTCTCTTTAATAGAGACTGCATCACGTCTGAACAGAATCACGCTTTGAAATTTTGTATTGACATAACTAACCGTTTGGCTTCTGATTGGAGGATGTTGTGCTAGCAATCAAGCGTGATATATTCCGTTGAACAGGGACGGGGGAAAAAAGGGGGCTCCAGACTGAGTTTCTGTCCGTAAAACAGGAAATGTTTAATTTCTTCTGATTTCTCTGGCAGACGTTCCTCGTCCATGCAAGACTTGCTCTGCTTTTCATCACGGCAGTCGCACGTCCTTCACTTTCGACTGCGCAACCCCACTTGTCGATAATCAACACCCAATCCTTTTGTTTAGTAAATATTTACTTAATCAGTGATGCTAGTTCCTTTCAAACCCGATAGGCGCCTCTTGCAATTTCGCTACGAACAGTGAACCCTATTTTCAAGCCTGGCGACCCGGGAACGCCCTCCTGCGCTCACCGATCTATTTATTCATAAATTGGCTGTCAGGGAGATCACTGCTAATCTACTTATGCGTTCAAAGTCGTACCTTTTGTTAATTAATTCAGATTCAGTCTGGGATTGATGTTAAACAAGTTAGAGATATCCATGTATTATCTGACATAAAAAAAGAAGGTAATTACTGTCTAAAAACATTTTTTTAAGACCTTCGGAAAGTTTCTTCAAAAAGTTACCGGATTTATGGCGTCAAGAATGCTCCGCCCTCAAAGACCCATCACCACCACACACATCATTTTAACTTGAGAAATTGAGAAAACTAGAATAAATATAAACTAGCAGAACCTGTGGATATATTACAGTATGATAATTTGAATATTACAACATTTGATAAGTTTACTTAAGAGCTATTGTAAAATGTATAATAATCTTGATTTAACTCTCTCTCTCTCTCTCTCTCTCTCTCTCTCTCTCTCTCTCTCACTCACACACACACACACACACACACACACACACAGACACACGCAAACACACACACCCATTCACATTCACACACACACAGAGTCTTTTTTCTTTATTTCTTTCTTTTTATCTTTTCATTATGTTCCATTGAAATGGATTAGTATTATCGCTTTCACGCACTTACCCCCTTTCTCTATTTTTGACCTACTTTCTTTCTTTCTTATATATTTTCTGTGTAGCGTTTCCCTTTTATTCCCTTTCTTTCTTTATAATAAAAAGGGAATGGTCCATTATTTAGCCGAGGCGATGAAACTCAGAAATAAGAATCTGGCAACACCAGATAATCAGAATTTGCATTCTTGTCTTATACCCTGGACGATTTGGATGGTCTCATTTTTAACCAGAGATTGTTGCAAATTATAACGGCCAGAAGATTAAGGAATACGAATATCAATATATAAATATTAACGCTTTGAATCCAAGTGCCCGTATTTATGCCGTTAACTAGTAGTATACGAATGCAGACTGAAAAGTTCAGAGGCTTACCAAGATACTCTGATTCTGGTCAAGTCCCACTGAAAGTAAAGGTTCCTGCTAAATCATCGAAGTTAAGCAGCGATGTTTAATACTTAATTGAGTACCTATTTAAGCAACAGTAGGTTCTATGAGGAACCTGGGTCCTTTGTTTATCCAAATGACTTGATTCGGCATTAACTAATCCGAAAAGGGTTGATATGCAGTAAAACAAAACCAACCAACCAACTAACATTCTCTTATCGAATATGACCAAATGATTTTTATTTTTCAATATAGTTCCCTTTGTGGTCCACACACGTCCTCCGTTTGGTTTGTTTGGTTTGTTTTGTTTTACGGCATATCAACCTCAGTGGGTCATTTAATGCCGATAAAGTTTTGAAATAAATCAATTCTTAATGGATAATAAAAATTTTTTATAAATACATTTTTCTATTTAACCCATAGATGGGACCCTAACAGGTACTACCACTCCGGGTCAGAGTGGACCAGGGAGCAATGGTGATGAAGGGGTGCTCCACATTCCCTAAACCTCCAAAACTGGAACTTCCCATCAGATAGAGTTTAACGTCATTCCCAGGACATGTAGACCCGCAACCACCGCCTTCTAGCACCCATATGATAAAGAGGGGTTGGGCTTGCCATAAGGGCAATAGGGTTGGGAAAATCATGTCCTCCTCCGTGTTGTAGTGCTTCGATAATATTAATGGACTGGTTAGTTGGTTGGATGGTTGGTAGGTTGGATTTTACGACATTTTATTTAGAAGGTAAGATTTCTTTATGGTTGTTATCCTGTCAATAGTAGTTCACGGTTTAGCTATCCGTATGATGTCATCGTTTTCAGTAGATGAGATATTGCTACTGAGGTATATGAACTGGTCCACTAATTTCAGTGCAAACCATCCAAGAAAGGCGAACAAGACATGCTGGGCTCTGTTGGAGAAGTATGGGCAAACCCAGACGCGACGTTCTCCCGTGAACTCCTATACATGGACACGGACCAGTAAAAACTCGAATTCATCAGTTCTGTGCGACTGCAGGGTGTCGTCTAGAGCAGTGGTTATCAAGTCTTTTTTTTTACTCTGGTGCACCCCCAATAGTAATTCGATGTTTGAATTCTTATTGTATTTTTATTAAATACTTGCTGCTTGACTGGGCACCACAAAATGTTATATGGTCCCGGGTGGCATGTGGACCCGGTTGAGAACCACTGGTCTAGAGGGATTAACAATTGTGATGGCTGGTAGAGAGGGATGGCGAGCAATAGAGAGGCATGGTGAGCGAGAGAGAGAGAAAGATGTGAGAGAGAGAGAGAGAGAGAGAAATAGAGATATAGTCACTGGAGTCCGGCTGTCGGCATACCTTGATGATGATTATGATGATGATGATGATGAGTTCTCGCCTCAGAGATTTTTGTTTCGTGACCCGACTTATTTTTTATCTTTGATTGAATTCAGTATCCCCTAACTCACATTTTTCCCATCTTCTTCACCTTTTTAATTTTATCAAAAAAAAAAAACGTTGGATTTAGCTCAGTCAGTAGATCGTTCAGTTAGGAATCACACGGTTCCTGGTCCGATACCGGCCCTCAGCAACTCAACGTATGAGTAGCACAGGGATCTGTGCAATAAACTGAGGAGCTGATGGTAGGTGTGGTGCTCCACCTCAGATGCTAAATAAACAATCTCCTTGGTCTAGCGCTAGTGAAAGGGGGAGGGACTGCCTCGCTGTATAGCTCATACTGACATTAGGTCGGCCCGACTTCACTTACTTACTTTTACATTATTGACTTCTGCCTCGTGGCATTTTTGCCAATTGACCTTTTCTTTTCTTTATCTTATTTTTTCAAGATTAAATGTCCAGCGTTCTCGGACATCAGAACCTGGATACATACACACACACACACACACACACACACACATGCACACACACACACACACACACACACACACACACATATATATTATATATATATATATTTTACTTATATATATGTTACTTTCGACGTTGTTTGCTAGCTATCCGACTAGCGATGGAGTATATATTTCTTATGAAATGAATATGTAACAAAATGGACATTTTACTTGTTTTTAATGTTTATTTCGAATAAAAAAAAAACAACAACAAACAAACAAAAGAAAACAAAAACAAAAACAAAAAACCCTGTCTACGCCAGGAGATACGTTTACTTATTGTTAACATCTTTTGTAAAATATCTTAGGGTATTATTGTACTTTCTATTTTAAAACAAATGTAAAATACCATTCCTTGCATTTTGTACAAATGACTAAATCCTCATCTATTTCTCTTGCAAAGATGAAATTTGTGTTTCAACTATCATTAATTTTGTCAGGCAACGAAATTTTGCACTGCGGGAAGTGTGTGTTTTTTTTTTATTGCAGTGTTCTGCACACATGTTGGT
>CM042143.1:63513500-63553500 GCA_023376005.1 Doryteuthis pealeii | reverse complement strand
ATATATAGAGAGAGAGAGAGAGAGAGAGAGAGAGAGAGAGGATAGAAAGACAGACAGACAGACAGACAGACAGACAGAACCAGAGAGATACAAGGAGAAAGGGAGAGTTAGAGAGAGAAAGAAAGAAAGAAAGAGAATAATTTTTATGTTTTCTATGAACACAGGCAAACGTGTATATGTATGTGTATGAGTGTGTAGATATATATATATATATTATATATATATATATATATATAATATATATAATATATATATATACATAGTGAAATTGATTCTGAACCTGACACTTTTTGTATCATTCCAGAGAGAGAGAGAGAGAGAGAGAGAGAGAGAGGAGAGGAGAGAGAGAGAGAGAGAGAGAGAGGAGAGAGAGACAGACAGACAGACAGACAGAAGAGAGATAAAGGAGAAAGGAGAGTTAGAGAGAGAAAGAAAGAAAGAGAATAATTTTTATGTTTTCATGTTTTTAACACAGGCAAACGTGTATATGTATGTGTATGAGTGTGTAAGATATATATATATATTATATATATATATGTTATATATATATATATATATATATATATATATATATAATATATATATATATATATATATATATATATATATAAAGAGTGAGAGAGGGCCAGACAGAGGGGCAGACAGAGAGAGAGAGACAAATATTTTTTTGTTTTTAAACACATCAAAACATATGTGTGTGTATGAGCATGTAAGAAAGAGAAGGAGAGAAGTGAAAGAATATAATAAATGTATGCGTGTGTATGTGTGTATAAGTACACGAAAAATATATGACACAAGATCATTTTTTAATCAGAGTTAAGCTAGTTTGAATTTAATGTTTTCCTTTTACAGTACTATTTGCCCACCCCAAGAAAAAATGATAATCGAATATGTTGTATAGCTCTTTACTTCTTCTTATCATATTGTACTTATCTGTTTCTGAGCTGGATCGAATCGTCTATTCTACTATGTGTTTATTCTATGACTCCCACTGTTGTTCGGTCTGCTTTTAGAGTCTTCTTTTTGGGACTTCTTGGGACTTAAAATTGAAGTCCCTCGAAGCCACAAAAAGAAGACTCCGTTGTTGTTTTCCAACGAATACAAAGATTTGAATATTTTTACGTCTTTATTGAGCCCAAGGTTTAACCAACACACGCGCGAGAAATAGCTCATCATCGGAGATACGTCTGTCTCCTACCAACACCTAGCTAACTCTCTTTCTAATGCTACTTCCTGTACTCATGAATCGCTTTGATCAATCAGAGACCAGGTACAATGTCAACGAAAGGTCAAGCTCTGTTAATTTACTATCATGTTGTTGTTTTTTCAATGATTCAGAATTACCGTTATTTTTAATTTCTACACTACCGTACATAATTATGAAAAATTTAATGGGATTTAATGGGTTTAAACGAATAGTGAAAACTAAGTAAAACACAAAATAATTTAAAGCTGTCTATACTAATAATTCTAAACAGCTGTATTTAACATATAGATGAAACCCTAAAAGGTTCAACAATTCTGGTCTAGAGCGAACCTGGGAATATTGACAATGAAGGCGTAACTCAACATTTAGTCTGGTAGATAGAAGGTGGACCAGGAAAAATTGTTACCAAACTGCTTAGAAAATTTCTTAAGTAACCTCTTTGGAATTTGAAAACTCCTCTTTTTGACCCCCAGGGAATTTTTTTATTGGGGGTGAGTATGTAAACCAGATCTTCTCTGGTAGATAAGAAAGTGGACCGGGAAAAAATTCCTCAGAGAGTAGAAATTGGAACCTCACCACCAGATGCACTTTGTTATCCCAAGACTCGGGGTTTGTTTTAATATCTTTTTGATTGAATGCGTATTTAACTAAAATGTGATGCATGGTCATAAAAGTAAGAGAAATATTTGATGACTAAATAACCCCAACATAATTTCTGTATATATTGATACTCGTGTTCCTTAAAGTACGACAGATATCATCTTGCAACACCCTCTGGTTAAAAATGAGACCGTCCAAATAGAATCAAGATAAAACGCAAAAGTTTAGATCCTGATTATCAGGTGTTGCTTATCCGCCGAATTCTTATTTCTTATGGGTGTCGTCATCTCAGCTAAATAGCGACCATTCTGTTTTTATTTAAAGAAAGAAAGAGAAGGAAAAAGATATGCTACACAGAAATAATATAATAAGAAAGAAAGAAAGTTGGGAAAGATAGAAAGATGGGATGAATACAAGGAAGCCATAACTCTAATCTGTTTCAATCGAACATAATGAAAAGATGAAAAGAAGGAAAGAAGGAAAGAAAGAAAGAAAGAAAAAAGTGAAAGAGTTAAGGCAAGATTATAAAACTTTTACATATTAAACTCTTCGCAATAAACATATCAAACGTTGTAATAATTAAATCATCATATTGTAATATATTCACAGATCCTGCTAGTGAATAGAATATTTTACCAGAAATGTACTGAGAATTTTTGCATCACCCTGAAATACTGATTACTATATAGGATTTATCTAACCCCTTCACCTGAGCAGGTGAAGGGGTTCGATAAATCCATTACTCACAGATCCACCCTCACTCGTAGTGGTAGGGTCCCGTATATGGATTAAAAAGAAAAATGAGTTTTTAAAAATTCAGTACCCATCGTTATAATCCTGACTACTCTATTAACCAAATTAACATTATATATATTTACACAAAGTCATTTTTAAAGCTAGGTTTAACACGATTCAGAGTCCTCATTTTCGAAGCCTGGTTTCCATAACAAAAGGTAAAGTGCCAAGTCCCCCTACTATTTACCTAAAGCTGGTGGTAGAATAGTTGGATCCATACCTTTCCCAAGTGTATTACCGCCATGTGACATGTATACTGCCTCGTCCAACATTTTTAACTCGGGTCACCGTGTCCATTTTCTATGACAATAACAATTACACATCAAACACCTCTATGAATACTATATAAACCAAATGTACATGATAATCAAACCTAACTACTCGATCAGCCAGTGGGTTGAGGCTGTAGAATATGCCGTCTGCACCTCTTTAGAGAGGTAAGACCCCACAATGGGGCCACCTGTTGGCCGTGGGTGGTGATCCGTGAAGCTTAAGGACGAAATCCTGGTGGCTGAGCAGTCTATGACATGAAACACTCCCTTTGGCCCCTAGGCTAGACGGTCGGTCGGAGAGGCCCCCTTCGATCAATCGGTTAGTTACGTCAAGCACTAGTACCAAATGATTGCCCCAACCCTATTATCTTTATGGCAAGCTCCCGACCCTTTTTATCCTGTATGAACTAGAAGGCGGTGGGTGAGAGTCTTAGTATCCTGGGTATGATGTTAAACTGTATCTAATGTTGAAGTTCTAATTCTGGAGCTCTGGGGAGTGTAGAGTACCCCTTCAACGCCATTACTCTCAGATTCACCCTGACTCGTAGTGGTAGCATTTAGGTCCCGTATATGGGTTAAATAGAAAAATTTTTTAAAAAAATCAGTACTCATCATTATAATCTGGCTACTCTATGAACCAAATGAACATTATATATATTTACCAACCCCTCCGCACGAGTAGGATGTGACACAAGGTCAATTTATTAAGCGGAGTTCAACAGGTTTTCTTCTCCTAGACCGGTTGCCTAACCCAGGTTAGAGAGCCGAGTCTGCCCTACTATTTACCCATAGAGGGAGAGTATGATTTATACCTTTCCCAAGAGTATTAGCGCTAAGTGAAATGCAATTACCACGTCAAGGTTTGAACTCGGGTCGACGCTTTTCGGGATGACAAATTAATTACATACGCACGCGTAATTTTCCTAATAAATGACATTACACATATCACTACTATATGAACTGTCAATCTGACTATTAATGAACATTATAATAATCTCTTACTATATGAATAACCAATATTATAACAATCCTGACTATTATAATGAACCAAATAACATGAGCAACTGTATATTATGAACAATCCTGAACTATTATCGAATAAACCACTATAATTATATATTGACTACAATATGAAATACAATATTATATAATATATATAAACTATTATAAATGAAACAAATAACATTATAATATCTCACTATGATGAAACTTGTATACAACATCTCTGATTCTATTATAATTTGAACAATCAAATATAGATAATCCTCACTACTATATGAACAACTGATATATTATAACAATCTGACTATTACATGACCAAAATAACATTATAATATTCACTCTTCTCACTGTATTTTTAGACCAATATATTGCACACAAATATTTTAATCATATATATATAATTATAACTACTATATGTTATTGACTGAATAGATATATAATAATAACAATTCTATAAATATGAACCAATAAAATTATAATCTATTTCTCTATCAAGTGTAATATAATCTGAACCTACTTTATATCAATCCTGAGTATTTATATGACACAATAAACATTATAATAATCATCCTACTGATATAATTACACAATTATTACTTATATATAACAATCCTGACTATTTATATAAACAAATGAAACATTATATATATCCTCATACTTATGAATAACTGTATATAAATATCAACCATGAATCCACTAGTATATACTGTACAAATAACATTATATGATAAATCCTCAGCCACCTCGAATTCTGAATATTGAAATAACCTCCAACTATATATGACTGTAGCATACCATCTCACTAACTAGAAAACAACTGTATATTATAACAATTCCTGAGTATTATATGAACAAATAATACATTATAATAATCCTCACTACTATATGAACCAACTGTATATTAATAAATCCTGATATTATATGAACCAAATAAACATTATAATAATCCTCACTATATATGAACCACTGGTATATTATATTCGCCAAATAAACATTATAATAATCCTCACTACTATATGAAACTGTATACATTATAAAATCACTACTTATGAACCAACTATATTAATAACAATTCTGAGTATTATATGAACCAAAAAAACATTATAATCCTCACTACTATATGAACCAACTGTATATTATAACAATTCTGACTATTATATGAACCAATAAACATTATAATAATCCTCACTACTATATGAACCAACTGTATATTATAACAATCTGACTATTATATGAACCTAATACATTATAATAATCCTCCACTATATGAACCAACTGTATATTATAAACAATCTGAGTATTATATGAACAATAAACATTATAATAATCCTCACTACTATATGAACCAACTGTATATTATAACATAGTCCAATGAGTATATGTATTATTATAACCCTGAAATATGAACAAATAAAATTATAATAATCCCACTACTATATGAACCAACTGTATATTATAACAATTCTGAGTAATTAATATGAACCAAATAAACATTATGATAATCCTCACTACTATATGAACCAACTGTATATTATAACAATTCTGACTATTATATGAACCAAATAAACATTATAAAATCTCACTACTAATATAAACCAACTGTATATTATAACAATTCTGACTATTAATGAACCATAAACTATTATAATCCTCACTACTAACCTCAATCTGAGTATTATATGAACAAATTAACATTTAATATCCTATACTATATGAACCAACTGTATATTATAACATTCTGACTATTATATGAACAAATAAACATTATAATATCCTCACTACTATATGAACCAACTGTATATTATAACATCCTGAGTATATATGACCAAATAAACATTATAATAATCCTCACTACTTAATAACCAACGTATATTATACAATTCTGAGTATTATATAACCAAATAACATTATGTAATCCTCACTACTATATGAACCAACTGTATATTATAAAATTCTGACTATTATATGAACCAAATAAACATTATAATAATCTCACTGTATATTATAACAATTCTGACTAATATGAACCAAATAAACATTATAATAATCCTCACTACTATATGAACCAACTGTATATTATAACAATCCTGAAATTATATTGAGCCATAAATATAATCCTCACTACTATATGAACCAACTGTATATTAACAATTCTGATATTATATGAACGTATGATATATATGACCACATTATGATAATCTCACTATATATGAACCAACTGTATATTATAACAATTCTGACTATTATATGAACCAAATAAACATTATAATAATCCTCACTACTATATGAACCAACTGTATATTATAACAATCTGACTATTATATGAACCAAATAACATTATAATAAATCCTCACTACTATATAAACAACTGTATTATTCCTGACTATTATATGAGCCAAATAAACATTATAATAATCCTCACTACTATATGAACCAACTGTATATTATAACAATCCTGAGTAATATATGAACAAATTAACATAATAATAGCCCTCACTACTATATGAATTAAATGTACGTGATAATATCCATCGCATTAAACCGTACATTCGATAGAAACGAAGTTTCGTGCATTAGATACAAGCATTAACCCATACCAATACCGGTGTGTCAAAAACCGAACGCTATAACCTTTTAACTCTAGTCAGGTTTGTCGGACACTGTAACCTCTAAGTGTACTTTCCGCTAACAATTCTCAACAGTTAAGAAGAGCATCTGTCCAGTTCTCAAATAACATGTTTCTTCAATCTCCCTACACAGAGCCACTGATTAAGGCCGATTCGGAACTGTACGCACGAGAAAGACGCACTCTATAGTCGGCTCGACTTTCGTAAATGTTTGATCTTCAACTAACTGGAAGAATTATCAAAGAAAGAAATCAGAAGAAAATCTTCAATGAAAAATATTTAAAAGAAGTTTAAGAAAATATAAATAAAATGAATAAAAAAATCCTGCACTTCAATTAGAGCTAATTAACAGCGCACCTGCAAAACTTTCTTCGCGTCAAAGGTTGTTTTTTTGTTTTTTTCTAAATAATAACAGATCACTGCGTATAAACAATCTCCGTGAAGTCTTTAAACAAGAGACAATTGCAGGTGTATTTATTGATACAAGCAAATACATGTTTCCCCTGGGTGCAAGTATTTAAGGTTTTATGTAATAGAATATTACATTAAATTAAAAAGACTGATGAAACTAAATATGAACGTATATAAAAATATTACACTTATTCTTTCTCTGAATTTATGAGATGCGGCTTGGTGATTAGTATTATTTGGATAATTCGAACTAGTGTTATGGTTAGCGGAATGAGAACAGGATACCCCCGTGGATTGAATAAAGGGTTGGGTTCGAAGTTCCGTGATCGCTCCCGATTACGACAAGAAGTTTCCCGATTACAACAAGAAGGTTCCAGAATTCAAAAAGAAGGTTCCCGAGTTTGAGAAGGCTCCCGAGTCCGACCAAAAATACCTGAAGAAGGCCGGAGGGCACATCGGCCGAGACGTAGTACAAATAACAATGAAGATGAGGATAATAGTCCGAATTATCCAAATAATACACTTATTCCTGTTTTATTGTAATTGATTCCTTCATAGAATTATATGCAGGATAGCGTTCAATACATTTGAGAATAAAACACTAATATTAGAAATCAATAACACCAAGTAATAATTCATTAAATCTGGTTCTCTTAAAACCGGTATGAAAATCATCCACAGTTTATACTATGTAAAACTTTATTTCTTCGTAATAGACACTTTACAGGATTTTTAACTTGTTCATAACATAGGCTGTTTTGAGTTAGACTTAATAGAGACATCCTCAATAGACGAGACGTTAATAAAGATTACATAATGACTATTTAATGGAGAATATAACGTAAATATCAAATCGAATTGTAACGTAGTTTCTGTTACAGACAGTTACATATCTCCATTATAATAAGATGTATTTACTAGCAAGAATATCCGCCCCCTAGTGTAAGTACTAAAGTTTTAAGGTTTTAAATTTTATTAGTACGTTTAAAATCCCGCAATGTGTCTTATATATCACTAAGAAATAAAGGTTTACATAATATATGGTGTAGTTAATTTGTATACTGATTTTAACAAACTCGGGTTTAATAAATAATTACTCGGTGTTATTGATCTCTAATATTAGTGTTTTATTCTCCAACGTATCAAAATCAATCCTATGGATGATTTTATATAGAAACCAATTAGAATATAAATGATATTAGTGTGATCTTTTTATATGCTTTATTATTTAATTTCGTTGGTCTTTCTAATTTAATATATTTCATTATATTGCTGGGCACTGCTGGAGAAGCAAGGATGAACTCATAAGTGGCGTTCTTCTGTGGAAGCCATCACATCGTCACGCCAGAGTAGGTCGTCCAGCAAAGACGTACATAGACCAACTCTGCAAGGATGCTGGATGCTGCGCAGAGGGGAAATGAATGATAGGGACGGCTGGTGCGAGATTGTCATGGATATCCGTACTGCTAGTATAACATGATGATAATGATGAAAACTTAAATACTGAAGCTCGGAGGGCGCATATTCTTGCTAGTTGATATAATCGTGAAAACGGTCGGTAAAGTGTTCAATTTTCACTGAGGATACAGACTTTTCCTTCTAAATGGCAATAAATAGATGCAAATTTAATTATATATATTATGATGATTAATAACGCATACGTCAAGAATTTTGTCTAAATAAAATATTTTTAAAGTCATAAACAATTCGCGGAAGGGGATGAAAATATTTTTTCGGGCAGTTGATACTAATTATGATTTTTAAACAACAGATATACTATCTCTACTGTAAAATAGCGGTGACAGATGTGCGCTATGAAGAAATATCTTTTTTTATCTAAATATAACAATATAACAATATATATACATAATTATATATATATATATATATATATATATATATATATATATATATATATATAACAATATATATAACAATATATATATTGTTATGTATATATTATATATATAATATATATATATATATATTATCTAAATAAAAGATATTATATATATATATATACATATATATGTATTTGTATATATATATATATATATATATATATATATATATATATATGTGTGTGTGTGTGTGTGTGTGTGTGTGAGTGTGTGTGTGTGTGTTTGTGTGTATGTATGTATACATAGATTGATATAGGTATATATATATATTGTTAGATCTAAATAAAAAGATGATATATATATATAATATATATATAATATATATATATATAAGTGTGCGTGTGCGTGTGTGTGTGTGTGTATGTAGATAGATATAGATATATATTGTAATATCTAAATAAAAAGATAATATATAATATATATATGTATGTATATATATATATATACATATATATATATAATATATATGTATATATATGTATATATATACATATATATATGTGTGTGTGTGTGTGTGTGTGTGTGTGTGTCGATTAGTTTCAAATGTAACATCTTGTTTTAATTAAATCTGTTCACATAAATGTATCATCTTTAAACAGATATAATTCTTTCTCGAATGAAATGAAAAAAAAATAGATTCCTGCAAAATGACTCAATAAAAAAATGAGTGTACATCTCCTAATCATCTGCAAATGGTTTTCATATTTTTTGACACATAGACAAATGCGTGTAAAATACAGACGAATAGCATCTTAATGTGTCATGTAGTTGAGTCGACGGTACGAAATGACAGAGTTCGAACCCAGGTCAAGAAATAAATTAAATAGATAAATTTAATAAATAAAATAAATAAATAGATAAATATGGTGAGCGGAATGGCTCCCGATTACGACAAGAAGGTTCTCGAATTTGAAAAGAAGACTCCAGGGTTCGAGAAGGCTCCCGAAATACCTGAAAAAAAACCGGAGGACACATCGGCTGAAACGTTGTACAGATAACAATAAAGATTACGACAATAGTCTGAATAATCCAAATAATACTAATAATCAAGCCTCATCTCAAAAATTCAAAGAAATAAATTGAATGAATGAAATTTTAAATTTTGATTTTTATGGCAAACCATTACTTATTTTCTGGAAGACTGGCGCTTCACAATCTTCCAAATCACACTTCTAGATCACCAAAGTTAAGCAGTGATGCGCCTGTTCAACACTTAATGGGTGACCAATTAAGCAACAGGTATTGTAAGGAACATGAGTCCTTTGTTTATCAAAATGAAATGTAACGCATTAAATCAACCGAAAATATAAACAAATCAATCAATTTAATCACACTTCCGAAGGCGCTCGTATTAAAATAGTTATTGTCGTAAGAAGTGGACACGGCAACTCGAGTTCAAATCCCGAACGAAACTATTTTCATTTCACATAGCGCTATTACTCCTGTAAAATGTATGCATCCAAATATTCTCCCTCCAGCAATGGGTAAATAGTAGGACAGATTGGACTCTTTAACCTTGTTTAGTAAGGCAACTGCTCGTATAGAAGGAAAAGTCCGAAATTATACCTGTTAAAAAATTGACCTTGTGTCACATTCTGCTCGTGGGTGGGGGGGTAAATACATAATCCCGCTTCTCTTGTATTAGATGCTTTCGAAAAGTCCGAGGAATTTTACACACAAATAATGTTTAATATGGAACTAGCAATATCCGTGGAAACACCTTTTTATGTGTGTTCGAAAGTATATCTCACCCTCGTTGCCAAAATGTTGTAACCTAACAAAGGATACTAAATATGAAATAACCAAACAGAGGCTTGAAATTAATAGGAATCTTTATAACATTAACAAAATACAATACTCGCCATCGGTGTAAAGAAGGTAAACCTCTGATGGTGGTATAAGACTACCCAGTCCGCATAATACTTCCGTATTTATGAGGATTGGGACATGCCCATAAATGTTCATAGGTAGGGTATATAACAGAGTGTTGATAAGTGTCAAAAGACGAAAGAACGCTAAAACGCCTCTCCAGAAACACGAAAATCTTATAGTTCCTGAAACCAACCATCACCACTGGCACTAGGCAAATTAATAACTGTATCCCCTCTCCAAAACAAAGGTTATATATATATATATATATATATATATATATATATATATATATATATATATATATATACCGAATTGTGTTTCAATAAATATTTGTAATTATTTAAAGAGAGTTCTTCTTGTCTTTTGAGGTGCCAAAACCCGGCAACACATTCCGACCAACAACCCGTCAACCCAAGAGAACGCTCCGATGAAGTTACGGCAATTCCAAGGTCTGTTTTTATTTTAAATTATTTTCACTCTGTCGTCTGCAGGAATTGAAAAAATCCATGAGATGTCGCAGAGTCCATTTCCTTCAAAGATAACCATTACACCACGCACCTCTACACTCATTACACACGGTTATTTTATATCAAGAATTCTTATCTATTACAAATAGTTCGCTCGCAGTGGTAAGGTTTCAAGTATTCCTATCTAATAGGAATAATCTTTGAAATTGATCAATTTGATTCAGAGATATCACCATATATAGATTATTATCATACATAAGACACCCATTTATTGAATGGGTGATTTTCTGCAGGGGATAGAGTTAACGTATTCAAAGGCCGCACTGAAAGGGCTAGGATAACTATGAGGTATCCACTGAAAACCTTATTCATTCTTTCTTTCTTTCCTTCCTTCTTATAATATTCTTCCTGATGTGTAGTATGTCATTTTTCTTTCTTTTCTTCCTTCACAATAAAAACGGAATGGTCCGTTATTTAGCTTAAGTGAAGACACGTATCTCCCTACCCAAAACCCAACTCCCCAACTACGAAGCTTCTCCGGATCGGTGGGAGAATGCTAGAGTGTGACACGTGCGTAGGTACTGACGTATTAATATATAGATTATTATTAGGTGTTGTTTTTAACACCAGCGTTAGCTGATGGTCTTCTGCTGGAGTTTGAGTGACAAAAAGTCTCCTCAGGTCTCCAGGATTCTCCTGAGTATTCCAGCTGATTTCAAGAATGTTCTCTGGATAGTCCCAATTCTTCCTCTGATTTTCAGTTCCTGTAGTCTTTTTTTCAAGCTTTTAGGGATTATTCCAAATGCCCCGACTATTATTGGTATCACTTTCACCTTCAAATTCCACAGTTTTTTTTAATCCTCTAGCAAGGTCTAGGTATGTCTATTATTATTATTATTATTATTATCATTATTAGTTTATCACACTTGCAGTAGCCGGTGGACACTGAGTGACAACAAGTCTCCTCAGGTCTCCAGGACTGTTCTGCGTATTCTAGCCGATCCCAACAGTGTTGTAGTTTGGGTGGTCTCGATTTTTACTCTGATTTCCAATTCACCCAAATTCTTTTCCAAAGCTTTGGGGACGGTTCCAAGGGCACCAATTACAATTGGTACGACCTTCACCTTAATGTTCCACAGATTCCTCAGTTCTCAGACAAGGTCCAAGTATTTGTCTATCTTTTCGCTTTCTTTCATTTTCACTCGGTGGTCGACCGGACGGCAAAATCCACGATATGACAGGTTCACTTCTTCTTGTCGAGGTCGGGATTAGGTGATCCGTCTGTACCTCGAAGTTCCAGAGAATTTCATGCGTTTTATTCATTTCCCAGGATAGGTTCAGGCTTGTGCATATACCATTTAGTTGTATGGTGAAAATTTAATTTCTTGCACAATTCCCAGTGGATCACCTTCCCCACAGAGTCGTGCCTTGTCTTGTACACTCTTTGTGCTAGTTTGCTGCATTCGTTTATTATATGAGTAACCGTTTTGTCTTTGACGCTTCACATTCTGCACTTGCTATTCTGCTGCGTCTTATCTGGGTTTTTTATTTTCTTTATTATTATTATTATTATTATTATTATTATTATTATTTGGTACTCCAAAGACAAGACGGTGCTGTCATATTTTGTTGGTGGTCTTGAGTAATGTATTGTCATTATTTCATAAATCATTCCGAATAGTACTCTTGCTTTCATCACGACGTTTCGACCGATAAATTACTTGGCCATCTTCAGAATATAATCACATATGGAAATCAGTTTTCTCTTTCAATATCCACCTAAAAACGGAAATAATTGTCATAATTATATGAAACCTTTCTCATAAAAAATCATGTTTCCCCCTTTTTAAGTTAAACTTCAGAACGGTTTATCAAGATTTTTAAAAAAGATAATCTAAAACATAGAAAAAAATATGGTCATTTTTAAGGTCTCGATTGACGTCAAATTCTCGTTAGAAAAAAACGTAGAACAGTAAATCATAGCTGTAAAGGAGTGAGACAAGGGACAAAGGAGGCGTTATGGGTGGGGATAGAAAGTTACGTTGGATGAAACAAAACAAAAAATATAGAAAGTAGTGAAGAGTTTTTTAAAAAAAGACAATACAAGACGTAGATATCTTTCAGGCGTGTAAGAGAATAGATTAAACACAATCGCATTAAAGACATTGAGTGAAACAGGCAGTCTCGGGTGGTGGGTACGGGTACGGGTACGGGTTCAGGGATGTCTCTGAAGAGTGAACAAGTCTGTTTTCTCTTGTATTACTTTGTAACCGAGTCTTGTCTTCAAAGGAACATTCTGACTGGAACATACGTTCAAAATGGACGGCTTTGCTCTCATGCGAAACCCGATCATCCGAACGGAGACAGAAGCGGTGAAGAAGAAAAAAAAAGAAGACTATTTTTTTCGTTCTGTTTATTTCCCCATATTTTAATAGTGAATTGTGTTTGATGCATTCAAAGCACAAAAAAATTATTTCGCTTTTTTCTTTTCTTTTAATGCAACTAAAAGCCTCACCGACAACCAAGTACGTTTTTTTCTTCCTTTACTCAAAGATGTCTTCATTTTTTTTCAGGGTTTTTATTGTCATCTTCAGGCCATGCAACAGCTGTTAAATATTTACTTATGTGGGTTAGCAATGTCAGGTACAAGGTTATTTTTGGAGGGATTTGGGTGTAAAAGATAATCCTGAATAGCTCTATTCAACTATATAATGGGTTTAAACTAGCTGTAAAACTTACTGTGTAAAACACAAAATAGATTTCAATGGTGTCGCTGACTGTTCACAAAGCAAATTAAAGATTTTAAATATGCGAGGATTTTAAATAATATCAATATACCATGATACCTCAACTTACGAGTTAAACCCCTTCTGCTTAGAAATCAATTCCCTCGTATATCAAATCAATTTTCCTCTTTGAAATAAACTCAAATGCTATTAATCCGGTTCATCATCCCCTCCCTAAAAAGCACCCTAATTTTGTTACTTTTTTCTTTTGTGTGTGTGTATGTGTGTGTGTGTGTGTGTGTGTGTGTGTGTGTGTGTGTGTGAATAAAAAGCTAGCACTATACTGTATGATAAATAAAATGTAATGAATTATGTACTGTAAGATATTTTAATGTTTATATTTGTATAGATGATATTTTTCTTTGACTTAATAGATGTTGGAAAATTCAATGTTTTTAGTGAACTTATTAACATAAGCAGTGTATATGAAACCTAACTGAAAGTTTACCTCTCAATACAAAACAAAAAAAATTGACCGAATGACAGCTCGTAACTTGGAAACCTCGTAAGTTTGGAACACTTGATATAAAGATACCATTGTATTCTAATATAATAGTAAAAAATGGTGGGAAAATGTAGCATAAATTAGTGAGGAATTATCCGAGGCTCTGCGAGGATTATATCCAAAACTATCACAAATTCTAAAACACGTATTTTGTAAATTCTTCGGTTTTTTTTTAAATTTCTATAAAATGTGTATATCCTTACTAAAATTTTATCTAATGTGAAATACTTTGTTAAATACTATGAATTTGCTTTTGAATTCACAAGTCGGTCCTCTTCCTCAATTTTGTATGTACAGGGTCACAATTGGGCAAGGTTTGGTTTGGTTGTTTTATCTTATGGCATATCAGCCTTTTAAGCTCATTTAATGCCGAATCAACTCATCTTTTATAAACAAAGGACTTTGGCTGCTTACAGTACATGCAGTTACTTAAGTGATCACACAATTAAGTGCTGAACAGGCTTATTTCTGCTGAACTTCATTGGTTGGTTTTTGTTTTATAGCGTATGAACTCTCCTCAGGTTATTTAATGCCGAATCAAGTCATTTTGATATCAGGTTCCTTCAAGTACCCGCTATTTCTTAAATGGTCACCCATCTAAGTATTGAACAGGCTCATCGCTGCTTAACTTTGGTAATCAAGCGGATAACTTCATTGAGTTAATCAATCAAATTAGTAAAACCCACGAATACTCGAATTTAAAAGAGTGGGAAAAAAGAAACAGAATGAAGGCAACAATTCTCAACCAATCAAGGAAATAAAGAATAAAATCACTTTAACGAAGATAAAACTTACAAGTTCTAAAAATCAGAAGACGTAATTATTAAGATATTCAATTTGTTGTGGTCCCCTGTACTATTTTTCCTTTGAAGAATACAAAGTAATGTCTGTGACAGGAACACAGATAATTAACCTTGGGTTTGGTATTACTATAATATACTACCAATGAAATATTAGTCATGTGGCTCAGATTTCATATCTGAGTGTCATGATCGGCAGGTGCACCTTTAATAATCAACATGTTGGCATCTGCTAATGTTGGTTGTTATAATTTCAGGTATAGAAACAAAGATGGAATAACAACGAATCTCAGACATAGAGAAAAATGAACTAAAGAAGACAACATAAATGTAATCCAGTGTTGTTTTAAAAACAATTCAATACAAAGTGGTTATAAGAAAAGAATGATAGAAATTTGGAAAAAGCTGCTAATTGCAATACAACAAACCAAACACTGGCAGACCAGGCAAGGGTGATCTTAAAGAAAGGGAGGACTTCCGATCTCAAAATTATGGAAAAATGTGGACAAATAAGTCGGGAAGAATAGACTCAAGACGACGTGAAACGTAACACATTGACAACAAATATCTTTTTTTGTAGTAAGATTCGGCTAAGTTAGACATTTTATATATGGCAAAACACCACAAGAATTATGGCAACATAAATTATTAGTTAACTAGCTTAAAAGCCACTTGTGTAAAATGTAGTTATGTTTGTAATCAAGCATTTAGAAACCAATTGAACTTTGAAATTTTCCCCTTCGGTTTTTATGAAATTGAAACCATAGGTAAATAACAAGATATGATGACTATTCACAAAATGTCAGCAAGTTTCAATATCAAGACACCTTAATGGGGTTTAAGCCCCTCATAGCGAACATTTTAGAAGTCTATAACTTAAGTATTGGAACCTCTTTTATCACGATGTTTTTCTACTGATTAAATGTAAATAAACAAAAAGTTTCTCTCTTTTTTATAGTAAGATTTGGCCAATTTAGATATCATATCTATGGCAAAACATCATTAGAATTATGGCAACAAAAATTATTAGTTAACTAGCTTAAAAGCCGCCCTATCGGGTGGTGATTAAGCTAGTTTAAAATATAGTTATGATTGTAATAAAGCATTTAGAAACCAATCGAACTTCGGCATTAAATATCCCATAAGGAGTTGACCTGCTGTTAAATAAAAACCAAAATAAACAATTTTGATGCTTCGGACTGTTGTTCTCATCTTTATTGTGGTATGTATAAACACGTTTCGGCCGCTGTTGGTTGAGTCATTACTCGGATAGACAGAGAACGTCTAAGAAAGGACGGAGGATACAGCGGCCAAAACGTTGTGTTTATACATAACACAATAAAGATGAGGACAACAGTCGAAAACGTCAAATTTTTTCAAACCAAACAAGTTTCGAAAATTGTGTATTGTCGTTTATAATTTAACTTCTGTCTCCTCGAGTATTTTGCTATCTGAACCAAAAAGGAGAGCAGACAACACGTTCGGGTGTTAAACTACCACATGTTTCTTTATCTATACAAAAAGTTGTGAAGATCACTACGAGCCGAAGAATACACTTAGGGTCATAATCCGAAATGTCATTTTGGTTAAGTGTTGTTGTCCTAACATGGCTGATGATAGGCTCAAGAGAGGGTGGCTTTCTTTTTTCTTTTTCTTTTTTTTAAGAGTTCTGATAAGAAAAGAAACCAAGAGAAAGTGTCACAGGCCTCTTGAAAAAAGTGGATAATAACCAGCTGTGTGTTATATATCAGTTGTTAATCACCACTGGTTTTCATATATTCAACATTACAGACCAGATAAAATTAGATCGTTATCTGATTTGCCATGCGTGTTTTGTCGAT
Organism: Doryteuthis pealeii; assembly: GCA_023376005.1. NCBI lineage: Eukaryota > Metazoa > Mollusca > Cephalopoda > Myopsida > Loliginidae > Doryteuthis > Doryteuthis pealeii. The sequence goes on along the minus strand of CM042143.1, from coordinate 63,536,414 downwards.
CGGTGTGAGAAAGCTTGTTCTTTAAATATTACCACCCGTTTAAAAAATAGGGGGAACGTCCCACGTGTTCTAGCGATGTAAACGTTGGATTTACAACGGTTGAACACGTCAGAGATCCTCAGCATATTCCATTTCCATATAGTAGTTTGTAATAAGTAATTGATAGGTACCTCCCATATTTATAATTATCTCCCCTTTTAGAGAACTCTTTAGTAAATACTAATGTATTTAAACTCACGATGCGTGTAACAATTATTCTATGCAGAATAAAGCTTTCTTAAGTCTTCCGTTGTTATCTTTTATTATTACAGACCAGCTAAAATTTGATCGTTATCTGATTTGCCATCCGTGTTTTAGAAACGTTGGGTTTACATCAGTGGAACACGTCAGAGATCTTGAGCATATTCCATGTCCATAAAGTATTTATAGAAACGAAACCCTCTTATTCAACATAATATTGTTATACTCTAGTAATAAACATTTCTCAGTCGGTAGAGTATCCGTCTAGTAACCACAATGTTCCAGGTTCAATACTGGCCTTCGCCAACTCATCGCATGAGTAGCACAACTTAGATCTGTGCGGTAAAGTGGGCAGATAGTAAATGTGGCGCTACACTTCACACGCAAACTTCAAAGTGCACGATCGACTCAAGGAATTTGCAGACTTCGGAACTCTACCCATTTTTTTTATTGAGATTCAGAATAGTAGCGGCACGGGCCCATAGCGATCATCACTCATTTCAGTTTGATTTATTTGTTAACGACACATCAAAACCTTATGGGTTATTTAATGCTGAAATTTGATTCATCTGTAAATGTGTAGTTGCTATATTTTTTATTCACTCTCATACAAGGGATCCCCAAGGAGAGCCCTCTAAGACTAAATCTTCTACTCAGTCAATCTGTTGTCTAGGCGCCCTCTCCTAGAACTGCTATCCCTGGCCCAGCTAATTACTCCCGGTCCTCGCTCTCTGAATGACTGTCCACTGACTCTCTTCGTCCAACAGTCACTCACTAACTTTCAATCACTCTTCGAACTTTCCACGGGCCCTTAACGCACTTCACAGGGTTCAAAGCAAATCTATATCCGGTGGCTCCTCCCCTGCAGGTGTGGACCACTCACAACCAAATCATAACGCTTGGCCTCAGATTTAAGAGTTCTCCTTTTTCTTAAAAATGTTAACACAAAGCTACCTCTGGACAGTCCGTTTCCAGGTGCGCAAAGACCAGAGAACACCAGCCCTGAAACGTTTTTTAAAGTTCCGATTTTTATGGCTTTTATGAATTTGTCTTGACCAAGCGCAAACATACATACATACATACATACATGTACATATACATATGTACGAACATACCCAAATGCCGCTCTATCAGCTAGGGCTGTAGAATACACCTACGGCAACTCTTCAGAGTGATAAAATCCCCAAAATAGAGCGACCTGTTGACCATGAGTGGCGACCCGTGATGCTTAAAGATGAAACCGTGGTGTTATGCAGCACTCGATTTTGGCCCTCACTTAGGCTAGACGGGTGGTCGGAGAGGTCCGATCAACCGTCTGGTCATATCAAACACTAGTACCTATATAATTGTCCTAAACTTATAGTCCTTATGGCAACCCCCACATTTTTATCATATATGTGATAGAAGGCGGTGATTGAGGGTCTAAGTGTCCCGGGTATGATGTTAAACTGCATTTGGTGGTGCGGTTGCAATTCTGGAACTCTGAAGAGTTTGGAATACCACTTTATCGGCATTACTTCCAGGTCCAGTCTGACATGGTGTGGTGGCATGTTAGGGTCCCATCTATGGATTAAATAGAAAAATGAGTTTTTTAAATGTGTTAAAATTGATTTGAAAAAAATTAAATACCCATCAAACATGAATAGAACAAATCGTCTTCGGCATAAAACAAGAGTTGACATGCCGTAAAATTCAACAAATCAAACCATGCACAAATATATCCTTCCAGTTAATGCTAAGTTTACATATAATACACACGTACATTTATAGCATATACATATTCATATCGGTTTCTCCTAACAGCCTGCATACATTCTTATGTCATATAAACTAGTTCACTTTTATGGAGGCGCGTGGTCAAATGGTTAGAGTCATAGGAAATGGACTCGTCGACCCGAGTTCAATTTCTGGACGAAGGTGTTTGCATTTCACATAGCGCTATTAGCGCTATGTGAAATGCAAACACCTTGGGAAAGGTATGAATCAATTCTCCCTCCAGCTATGGGTAAATAGCAGGGTAGACTGGGCTCTTTAACCCTGGCTAGGTAACCAGTCTAGGAGAAGGAAAACTCTGAATTCAAACCCGTAAAACTCCGCTTAAGAAATTGACTTGTCTCACATCCTGCTCGTGCGGAGGGGTTGGTAAATATATATAAACTAGTTCACTTTACTTTTCAATAGGGTAGGTCGAATTTTCATTTTTTTTAAATATCAAATTGTCCATCTATAAGAAAGTTGTGTCTTATTATACTAAATACTGATACCAAAATTAAATCTTTTACTTGTACCATTGTTTGAGGAAATAGCATCAAAGATCCTCTACTAAAATGCACTAAAGATCCTCGTTTTCTAAAGGCTAAATTCTGCTAAAACGAGGGTTTTTAGTGCATTTTAGTTGACGATCTTTGATGCTATTTCCTCAAACAATGGTGCAAGTAAAAGATCTAATTTTTGGTATCAGTATTTAGTATACTAACACACAACTTTCGTATCAATGGACAATTTGATATTTTTTTAAAGTGAAAAATCGACCTACCTTACTTTTCAATTCAAATAGAACGGTAATAATATTAATTAAATCCCACACAATTTATATCTAAAGATATAAAAGAATATAATTAACATTAGTCTAAGAAAAGGGAAAAAATAGAGTTGTAAGTAGGTTTGCTGACGGTCGAGACAAATTAATAAAGAATGAAGTGCCTTTGATTCTAATTTAAAATTATGAATGAATGAATTCTCATACTGATAATCAAGTCAATGAGGCCACTCAAATTTAATACCACCTTTATGATTATCCCGACCTTATGGCACACTTCCAAGTCGTTTTATCATATATATTATTACCAACCCCTCCACACGAGCCGGATGCGACACAAAGTCAATTTCTGAAGCGGAGTTCAACAGGTATTAGCGCTAAGTGAAATGCAACTACCACGTCCGGGATTTGAACTCGGGGCGACGAGTCCATTTCCCATGACTTTAACCATTACACCACGCGCTTCGTTTTATCATATATGTGCTAGAAAACTATGGCTGAGGGTCTTAGTGTCTTGGGTAAGATGTTAAACTGCATCAACTTGTGAGGTTTGTAGAATTACTTATTCTTAATATATACTAGCAAATATATATACTAGCAAATATATGCACCCTCCGGGTGCATGTATTTAAGTTTTAATGTAATAAATATTGTATTAAATTAGAAAGGCTAATGAAACTAAATAAGAATACAGATAAAAAGATTTGAACAGAGGGAGTATAATAAAAGATTTGAAACAGAGGAGTATAATAACAAATGGAACAACTGAAACTTACTCTTCCATCACTCTTGTCTTTCATTGTATTTTTCTAATTTAAGTATTTAGTTATAAGAGGAAGTAAAGAATAAAATGACAGTTATTTTATCTTGTTAATGGATTTCATTTAAGATTCATTGAAGAGATTTTTGCTTATATTCATTAAAATAAAACCAAACAGTTAGAAATCAATAATACTAAGCACATATTTATTAAATTCGATTTTTTAATATTAATATGCAAATTAGCCTTCCCATTCACACTGTAAACCGCTATTTTGTTGTATATATAAATATAATTGCATGTTGTCAGTATGTAGATATGGTCAACAGTGGCTTCGGCCTCTGGACCATTGATATAATTAACGGCGTCGATCCCAGGGGGCTATCCCCCCAGGCAACACCTGCACCCTTGATTTAAAGAGTCAGGGCTGGGTTTATTGCCCAGTGCCTGAGGCGCCCCCTTGAGGGGGAATGCCGACGGGATCGACGCAATTTTTCACCTGCCACTCCATGAGTCTCGGCTTGTGGGTGGTCCCACATAAATAGGGCCTTTGTGCCTGACCCGTACAAGTGGGGTACGTGGAAAATATCATGTAGATATAGTTAACAGTATTAATAATGTAAGACAATTTTATTAATAATTGAGGTTTAGATAAAAATAAAATCATGGAGAATGTGATGTCTATAACTAAGAGAATTGTGACTTGAGTAGGAATATAGTTTCGGTTACAGACAGAAAAACACACAATCTCCATTATAATAAGATATATATATATATATATATATATATATATATATATATACGGTTTTAAAAGCGAATGTTATAAAATATTCCGACAGCAGTTTTTTGCCGTAGCAATTCTCCAGGGAATTATTGCTTATTCCAGCCATCTACTTTTATTTGTATCCGGGTTATATTTAGCTCTTTTTATTGAGCACTTTTTAAATCGATTTTTATTAATCCAGAAGTAAATTTGTTTGCTTCGTGAATTAGCAAAGATCAGTGATATATATATATATATATATATATATATATATATATATATGATGATGATTGCCATTTCTTGACAGAATAAGGCCATTTCTATAAGTACGGCGGTGATCGCGCGGTGCCCAGGCATTCAGCTTTGTTTTATTTACTGCTGTATATATGAGCCTCTTCCCCCGTTTCCTCTTGTATGCGACCGTACGTGACTGAGAAACCCAGCCTTTGACAGACAGGCCCTGCCACACGCCTCACATATATAGTCTGGCTTAAATGTGGGAAATGTGTCCATGACTTTCGTCATGTGCCATTGCGTAGGGACCGCTTCAGGATAGAGTGCTCCAGCCGTTTTACCTCAAACCCCTTGCAGCTATCATAGACAAGTTTTCTCCATACTGCACGATTTGTAGCTATTCCCTCCCACTCATGAACGTTTATGTTGAGGGTTTTGATGTTGTTTTTGATAGCGTCCCGAAAACGCTTTTTGGGCTTGTGCCTCGGACGCTTCCCATATTGCAGTTCTCCGTAGAACAATTGCTTCGGGAGCCTGCTGTCTTGCATTCTGGCAAGATGCCCAGCCCAGCGCATCTGGTTACGTATAATGCGCATTTCTATGCTGGACGTATTGGCTTGTTGCAGGACTTCAGCGTCTGACATGAGGGATTGCCACCCTGCGTTTACTATTTTTCTGAGATATGTATATATATATATATATATATATATATATAGGTGTGTCCAAAAGTATGAAGATTTTTGTACTTTTTGACACACATTGTATTCTGAAAAAAAAATGTTCTATTCGTTTCTCATTTCTATCTTAGTAAATACAGCTTCAAACTCAGCACTTTTATTATACACCTTGTATTCTGAAAAAATTAACGTTCCATTCATTGTTCATTTCTCTCTTAGTAAATACGGCCTCAAACTCGACACTTTTATGACACACTTTGTATATACCAATACCTCCGTAGGATGTGACACAAGGTCATGACCTGAATTTGTACATTTTTACGATTTGGCATGGAATTACGCTGATTAATTGTGTAAAGTAATCAGGGTAATTCCAAGTTAAATGAAGACAATCCCCAAAATTTGAGCCTCTAATTCCAGAAATTGGCAGAGTTAACTCAATTTTTAGCTCTCCAAATATGGGAGGGGTGCGAAATATTTTGTAATCAATTTTTGTCTGGCAAATGAGTTCTAGAGCTTCGCTACTCCTAGAAATCGTTTAGAAAAGGTTTTGGACTTAGGAATTCAAACATACTATTTAAAAAGTCTCAAAATTAACCAATTTTGAGTTATTAATGATTTCTAATTTTTTCATAGCAAGATCAATAGGTAGAAAAATCCCGATGTGACATTGCATCTATGACAATTTTTCTATTTCCATTATTTTATATATCAATTCATATTCACAGGGACATATTTCACTACATCTTACATGCACCTACTGGAACACCAATATAAGAGTTTCTTTGATCTCGCACACATAACCCTTCCCAACCGAATCTGCTACCTCTGGATGCATCTTCACAATGAAATAATATATCTTCTTATTATAATGGAGATTGTGCGTTTGTCTGTCTGTAACTGAAACTATATCACTACTCAAGTTACAATTCCGTTAGTTATTAACGTCATATTATCCATGATTTTATTTTTTATTTGAACCTCAATTATTAATAACATTGTTTTACATTATCAAAACTGTTGAAAATATATCTACATACTAATAACATGCAATTGTATTTATATATACAACAAAGCATCGGTTTATAGTGTGAACGGGAAAGCTAATTTGCATATTGATGTTAAAAATTTGATTTTAATAAATATGTGATTGGCTTTATTGAATTCTTATTGTTTGGTTTTATCTTAATGAATATAAGCAAAAATCGCGGGAATAAAACTTAAAAGAAATCGATTAACAAGAAAAAATAACTGTAATTTTATTCTTTACTTCCTATTTTAAGTAAATTGTTAAAATAGGAAAATTTAGCAATGAAAACAGGAGTGATGGAAGAGTAAGTTTAAGTTGTTCTATTTTTTTTTATTAAACCTCCCTCTGTTTCAAATCTTTTTATCTGCATTCTTATTTATTTTCTTTAGCCTTTCTAATTTAATATAATATTTTATTACATTAAAACTTAAATACTTGCATCCGGAGGGTGCTATTTTTTTTTGCTATTTTTTATAATTACTTTGTTTGTGCCCTTTTTTTCCTTCTAGGCGTACTGCTACGTTAATGAAGCATATAGCAACAGGTACCAATACTGGAGCTCTGGACAGTGTAGAGGACCCCTTCATTGCCACTACTCCCATATCCACTCTAATCCAAAGCGGTAGTAGTTGTTAGGGTCCCATCAATGGGTTAAATTGATTAAAATTGAGTTTTAAAATTAAATACACAACAATAATTAACAAAACAAACATCTTTGGGATAAAATAACCCAGGGGTAGACATGACAAATGTAATACAATATCAAAGAAATGTTTAAAGTGTCTTCGATATTTACATAGAACGTTTTTGCTTGTATAACCAGACAAATGTATTACTCCGTTAAGAAGGTTTTGAAAAAAATCCAGAAGATAGGGAAATTAAAGAAATTGATATTGATCAGTACATGACGGAAATGAATTAATCTTAGACAAAATCGATTGAGGATTGATAATTAGTATTATTTGGATTATTCGGACTATTGTCCTCATCTTTATTGTTATCTGTACAACGTTTCGGCCGATGTCCCTCCGGCCTTCTTCGAGTATTTCTTGTTGGACTCGGGAGTTTTATCGAAATCAGCAAATGTCTTGTCGAACTCGGAAGCCATCACGGAACTTTGAACCAAACCCTTTATTCAATCCACGGGGGTATCCTATTTTCATTCCGCTAACCATAACTGGAGTACAGGTGTTTAGCTGTGTTAAATATTATTCCCTGTTACTGTCGCTCCCGAGTCTGACAAGAAATACTTGAAGAAGACCGGAAAGTATATCGGTAGAAACGTTGTACACATAACAATAAAGATGAGGACAATAGTCTGAATAATCCAAATATTAAGATCGATTGATTCGTCTGAATTTTCGAGATGAGACTTAATGTATATAATTTTGATTTTTTGGACTGTTGTAAAATACCAAAGTTTTAGCCACTTTTCTTTCTTTGGAAGTTAAATATTGCTTTGAATATAATTAATTTATTAATCATTATACACTGAGTTCTCTTAGGGATTCATAGAAATCCTTGCATGAGTCTATAAGTTTGCACCTACATGCGAATACAGTATGGATGTAGAGTGAAATTTTGATGATACCAAAAAAATCATTCCTTACTTACCAGTCAATTGTATTATTTTAACTACACACACATACACACACATATACACACACACATATATATATATATATATATATATGTGTGTGTGTGTGTGTGTGTGTGTGTGTGTGTGGTGTATTGCTGTCAATATAATTGCACTGATATAACTACGTGAAAGTAACACCACTCGATTGAATTCACGGACGTGTGCATAAATCTATCTAAATTAAATAACATAAACTTATATCGAGCATTCCCTAATTTCAATGTATATTAAGTTATAGCACATTATTAACAATATTCTACTTGGCATACTCTGGTGTTTCCTGTGTGTCGGAGCACAGCAATAAGATCTCCAAAAGTTCTTCGATGCCTTGTTTGATCTACAGCCAAACTATTCAAAATGATTTCCCAGTTTGGGTCATTGCTATGCTCGGATACACAGGAAATACCTGAGGATACAGCGGCCGAAACGTTGTGATTTTACATACAGCAATAAAGACGAGGACAACAGTCCGAAAAATCAAAATTATACACATCAAGTCTCATCTAAAAAATCCAGGCAAAATCATACATAAAGATCAATTGAGAGAATGATTTTAACGGAATGTCAACCCGTCTAGGGCTACTTAAACCTAGAGGCTAGAGAATAGCGTTCATTGAACGCTCATATTTATTCTTGTATAGTTGTTTCTTTAAAAAAATCATTACGGTCCAATAGAATACGAATGATTTTTAGGTTTAGTTTCTTTGATTATCAAACCTTCGTGGGTTATTTAATGCCAAAGCCAACCTTGTAGAAGATCATTAGAAGTACTATTCAAGGGATTAAGGGGTTCATTCTTTTCCCAAAGGTATTAATCGGAAAGAGAACGCATTAGAGCGACTTATATTCAACCTCGCTTACTACGATGTCGCAGTCAAATACTTTAACCACTACACCACGGGGACTCGCCCTCTTGATTCGTATTTAAACAGATAAATTTAACCCATAGATAGGACACTCACAGTTACTACCACTTCTGGTCAGTGGATCTGGGAGTAATGGCATTTCTGCTCACCTGTTTTCTTCTTCTTCTTCTTCTTCTTCTTCTTCTTCTTCTTCTTCTTCTTTATCACAATGTCCATCTTTTTTTTCTCCACATTTTTCTTTCTTTCTTTCTTTTCATCCACTTTTCTTTCTTTCTGTTTTTCTTTCTTTCTTCCTTTCTTTCTTCTCTTTATTACAATTACTCTTTATTTCTACTTATTTTTTATCCACTTTCATACTTTCTTTTTTTTTTTTTTTCTGTCTTTCTTTCTTCGACTTTGGCCGTCCCTTTTCCTACTCATTTTTTCTCATTCACCTTTCTTTCTTTCTTTCTTTTTTTCTTTCTGTCTTTCTTTCTTTCTTTCTTTCTTCTCCTTTATCGACCCCTTTTCCTACTCATTCTTCTTATACACTTTTCTTTCTTCTTTCTTTCTTCTTTCTTTCTTTCTTTCTTCTACTTTGTCCGCCCCTTTTTCTACTCATTTCTTCTCATTCACCTTTCTTTCTTTCTTTCTTTCTTTCTTTCTTTCTTTCTTCTTTCTTTCTTTTACTTTGTCCGCCCCTTTTCCTACTCATTTCTTCTTATTCACCTTTCTTTCTTTCTTTCTTCTTTTTTCTTCTCCTTTATCGACCCCCCTTTCCAACTCATTTCTTCTTATACACTTTTCTTTCTTTCTTTCTTCTTTCCTATTTTGTCCCCTCCTTTTTCCTACTCAATTCTTTCATTCACCTTTCTTTCTTTCTTTCTTTCTTTCTTTCTTCTCGCCTCACTTTCCTTCTCATTTCTTCTCATCCACTTTTCTTTCTTTCTTTCTTCTCATTTATCACCCCCCCTTCCTTCTCATCTGCTTTTCTTTCTTCTTCTTTCAACGCTTTTTCCCGCTTTCTTGTCCAACCGATTTTCTTCTTCCATAACTTCTGATCTTTCTTTCTTTTTGTAACAGACTAGCGTTTGTTTTGTTTTTTTGTTTTTGTTTTTTTTTTTGAGGAGGGGTCTTCTTTCTTTTTTTTTTTTTTACTTCCTGCCTACCCCGCCCCACAGACTTGCACAACGAACAAAACTCTTTCTGCAATCCCTGTGCAATTTCCCACACTTGTCCCCACCCCTATTCCTATTTCCATTACCCAACCACCGCCTCATCACCACCACCACCCTGCTCTGTATAGTAATCTCCATCTCTTTCTAAATATCTGCATTCTCATCCTGTAACACCATAACAAACAGACCCCATCACCAAAGGTGTTAATGAATAAGATGTTGACGGACTTGATTTGCCATCTTGCAAAAAAAAGAGTCGCTTACAATGCCTTACCCTCATCAGCAAACACCTTCTACACGTTTCTCCGTTGGAATTCCTTGCCAGGTGCACCTAATGTTGCTCAAAACGTAATCCTCGAAAACGAAGCCCTTACGGAAGCGCCAAACAAGATGGAATAAATATTTACAAATCCTAACGCCGGCTGGTCGCTGCCGTGTAAAAGCTTTTTACACAGCAATTATTGAATTGCATGATTGTTTATAAATACCGTGATTGGTTCAAGGGGAATACTCTCATCAATGACACCTGGAAAGCGACCAGTGGCTATCAGATGTCCAAACAGAATGACGGACTCTTGTCGATTTTCTATTCGTTTGTAAATAACCCCCTGCTTTACAATGCGCTCTTAGCGTCACGGTTATTATCGTAAGAAAAGTGGATTCCCTGAACCGAGTTCAAATCCTGGTTGTTGGTTATTTTACGGCATATCAACCCTTTTCGGGTCATTTAATGCCGAATCGAGTCTTTTTGGTATTCGGTTTCTTACATTACCTGCTGATGTTTAAATGGTCACCCATCTAAGTACTGAACAGGCTTATTGTTGCTTAACTTCGGTGATAGATAAATAGAGATTGATGGGTAGGTTGATTGTTTTCTTTTACGGCATATCAACCATTTTCGGGTCATTTAATGCAGAATCAAGTAATTTTGATAATCGGTTTCTTACAGTACGCGCTGTTGCTTAAATGGCCATGCATCTAAGTTTTGAACAGGCTCATCGCTGTTTTACATCGGTAATCTCGCGTGAATCTGTTCAAATCCTGGACGAGGCTGTTTGCGTTTCACTTCGCGTTAATGTCCTTGGCTAGTTGGTTGGCTGGCTGGCTGGTTGGTTTTACGATATGAAAAAGCTTGTTGGGCCGTTTTATTAATTCTTGATGGGTATTCAATATTTTTTATCTCAAATTTTTTAAACACATTTTTTTAAATCTCGTGTTTTTTTCTATCTGATCCATAGATGGGACCTTAACAGGTGCTACCATTATGGGTCAGAGTGGACCTGGGAGTAATGGGGATGAAGGGTAACTCTACACTCCCCAGAGCTCCAGAATTAAAACTTTAGAACATTACTAGGTGCAGTTTAACGGCTAATGTTCATGGAAATGAAATTAATTGAATACGTGAATATATATATATATATATATATATATATATATATATATATATATATATATATATATATCCCAACCCCTCCGACCGAGCAAGATGTGACTCAAGGTCAATTTCCTGAGCCGAGTTTAACAGGTTTGAATTCAGGGTTTTCCTTATCCTAGTCTCCTAAACTAACCAAGGTTAAAGAGCCTAGTCTGCTCTACTATTTACCCATAGCTAGAGGGAGTGTAGTTGGATGCACACTTTTTAAGGGAATTAGGGATATGTAAAAAACAAAGTCTCTTCTAATTAGTCTAAATAAATTGATATACCGTAACAAAAACAACCAACAACCAACCAACAATCTATATCAGTTTGTTCATATCTATCTATCTTTATTAATTACGATCAACTGACGCTGAAAGCACCGGTTGTCGCTAGATCACCATAGTTAAGTAGAGATTAGCCTGTTCAATACTTAAGAGAATTACCACTAGAGCAACAGCAGGTACTATAAGCAACCTGAGTCCTTTCTTTATGAAAAATGATTCAGCATTAAATGACCCGAAAAGGATTGATATGCTATAAAAACAAAATAACTGACACGCTACATCCCCGAAGTTAAGCAGCAATGCACCTGTTCAATACTTAATAGAAAGGTAGACTGGGTTCTTTAGCCATTAGCAAAAAAATGATTATTGTTAGATACAAATAACAAATTGAAACCATACAATTGTGTATTTATTATTAGTATTATATAGAAACACTTGAAACCATAAAACTATTTGCAGGTTATTTGTATTAGATAGAAATATAGTTGTATCTAGACTTACGAGTATAATTAGTTTCTCTTGTAACTTAATTTCCTCGTATATCAAATCAATTTTGGGCACCACGCGTGGTGTAATGGTTAGCAAGCTAGACTCACAACCCATTGTGAGTGAGTTCGATTCTCATTGGGTGCCAATACTTCTGGCCCCGTGCCGCATCTAAGCAAAGCTTAGTAAAGGGCACCTCTCGTGGTGTAATGGTTAGCAAGATAGACTGGCGACCCATGACTAGTGGGTTCGATTCTCACTAGGTGACTCTTACATTCAGCCTTGTGCCACATCTAAGCGAAGCTTAGTAAATAACTATATCAAATCAATTTTCTCCATTCTAGAAGAAGGGAAACTCTGAATTCAAACTAACTACAGTAAAGTCTGTGGTGTGGTCTATTGTCGGCATCAGCCGAACATCGAAGGAGTATAATAGAAGCAGTTTTTTTTTCTTTGTTGAGTTAATTTCTTTAAAAAAGCTACACAGTTTACGCCCTGTCACTAGGGCTTAAAATACGCTGACTATAATCTCTCCAGAGAAATAAGACCACCCCACCAAAAATGGAATGTCCCGGGAATGGCACTAAATAGCATCTGATGGTGAGATTCCAGTTCTAGAGCTCTGGGTAGTATAGAGTAATACTTCATTGCCATTACTCCCGGCTCCAGTCTGACCTGGAGTGTTAGTACTTGTTAGAGTCCAATCTATGGATCACGTATATCTGTTTAAAATTAAAAATATGTTAGATCAAAATACTGTTACATAATTTATTAGCAGTCATAATTTATGAACGTACCTGTAGTTAGAATTTTAAATAAAGTTCGTTAGAAAGTTTGTTAGAATCAAAAGCGGAGGTGGAGAATTTTCCATACTCGTTTGGGATTATGATTGACATAACAATGATTCCAACTTCGCCTTCCGGTATACAGACGCGAGAGAATAATTTTTCGTTTAGTTTGTCAGATTCGACCCGGCTTTCAATGAGCGTAGACGTTGTTGTTTGCTCCCGGGGTCCATCTCACCCGCGGTGAAATCATGGGCTGGGGAAATAAAGCTTTATTGACCAATAAACAAACAAGTTTTGTTCCATTAATTAAATATTAAAGACAATGACCAACCAGCCCAGTAAGAAGAATTAACAGAAAATCAACCCCCATCAGAACCCCCTAGATCAGCCCAGATAAAATGGCCGACGACCTAGACGAAGAAGTAGAAGCAGTAAGCAACGAGTCAGTAACCAGAAGTGTAACAAGTAAGATCATTATCAGCAATCATCTCTATCATCTCTAGTCGGTCTATGTGTCTCTCTCCTTCATCATATACCCGAGTATGTTAGAAGGGTATATAACAATACTTGATACCATATATTTCTTAAGTATATGTAGTAAGAATAGTTTCTTGGAGCTATAATTGTTTCTTAAGGTTTATTAAACGTAGTTACTTGAAACCATATAATTATGTGCAAAGAAAGGGCTATTATTAAAAATAATTACTTGAAACCATGTAACTGTGTGCAAAGAAATTGCTATTATTAAATAGAAATAATTACTTTAAACCATGTAACTGTGTGCAAAGAAAGGGTAATTATTAAATTGAAATAATTACTTGAAACCATGTAACTGTGCAAAGAAATTGTTATTATTAAATAGAAATAATTACTTGAAACCATGTAACTGTGCAAAGAAATGGCTATTATTAAATAGAAATAATTACTTGAAACCATGTAACTATGTGCAAAGAAATGGCTATTATTAAATAGAAATAATTACTTGAAACCATATAACTGTGTGCAAAGAAATGGCTATTATTAAATAGAAATAATTACCTGAAATAATGTAATTATTTGCATTCGCTAGGAATACTTAAATCCATACAACTCTCTGCGAATTACTTGTATTAGGTAGGAATATATTCATGTAGCTATAAAGTATGTGTCGGAAGAATAGTTACTTGAGGCTATAATTGTTTACTAAGGATTATTAATATTATTAGTTACTTGAAACCATATATATGTATGCAAACAAATGATTATTGTTAGATACAAATAATTACTTGAAACTGTATAATTCTGTATAAATCAAGCCGGTTTAACTAAGTCGATAGAGAGTCCGCCTGGGAACCACAAGATCCCTGGTTCGATACCGACCCTTGCCAACTCAGCGTATTAGTAGCACAGGGATTTTTGCGGTAAAGTGAAGAGCTGATGATAGGTGTGATGCTTCACCTCAGAGGCTAAAAATCAATCTCCCTGATGCAACCAAGAAGAATTGTAAAAATAAACAACTTAAAAACAAGAATATATAAAGAATAAAATATAATAAAATCAATATATAGAAAAATAGTTCTTATCAATCTATATATAAATATAGATAAGAGATTTATTTTAATAATTTTTTATATTCCGGGCAACGCCGAGTGTCTCTGCTAGTTAGTATTATTATTATTTCATTCCCTGCGTGTTCTTCACACCAGCGTTAGCTGATGGCATTTCACTGGAATCTGAGTGACAACAAGTCTCCGATGAAAATGCCATCAGCTAACGCTTGTGTGAAAAAACTCTCATTATTATCATTATTATTGATATTATTATTATCATCATCATTATCATTATTATTATTATTATTTATTTATTTATTTACATCCTTATATTTTTTCTGTCTTCAAAACTTATTTTTTACGGTCTACTCGACAGAAATGGAAAAAATGCAGACATTTCTTTAATCAAAATTACTAAAATGCAATTGGTTGTAAAACATTTTCTTAGCCAATACATTAAGTAATCGACTTCTTTCATATTGGATGTGAAAAGAAAAATTCATCCCTAAATATGTTTTGGTTGGCTTCACATAAAACTGAGATATTCTTATTCATCATTTTTTCAGGCTTTGCCTACTCATTTAAATACTTAACTTAGTTTTTATATATATATATATATATATATATATATATATTGTGTGTGTGTGTGTGTGTGTGTGTGTGTGTGTGCGTATTTGCGCAGCATTCTTTCATTTATGCATATTGAATTAAACAAAAGACACATCTCCTGTTTAACAATTTTATTTGTGATTCTTTCAAGTGTTCTGGACAACTTTTTAATATTTGGGTGGAATTCGTGTATTAGTCCACCAAATTTCATGTCCCGAGTTATATAATTTGAAAAACTGGAACGCATCATCAAGTCAGAGTTGGGTGGACATGAAGTCATTGCCGCATGGTAATTGTCAGTTTCTCGCCTATACAGTTTTCAAACCATGAGCACTTGGTTTGAAAATCGCATAGTCGAGAAACTATATGGAAATAACGTTCCATTCATTAATTTTTTTCCAGAATATAAGGTGTGTCAAAAAAGTACCAAGTTTAAAGCTGTATTTACCAAGATAGAAATGAAGAGTGAATAGAACTTTTTTTTTTCAGAATACAAAGTGTGTCAAAAAGTACAAAAAATCTCGACACAATAAGGTGTGTCTCGATAAAAATCTCGAGACACACCTTATATATATATATATATATATATCCTAGTAATTAGGATCTTTCCATGCCTAGTTTAACCGTAGTGATACAGGTAAACCGTAGTGAGAGCTCAATGTGCCTAGTGCCAGTGAGTGGACTGACAGAGCCATATATTTGATAAATGAAGGAAAAAATTGCTTCATTGCAATAATGTATTTCAACCGCACCACACTAATGCGGTTGAAATAAATTATTGAAATGAAGCAAATTTAAAGTTTTTTCCTTTATTTATATATATATATATATATATATATATATATATATATATATATATATATATATATATATATAGAGAGAGAGAGAGAGAGAGAGAGAGAGGGGGAGAAGAGATACGGGGAGGGAGATGGAAAGAAAAGATATAGGGGCGGGAAAAGAGCAACACCTATAGATTACTCGTATTTTCATTTTATTTTACTCATTGCAAGTTTTTCTAACCAGTTTTAACTGGTGGTCTCTCACTGGAGTTTGAGTTACAACAAGTCTCATTAGATCTCGAGTTCTCCTCTAAGTATTCGAGGTAATCTTAACAATGCTGTGATCGATATGGTCTCGATTCTTCCACTGATTTCCAGTTGAACTAATCTCCTTTCAAACGTACAATTGGTATGGCCATCATCATATTCCACGACTTTTTAGCTCTCTGTCAAGATCCAACTATTAGACAATATTCTAATTTTATTTTATTTTTGCTCAGTGGTACCTTGGAACGACAACATCCAGTAGAAGACAAGTTCTTTTTTTTCTTCTTGTTAATTTTCCTTACGTCTGGTATTCTGTCAGGAATTGGTTAAACGGTTCGTTCATTAAGATATGTTTTTTGAAACGTGAAAGCTTACCTTATTTCTAAGCTTAATCTTTCCTTAACTTCGATCCAAAGTATCCTCGTCCAGCCTATACCTGATCAAAAGCTCTTAGCTATGTGAATAAATTTTTTATTTCACATTAATTACTACTAGCAAATATATGCACCCTTCGGGTGCAAGTATTTAATTTTTAATGTAATAAAATATTGTATTAAATTAGAAAGACTATTAGAAACTAAATAAGAATACAGATAAAAAGATTTTAAACAGAGGGAGTATAATCAAACAATAGAACAACTGAAACTTACTATTCCATCACTCCCGTCTTTTATTGTTATTTTTCTAATTCAAGTATTTATTTAAAATAGGAAGTAAAGAATAAAATTACAGTTATTTTTCTTGTTAATGGATTTCTTTTAAGATTCATTGAAGAGATTTTTGCTTATATTTATTAAAATAAAACCAAACAGTTAGAAATCAATAACACTGAGTACATATTTGTTAAACTTAATGTTTTATGTCAATATGCAAATTAGTCTTCCTGTTCACATTGTAAACTGCTATTTTGTTGTATATATATATAAATACAATTGCGCGTTATTAGTATGTAGGTATGGTCAACAGTGGCTTCGGCCTCTGGACCATTGATATAATTAATGGCGTCGATCCCAGGGGGCCATCCCCTCAGGCAACACCTGCCCCCTCGATTTAAAGGGGCAGGGCTGGGTTTATTGCCCAGCGCCTGAGGCGCCCTCCTTGAGGGGAAATGCCGACGGGATCGACGCAATTTTTCACCTGCCACTCCATGAGCTTCGGCTTGTGGGTGGCCCCACGTTAATAGGGACTTTGTGCCTGACCCGTACAAGTGGGGTACGCGGTAAATACTATGTAGGTATGGTCAACAGTATTAATAATGCAAAACAATTTTTATTAATAATTGAGGTTAAAATTAAAATAAAACCATGGAGATGCGGAAACACGTTGGGTCAGATTAGCGGGGTATTAGACCGAGTCATGGATACGATGGTCTAAGTTTTTGAAATATCAACCTAGGATTGTAAACACTTGTTTACGCCATTCTATTATATGCAATCACTAATTTGTTAACACGAGTTTATTTGTAATAACAACACAGCCAACCCCATAACAAATAATTCTAACATTGGAGTTTTATGAAAGTTATATTCTTCCTCGCATTGATGTTTTTTGTATTTCTTTCTTTATTGAATTTTGTTAAAATAAAACCCTGTAAAAACAAACAAGTTGTAATATTTTGTTGTTATTATTAGCGCGTTTTTTGCCATAGTCCTGGAATCTAATCGTGTTTTCACAACAAAAGCGTTATTCCCCTTAAAATACAGTCACAAACATAACGTTCTAATAAGTGATTTGTGTAGAGCGACTGCTACGGCCCTGTACGTTCATTACATAAAGTCGTTCATTACTCAAGTATATACGGTAAATACTGAGGAATTGATTTGTGCCTTTTTTTCTTTCTTTCTTTCTTTCTTTCTTTCTTTTCTTTCTTTCTTTCTTTTCCTTAATTGAATTATCTTTCCCTTCTTCTTCCTTCGTTCCTTCTTTGTTTGTTTCCTTCTTTTTCTTTTTTTTATTACCTTATCCACCCTTTCTTTCTTCTTTCTTTCTTTCTTTCTTTTTTCTTTTCCTTTGTTAAGTTATCTGTTCTTTCTTTTTATTTATTTCTTTTTTTCTTTCTTTTCCTTGATTGATTTATCTCTTTTTTCTTTCTGTCTTTCTTTCTCCCTTTTCCTTGATTAAATTATTCCTTAATGCTTTCTTTCTTTTCCTTGATTAAGTTATCTCTTCTTTCTTTCTTTCTTTCTTTCTTTCTTTCTTTCGTTCTTTCTTTCTCTTTACCTTGATTATATTATCCCCGTTTTATTAATTTATTTATTTTCCTTGATTGATTTATATCTTCTTTTCTTTCTTTCTTTCTTTCTTTCTTTCCCCTGTTTAAATTATCCGTTCTTTTCTTTCTTTCTTTCTTTCTTTCTTTCTTTCTTTCTTTCTTTCCCTTGTTTAATTTATCCGTTCTTCTTTGTTTCTTTCTTTCTTTCCTTGTTTAAATTATCCGTTCTTTCTTTCTTTCTTTCTTCTTTCTTTGTTTAAATTATCCGTTCTTTCTTTCTTTCTTTCTTTCTTCTTTCTTCCCTTGTTTAAATTATCCGTTCTTTCTTTCTTTCTTTCTTTCTTCTTTTTCCTTGTTTAAATTATCCGTTCTTCTTCTTTCTTTTTTCTTTCTTTTTTTCTTTACAGTTTTGCATTTTCTATCCTTTTCATTTTTATTAATCTTATTTATTTTCTTTTGAATTTTTTTTTCAAATTTTTACATATTTAATTTTTTTATAGGCATAAATTTGTCTTTCTTACAAGCGGTGAAAAGTTTTGTTATTATTACCTCCTTTTTACTATAGTCCTGAAATCTAATAGTGTTTTCATAACAACAACGTATTTTCTAACCCTGGTGCACATCTGCAGTGGGGTAAGATCCGATCCCACCAATGAGGCCACCTGTTAGCCGTGGGTGGCAACACGTGATTCTTAAGGATGGAATCCCAGTAGATGAGCATTTTTGCAACGCTCCCCTTTGCTCTTACTTAGGCTAGACGGGTGGTCGAAGTGACCCCCTTCGATCAATCAGCTGGTCACGTCAAGCTTTAGCATCTATATGATTGTCCCGACCTATTTCTCTTACGGCAACCTCCAACCCTTTTTATCATATATGTGCTAGAAATCGGTGACGGAGGTTCTTGGTGTACTTGGTATAGGTGTACTTGGTATAACGTTAAACGCTATCTGATGATGAAGTTCCAAATCTGGATCTTTGGGGAATGTGGAGTATCTTTTGATCACCATTACTCCCAGGTCCACTCTGAAACTGAATAGAAGTACCTTTTAGTGTCCCAAGTATGGGTTAAATAGATAAAAAAAACTAAGTTTTAAAATGTTTTTAGAAATTTAATTATAAAAAAATTGAATATCCATCAAGCATAA
Source organism: Doryteuthis pealeii (assembly GCA_023376005.1). Taxonomy (NCBI): domain Eukaryota; kingdom Metazoa; phylum Mollusca; class Cephalopoda; order Myopsida; family Loliginidae; genus Doryteuthis; species Doryteuthis pealeii. Next base: position 63,516,990 of record CM042143.1, on the reverse strand, counting down.
ATAAAACAAAACGTTTCTCTGGATTTTTGAGATGAGGCTTGATAATAAGTATTATTTGGATTACTCGGACTATTGTCCTCATCTTTATTGTTCCGGTCGATGTCCTTCTCTAGTCCGGCAAGAAATACCCGAAGAAAGCCGAAGGGAACATCGACCGAAACGTTGTACAGATAACAATCTTCTTATTATAATGGAGATTGTGTGTTTTCCTGTCTGTAACCGAAACTATATTACTACTCATGTCACAATTCCCTTTAGTTATTTATGTGAATTTATCTTTATTTAAACCATTAATAAAATTGTTTTACATTATTAATACTGTTCACTATATCTACATACTAATAAAATACAATTGTATTTATATATACAACAAAATAGTGGTTTCCTGTGTGAACGGGAAGGTTAATTTGCATATTGATATTTAAAAAATGATTCTAATAAATATGTGCTTAGTATTAGAGATTTTTAATTCTTTGGTTCTATCTTAATGAATATGAGCAAAAATCTCGGGGATAAATCTTAAAAGAAATCCATTAAAAAAAAGAAATAACTGTCATTTTATTATTTACTTCCTATTTTAACTAAATAATTAAATTAGTAAAATTTAACAATGAAAGACAGAAGTAATGGAAGAGTAAGTTTCAGTTGTTCTATTTTTCTATTATACCCCCTCTGTATCAAGTCTTTTTATCTGCATTCTTATTTAGTTTCATTAGCCTTTCTAATTTAATATAATATTCTATTACATTAAAACTTAAATACTTGCACCCGGAGGGTGCATACATTTGCTAGTAAAGATAAAAATAAAACATATTCAGCATAAAATAACCCAGAGTTGACATGCCGCAAAATCCAACAACTCAAACGAAACGACGTAATTTCCGTTATAATGTCCTAATGAGCTATCTGCGTACTCGGGTATATACGGTATATATTGAGTAATTAATTTGTGCCTTCATTTTATTTCTGTTGGTATAAACGTGTCCTTCTTGCTTCCGCGACAGATTAACGTGTCTACTTCATTGGTTGCGATCCGTTTAACAAAACAAAAAAAAACGATATTTCCCTGCGTGTGGGTGTGCATTTGAAACCATTGACAAATTGCCAACACTTACAGAATAATGATTGTCAACGTCAACTGTTTTGAAGAGGGTAGACGAGAAAATGCTGGTAGCGGGTAGTGGGTAGCTATCAGAGTTGCTACCCGATGGTAAAATCATTAAGGTGCTGTTTTTATGTTTACTTAGTGTTATTTTTGTCGGGTGGGTGGTTAAACTATTGGACCAAAACAAAGACGGAACGGGAGCGCTTTTCTTGGGTGGTGTGAGAAAGGCGGGTGGAGAAAGAGCACTCGTCGAGATTCGCTCTCATCCACGTCAGTTTACCAATACGGGTGGAAATCTTTCTAGTAAAACATGCAATGTACCCTTCTGCAGCTATGTAATGGCGAAAAATGTATATATATATATATGTGTGTGTGTGTGTGTGTGTGTGAAGTTAGTGCAAACTTTAACTGATTTACAGGGTTTTATTTTATGTATTAAAAAGTTCCTGTATAGAATTTTATCATCTTATCTTTTTTTATGCGTCACTGGAATTAGGTAACAGCACAGTTAAAATATCTTCGAAGTGCAGGAGGCAACATCCCAATAATAATAATAATAATAATAATAATAATAATTATAATTATAATTATAATTATAATTATGATAAAGAAAGCGAAAAGATAGACAAATACTTAGACCTTGCCAGAGAACCGAGGAAACTGAAACATGAGGATGAAGGTCGCACCAATTGTAATTGATGTCCTTGCAACGGCCCCCAAAGCTCTGGAAAAGAATTTGGCTGAATTGGAAATCAGAAGAAGAATCGAAACTACACAAACTAAAGTACTGTTGGGATCGGATAGAATACTCAGAAGAGTCCTGGAGACCCGAAGAGACTTGCTGTCACTTAGCCTCCACAGGGGGGAAGACAAAAGAAAATGAAAAGATAAACAAATATCTGGGCTTTGTCAGAGAACTGAAAAAAACTGTGGAATATGAGGACAAAAGCGTTACCAGTTATAATTGGTGCACTTGGAACGGTCCCCCAAAATTTAGAAAACAGACTAGAGGAATTGGAATTCAGAGGAATAATTGAGACCATCCAGACAACAGCATTGTTAAGAACAGCAAGAATACTCAGAAGAGTCCTGGAGACCTGATGAGAGTTGTTGCCACTCAGATTCCAGCGGAAAACCACCAGCTAACGCTAGTGTGGAAAACTCACAAAGAATTAAATAATAATAATAATAATAATAATAATAATAATAATAATAATAATAATAATAATAATAATAATAATAATAATAATGCCGAGTGTTAATTAACAGGAGAAAGAGGACCTGTCCTCTCGTTGATTTTGCCGTCCCGGTTGATCACAGTTTGAAAATAAAATAAGACTAAAAGATAGACAAATACTTGGACCTTGCCAGAGAACTGAAAACACAGTGGAACATGAAGGTGAAGTTCGTAGCTGGGGATACAGATGGATTCATGCCTTTGCCAAGAACATTAGCACAAACAGTCTTGTCCAGGATTTGAACTTGCGAATCAGATTCGATTTCCTACGGTAATAACCGTTTCGTAAGAGTGCCTCCATACATTAGATGAGTGGTTCTTAAAGTGGGCGGCACCACCCCACTCGGGGCGGTGGAAATATCCAGGGATCGGTGATGCAAAAAAGGACATTGGAGAGGCGACAGTTTGGCAGTAAGAAGCGATTAATAAATAACATTTTTTATAAAATTCTAAATGACCAAATCTATCAATGCATATATAAAGGGCAGTTTTGTGTATGTATGTCCGACTGAATCGATGAAAATAAAACAATTAACCACAAAGTAAATATATATACACATTCAAGATTTGATTAATATTTGTGAAGATAATCTTAAAAAATAAAATTTAGATAGTAACTGCATAGAATTTATTATTATAATTTTTTTTTTGGCATTTAATATTTTTTTTTGTGTCTGACGAACCACCAGGCCGACTCAAAGCAAGGACTTTTTTACCTATTGACTTTAATGGGGTATCCTGCAAGGATCCAACTCACGGTTAAGTAATAATTAATCTGAGATTAACTTTACAACCCCTTCTACCCAGGCGGCACAGGGTAGCCGTTTCTAGTAAATACTAAGGTAAAGGAACACCTATGCAGTTTATACAGAATAAAACTGACAATGCATAGATTTGTTATATAGTCCGAATGACGAATGCGTAGTTTTTTAACGTAGTCCGAAATCAAAATGAATAATATATGATGAATTAAAATGGTATTTTTTCAAGCATAACTCAATCCTAAAACTAAGTAATATGTTAGTATGAATTTTGTGTCATTAAACTAGCAGGAAAAGGCATTAGAAAATATTATAAAATATTATAAGAATTGTTAATAGTAGGGCAGATTGGTCTCTTTAACCTTGGTTACAAAACAATCAACTATA
>CM042143.1:63483500-63508500 GCA_023376005.1 Doryteuthis pealeii | reverse complement strand
GTTTATAAATATATTTACGTCTCACGAGGACGATAAATGTCTTTATGACTGAATGAAATATTAAATAAAATGACATATATTAAATTAAGTAATTTAATCTTCTTTTTAGAAAAAAAATGGACAACTTTTTTTAATTAGTTACTATTTCGTTGTGGCGCGTCTTTTAACCTGACATGTGATATTTGTCTATTAAAAACTAAATCTAAACCTTACATTCATATACGAATGTACATACATATTAATATAGATATATGCATATATGTATATTTCAATTATATATATATATATATATATATATATATATATATATATATAAACACATGTACGTATGTAGAAAAACGAAATCCAGCTGTATATGTATATAGAGAGAGAGACAGAGACAGAGAGACAGATAGTTGAATTTCGTTTTTGTACATATATACATACATACATGTGTTTATATCATATGAAAAGACCTACACCGCGTTGCCTGGTTGTATAGAATAACATTATTTGAAACATCTTATTATAATGGAGATTCGGTGTCTGTCGGTCTGTCTGAAACTTAAACTACGTCACTGCTTACGTCACAATACCCTCAGGAATTGCGTAAGTTTATCAATGAGTATTTCATTTATAGTTAAAATCGTTAGTACATAGAATAAATCTTATTCATTAACGATGTAATTCTGAATTAGATTTACTTCAAAACAATACATGTTATTAGCGCGTTTAAAATCCCCCAGTGTGTCTTATATATCAATAAGAAATAAAAGGTTTACATGATTTATGGTGTGGTTAATTTGCATACTTGTTTTAACAAAACCGGGTTTAATAAATAATTACTTGGTGCTCTAATATTATTGTTTTATTCTCCAACGTATTAAAGTCAATTCTATTAACGATCTTATGTAGAAACTAATTAAGATATTATCAAAATAAGTTTAATCTTTTTATATACGTTCTTATCTAATTTCTTGAGTCTTTCTAATTTAACATATATTATTACATTTAACCTTATGTAATTACGCCCGTTTTAGCATATTCTTGCTAATATTTATTATTATGATTCAAATTTCGCGCTAAAATTTTTTCCCCCCAGTAAAACCTTTACAATACTCTATGCCCAACCCTGATATGCAATATTATGTTATTTCAACTATGACATAGAATAATAACAAGAACATGATGAAAACTTATAAGTTTCAAGTCGCCAATCCTTAGTATTCGGCACGTTTGGCACCTATTAAATTCAACTGAATAAATTATTTTATTATATAATCTTATATATACTTTTATTAAATATATATAATTTTTTCGTCCTGCAGTATTGATCTTCTGAAAATGGAAAGGCAAAGAAGAAAGGACACATCAAATACCAAATGCACCCAGCCTCACGAAGCTCATCTTTGCATTACCTGTGGGATTGTTTGCAAGTCACTGGCTGGAATGAAGTGTCACGAGAAGAACAAACACACACACAAAATTGACAATGTAAGTTAATGGATCCTCATACGTCGAAATCGATGAGAGAGTATATATATATATATATATATATATATATATATATATATATATGTAAACACGGTATGTTTGGAATGGCTTTTTTGCCGACAATTTTGGGAGAATATGTGCTTAATTGGAGTCGTACCTAATTTTGAAAATTAATTAATTAATAATGAATTAGGCGGGAATGCCTATTTAAATGTATGGCTCTGCTGATGAGGCCTAATAGGCCGAAATGTACATACAGAGATTGATTTTTCTCGATTTGTTTAGCCATACATTTAAATAGGCATTCCCGCCTAATTCATTATTAATTAATTAATTTTCAAAATTAGGTACGACTCCAATTAAGCACACACACACACACACACACACATATATATATATATATATATATATATATATATATATATATATATATATATATATGGTTATTATTATTTATCAGTTAGGTTATTGTTTTGCTAGATTCAAATACTATTTAAAATTTTTATATAACCAAAAGTCCAATTTTTTTTTTATCGAGGTTCCATCTTAGTCAGTTCTTTTAATCAGGAAACCACGTAGAGTAAAACCACTCTGATATACACACCGAGAGGAAACTGGAAATATTCCACCTCAGATGCCTACGCCGCATCCTACGCATACGCTTGCAAGACAAAGTGACCAAGAAAGAGGTGCTGGAACTCTCTTCGAGACGCCTGCGCTAGCTTGGTCACGTCAGGAGGATGGACAAAGGCCGCGTCCCCAAAGACCTGCTATATGGCGAATTATTAGAAGGCACCCGACCGCCACAGAAAAGAGAACCAAAAGGAAGGAGAGACAACAGCAACTCTAGCAAGCATCACTGTTTGTTTGCCGTCACTGCACCAGATATTGCCATTCAAAAATTGGTCTATTCAGCCACTCATGCAGCTGCAGATAAAAAAAAGATTTAAAGTGGACACTACGCCATCGTCTTTAGTAGACGGAAGGATTTCAACAATATTACCCCGATTCCCGAACCTTTCTTGAAACTGCACGCATACATACCTCTGCCCGAAAGGGTTGCCTGTGCTTAACTAACAAGATTAAATCTAACTTTCCCAAGGGTCACCTAGTCATCTTTGCTAATGAGAGACTCGTTCCATATGAAATTGCTTGGCTGGCTGGTTGGTTGGATTTTACAGCACGTCAATCATTGTTGGCTTATTTTATGCCGAAGACGTTTTGTATTATTCATTCTTGATGGGTATTCAAATTTTGTTAAACTCAATTTCTTCAAACACATTTTTTAAATTCCTTTTTTCTATTTAACGCATAGATGGGACCCAAACAGGTACTACCACTTCGGGCCAGAGTCAATCTGGGAGTAATCGCAATGAAGAATGAACATTGGGTTAAGATCTATCTATCAAACTATCTGAACTTCCACCTGTAATTTTTCCAGTTTACGGTTAGTTTAAAATCTAAACTATACTAACTTACAAAAAGGATAGGCTATGTCTATTCACTATATAACACATCCTGTGACGTAGTCTTATATTTTCCTAATCTTAAGAAAGGGTGTTATTTCGACATTTTCTAAGAAGAAAGAGAAAGCTAATCGATTCACGTAAGGACAAATATACCCTTCTTTCTTTCTTTCTTTCTTTCTTTCTTTCTTTCTATGCGCCTTTCATGATGTGCTGTTGTACTGAAACATCTAAATAAAAAATAATGAGATTGGCCAAGAATTACCTGATTCGATTCTTATTGTGGACTATCTCTGGACAATCAAGTGACCGAATGGAAAAAGGCGTAAACGGCGAATTTCAATTTCAGTTGGAAGCAAACACCATCGTTGTGAAGAGGTTAAAAAGGAAAATGCTGCCTCCAAGATTTGTTTAAGACAACATCCAGTCTGTATAGCTCTTGTATAGCTATTTTCCTTGGTGTTTTGTCGGAGTTCAAGTCGTGCGACCATGCAGTCTCACTAATACCACTACGGATTGGAATAATTTTCGCTTTATCTTATTAGTGAGATTTCCATATGATCGATAATCTATCTATAGCAGTCCATGCCTTTCCTATGCGTGCACTGAGGTCGCTTTCTGAAGATGAGATATTACTACCGATAAATGTGAACTGGTTTATCGTTTGGGCATAAATTAAAGTCAGGGGTCACTTGAAATTGAGATAAAAATCAAGCAGATCTTTAAAAAATTGAACTTTTTAATGAGCTTTGGCGTAAATTTGTTCGTTTCTTTTTTTTTAATGATATATCAACCTACGTATTATGACTATCCACGTATGTGAACTGGTCTACTAATTTTAGATGCTAAGCATCCAATCTGAATATACCTCCATTTTGTCTAAAACACTTGAATCAGCTTTATATGAGTTCCCATAGAGGCCAATACCCCTTAAGATAGATTTAAATTACGAATTTGTCACGCCTAGATATACAATGTTTTTTACAATCAGCACAAGACACGCACAAAATATGGAAGTATTTTTCCCTTTCACTTTAGACAAAGAGCTTTATAATTCATTAGAATAGGTATTTTTTTATTTGATGATAAATTAGATGGTACTTAACATTTGATCATATAATTTTCTCCCGTTGGAACCAGAACAACATTATATATATATATATATTATATATATATATATATATATATATATATATATATATATATATGGTGACGTTGGCCAATCTATTTATCATGTAAGAAGAGAAAATAAGAAGAGAATCAGTTACACTTCTATTTCTTACATATAGTATTCTATTTTAAATTATTTTATATATATTTTGTATTTTTCTTCTCTTCAACATTCATTTCCATTTTTCTCACTTATATATATATATTATATATATATTATATATATATATATATATATATATTATATATATGAGGTAAAATATGATGAATGAAAGAACAAAACTCAGACAAACATGTGAAGTATATTTCGCTGAAGATTGAACTCGGCGTCTTCAGCTTTAATTGAATTATCAGGATCATACAACAGTTTTATAGAAGGGGGAAGGGTCATCTAACCACCCCCCATTTATTACTCCCTTTTGCCACTTCCTCTACTCAAATCTCTCTCCAGGAAAAGCTACTCCCCTCCCCTATCAGGTATTACTCACCATTCATTTTTTCTACCTACCGCCATCAACTCTCTTCCCATCTTATTTCCTTTTCATTTTCCCCAAATATTTCCCCTATAACCAATCAAATATTTCCCTCACCACATAGCTTACCCACTTACCTACTTCCCCCTTCTATAAAACACTTGTATGATTCTGATAATTCAATAAAAGCTGAAGACGCCGAGTTCACTACTCCAACGAAATATACTACACATTTTTGTCTGAGTTTTGTTCTTTCATTCCTCATATTTTACCTCATTCTGTCGGATTCATTCCAACCTCCTTTTCCTCATATATATACACACACACACACACACACACACACATATATATATATATATATATATATATATATATATATATATATATGGGGGAATAAATAAATAAAGTTTTGTTCTTTCATTCCTCATATTTTACCTCATTCTGTCGGATTCATTCCAACCCCCTTTTCCTCATATATATATATATATATATATATATATATATATATATATATATGGGGGGAATAAATCAATAATTAATTATCGACAAACATGTTTTCAATTTGTTATAATGGTTTACCGCTTAAAATCATTTGTATTGTTCCACTTAATGATTAGCTAGCTAGATTGGCAAACTATTGACTGGGATTTCGATTCTTACTGGATGCTTCCATTCTTCCGGACTTGTAAGACAATTAAGCAATGCAATACTCCACTTTGGCCCTATCTTGGGCTAGACGGGCGGTCGGAGAGACCCCCTCCGATCAATCGGCTGGCCACGTCAAGCCCTAGCACCTATATGATTTTCCCAACCCTATTGCCCTTATGGCAAGCCCCAATCCCCTTTTTATCATATGGGTGCTAGAAGGCGGTGGCTGTGGGTCTACATGTCCTGGGAATGACGTTAAACTCTATCTGATGGCGAGGTTTCAGTTCTGGAGGTTTGGGGAATGTGGAGCACCCCTTCATCACCATTGCTCCCTGGTCTACTCTGACCCGGAGTGGTAGTACCTGTTAGGGTCCCATCTATGGGTTAAATAGAAAAATGTATTTATAAAAAAAATTGTATTATCCATTAAGAATTGATTTATTTCAAAACTTTATCGGCATTAAATGACCCACTGAGGTTGATATGCCGTAAAACAAAACAAAACAAACCAAACAATTAAGCAAAGCTTAATGAATAGCTGTAACAAAAATTAAAAGATTACATCAGTATATATATATATATCCCTCCCCTTCTCTCTCGCTCTCACTCTATCTCTATTTCTTACCAAGACTAAAGAACCCAGACTGCCTTACTATTTATTCATAGCTGGGCGGAGGCAAATGGATGCATGCCTTTCCCAAGGGCAATAGTGCGTAAGTGAAACGCAGACAGATTTGTCCATGATTTGAACTTAGGTTGGTGACTCCTTTTCCAACAACGATAAACATTACGCTAAGAGCGCCTCATACAGGTGTATCTATATAGGTATGTATGAGTGAATGTGTGTGAGTGTGTGAGTGTGTGCGTGTGTGTATGTTTATCTTTTAAATCTTAGTTCAGTGAGGGAAATTGATATACGGGGAAATGAAGTTACGAGCAGAACGAATTAAACTCCTAAGTCAAGTTAACACTGTTTATATATATATATATATATATATATATATATATATATATATATATGTATGTATGTGTGTGTGTGTGTGTGTATAGATATATATATATGTATATTAATACATATATATATATGTGTGTGTGTGTGTGGTGCTGTTTAAAGATCATGAGAGAAAACAGAAAATACGACTTTAATCGAAACTTTCAGTTACCGTTTCCGCCGTTTCTTCAAACGGTGGTTATCACTGCACATTAAAAGTATCAGCAAAAGTCAGTATTGCTATCTCTCTCTCTCTCTCTCTCTCTCTCTCTCCTCTCTTCTCTCTCTCTCTCTCTCTCTCTCTCTCTTTATATATATATATGTATATATATATATATATATATACATACAACGAGGCTTCGTTACTGACAGTTTCTTGCCTATGCGATTTATAAATCAAGCTAAACTCTGTATTGCATGCACCCTCTCTCTCTCTCTCTCTCTCTCTCTCTCTCTCTCCCTCCCCTCTCTTCTCTCTCTCTCTCTCTCTCTCTCTATATATATATATATATATATATATATATATAATATGGCTCCCGATTACGACAAGAAATGAAGGTTCCTGCGTCCGAAAAGAAGGTTCCTGAGTCCGAGAAAGTTCCCGAGTTCGACAAGAAATACCTGAAGAAGGCCGGAGGGCATATCGACCGAAAAGTTGTACAGATAACAATGAAGGACAATAGTAAAAAATAATACTAATTATCAAGCCTCATCTCAAGAATTCACAGAAATATTCCATGAATTCAATCGTAAATATAAGTACCGTCGTTAAAATCCCTTAAAATTCTGAGTGTAGAGACGGAAACTAGTCTGTAGACACGAGGGCCCAATATGTCATTCAAGATTAACCCTCACCTCATTAGCCATGTTTTTTGTTAGCCACAACGACGGAGGGTGGTCTGGAGTGATCGTTTCACGGATGTATTCTCCAAGTTGATGACAGAGTACATGACCGAGCCAGTACAGTCGTCTCGTGACCACGGCTTGTTGAACTAAGTTGATTTTGTACCGAAGACGCACAGTGGCGTTTGATAGGAAATGATGCCACCGGACCCGAAGAATACTGCGTCGACAGTAATGATCAAAAGTTTCGAGTCTGCGGAGGTCTACCCCCCACCCCATTGACTCGGATTTGCAGTCATAGTGGAGGATATTCCGTACTAGAGCCTGGTAGATGCACATTTTGGTGCCGCATTTAATTTTTGACCGTGACCAGCGCCGGTAATGGATCCCACACAATGCGTGTCATACCACAGCTGGTAATCTGGTCTCTAATGACCCTCAATGAATTGGACATAGCATAGTGAATAAAGGATATATGTTACGACAGTTCTAAGTGAGAGTTATTTCTAGACTGCAGGTTCAATCCTGGTCAGGGGCAGCAGTAACATAGAATAATAATGAACACAGCTTAACACCTGTACCCCAGCTTTGGTTAGCGGAATGAGAACAAGTATATCCCCGTGGACTGAATAAAAGGTTCGGTTCTAAGTTCCGTGATGGCACCCGATTACGACAAGAAGGTTCCCGGATCCGAAAAGAAGGTATGCAGGTCCGAAAAGAAGGTTCCCGAGTCCGACAAAAAATACCTGAAGAAGACCGAAATGTTGTACAGATAACAATGAAAATGAGGACAATAGTCCGAATAATCCAAATAATACTAATTATCATACTTCATCTAAAAAAATTTCGAGAAATACTCAATGAATTTAATCGTAAATATAAGTACAAGAACTGGATTACCCATAAAATTCTACCCCCAGAAAAGGTGTTGGTACAGGGTTTTATTTTTAATTACATCTCCGGACAGACAGACCAACAGAGATGCCACAAATATAGTGTAAGATATATAGAAAGATAGAAAGATTTTTGTTATGCCTATTGCCGTTCCTATCTCTTAATTTCGTTTAATTTCTTTCGTTTGCTTCTTGATCTTCTTTTCCTATACTTGATTTTAACTATGTCCAGAATTCCCAAAAGAAAACTGACCTCATATCCTGTTTTGATCGGAGTTGGCGGGGGAGGTGCACATGTAGCGTGTTTAGGGCGGAAACCATCAATCAGAGCCCATCCCTCTCCAGATCTGGATTGAATTCAGGCTTTTACTTCATCTAGACCAGTTGCCATCTTTGCCAACTTTAAGCTGCCCACAGCTGCTCTCCCACCACACCCAAGCAAAGTACAAAAACTGATGGTTAGTTTATTATAATTGAGCAGAAGGATTCAGATTACTATAATGAAAGGACTTTATTTGAATAGAATGAATTCTGAGGTGAATAGATTGTGAACTTCGTAACGCAGACAGCTTTGTCCATGATTTGAACTTAGATCGGCGACTCCTTTTCCAGCGACGATAATCATTACGTTAAGAGCGCCTCACACAGGTGTATGTATATATGTATGTATAAGTGAATGTGCGTGAGTCTGTGCGCGTGTGTCTGTTTAAAATCTTCCTCAAACAGTTGTATGTATGTATATGTGAATGTGTGTGTATGTGTGCGTGTGTGTTTAGTTGTATGTGTATGTGTATGTTTATCAGATTACTTTATTTGAATAGTCTGAATTCTGACATGAATAGATTGTGAACTTCGAAATATCCCTTCATACAGGTAAGAAATGCCAAGAAAATTCAGTACAGCCGTGGGCGGGGGGATTTGGTAAGCAACGGGTTAAAGAGCCCAGCCTGTCCTACTTTTTATTCATAGCTGGAGGAAGAATAGTTGGATTATAGCTTTCAAAAGAGTATTAGCATTATGTGAAATGAAAACAGCCTCGTCCAGGATTTGAACTCAATTAGACGAGTCCACTTCTTATAATGATACCCCTTACGCCACGAACGCCTTCAATATTTCTACTCGCTTCTTTTGTGTTTGTTCCGGACAAAGTTAAATTTAGTAGATATAGAAAACTTCTTGCTATGATAAAAAGTTGTATAGTCCCCATCATTGGCCAGTTTTCGATCTCTGGCAAGAGCCATGATGTTGACACTGATTTTCCTGGCAAATACGCAATCTATGCTTAGAAAAGTAACGCCACTCTGAATTCAAACCAGCTGTACTCCACTAACGATAATTGTTACACAACGAGTACCTTATTTTCACTACTGGATTTAACAATGGCAATAAGGTTATTACTTTTAAAACTCAGGCTGCTGAATGTAGCAGTTAATTTATTTCTTTCTTTCGTTTTCTTCTTCTTCCGTTTCTCTCTTTCCTTCTTTCCTTCTTTCGTTTTGTTATCCGCTTCTTTCTTTCTTTCTTTCTTTCTTTTTTTCTTTCGTTTCAGCATCTGCTTCTTTCTTTTTTCTTTCTTTCTGTCGCCTTAATATTTTTTCTCTTTCCTTCTCCCTTTCTTTTTTTTTCGCTTCTTTCTTTTCTCTTTCACTTTTTGTCCGCTTCTTTTTTTTCTTCCTTTCTTTCTTTTGCCTTGCTGTCTGCTTCTTTCTTTTTTCTAACTTTCATTCTTTTTGTCGTTACATTGTCTATTTTTATATTTCTTCTTTCTTTTTTTCTGTTTCTTTCGTCTTGTCTCCTGCTATTTTCGTTCTTTCTTCCTTTCTTTCTGACACTCCTTTATCGGTTTCTTTCTTTCTTTCATTTATTTTGTTGTCACCTTCTCTCATTTCTTTCGGGTTTTTTCCGTGTCTTCTTTTCTTTCTTTCTTTCTTTCGTTTGTTGTCCATTTTTGTCTGTCTTTCTTTCATTCTTTCTCTTCGCTGTATGTTTCTCTCTTTCCTTCTTTTTCTTTCTTTTTTTCTTTCTTTTTTTCTTCCTTTCTTTCGTTTCATTGTCCATTTCTTTCTTTCTTTTTCTTTCTTTCTTTCTTTCTCTCGTTTCGTTATCTGATTTTTTCTTTCCTTCTTTCTTTCTTTCTTTCTTTCTTTCTTTCGTTTTATTATCAGTGTCTTTCTTTCTTTATTCCTTCTGTCACTCGTTGTCCATTCCTTTCTTTCTTTCTTTCTTTCTTTTTCCTTTCTTTCTTTCTTTCTTTCTTTCATTTCATTGGCCGCTTTTTCCATTTTGCATTTCTTTTTTTTTCTGATGTCCATTTAGTTTCTTTCCTTGATTCTTTCTTTGTTTCATTCTTTCATTCTTTCTCTCTTTCTTTTCTCTCTCTCGTTTCTCTCTTTTCAATTTTCAAATCGAATCTCCCAAATTCCTTCACAAATCCTTGTCAGATTTTGCCTATTTTCTGCTTCGAGCAGTTTACTAAAAAAAACAGCATTTCTCTTTTTTTAAGTCATCTATCTTTACCGGAATTAAAATACTTAAGAAGAATTTCCTCCAAACAATCTGACGTTAATTAAAAAAATTAAAAACATAACTCACACCTTCTTCACATATTTTACCAACGTTGAGTGTAGACCACATGACACTCCTTCTTTCTTTCCTTTCTATAGCAAATAGATCATGGATTTTTTATAGAGGTGTGTGTGTGTATGTGAGCTTGTGTGTGTGTGAGAGAGAGAGAGAGTAATCGTGTGTGTGTGTGTGTGTGTGAGTGTGTGTGTGTGTAAGCTTGTGTGTAATGAGCTTTTAAACAGAAACAAACAAAATAAGAAATTTGTCTCATTGCAGCTTCGGTTTCTTTATCAGAAAAAGCCAACGAAATATGCAGTAATTTTATGCCTATCGGTTCGGCAAAATCTGCAGTTTTACAAACGAGATATGTCACAAAAGAATCCCGCCATATTTCTACCGTAAGACGCCGCCATATTTGTTTGTCTTCTTTTCTTTCTTCTTTTTTTTGTTTTTCACACTTTTTGACATATTTGGTTTTGGTATTTGGTTTTCGTATCTTTTTTTTATTATTATTATTATTATTATTTTAATTCTTTTTTGCTCTACTGCAGTCATCAAATATCCTCAGGCTGCCCTTTTATATTTCAAGCAACTTCTCGCAGATTAATTTTCAAATTATTCCCCCCCCCCTTTTTTATTTTCTTTTGTCGTTTGTAAGTTTCTATTTTTACGAGTCAGAAATTGGGAAATGTATATATTAGTGGCGCCTCTTCGACCATCAGTTGTTAGTTGCAACTTTATGTCTACGAAATGTATTCTATTTTTTTTTGCCTTATTTTAAGACACGGGTTTTAAGACTAACGCCCCAAAACGCTAGATTTGATAAAGTCGTCGTCGGGGTGGCCTAAGGTCGGTATCAGCCAGACTGCGGGGTATCTATCCCTTTTTTCACTAGCACTAGACCAAGGATATTGATTTTTGCATCTGAGGTGGAGAGCTACATCTACCATCAGCTCCTTACTGTACCGCACTGCTACTCATACGCTGAGTCGGCGAGGGCGGGTATCGAACCAGGAACCTTGTTGTTCCCAGGTACTCAGGATTAAAACCTTAAAAGTTATTTTATAAAATATCACGCATAAAACATAACACCCTGTCGAAGTGTTTTCAAATATGCTGACTGTATCCCTATGAAATAAAAACCCTCCAAAAAGAGGTATTCTAGGTATGACATGAACTGTATCTGATGGCATGGTTATAGTTCAGGAGATAGTGTTACATAATTCATGAGCAGTCATAGATTATGTGTTGCATACCTCTTTCTTTACTTACTTCTATTCTTCTTCTGGCGTCTTCTTCTAACATCTATTCTAGCGTCTGGACTTCTCTTGGGGACTTCGTGTCTGGTCGGTCGCACTTAACTCATTTCTTCTTCTTCATCGGTCTTGTTACCAAGACATCACCAACCACAAAACTGTGTTATTTTCTTAAGCTTTTATTTACTTAACTAAACATTTCATGTAACTAAACATCTGACTAACATAGCGCGCGTATGCAGTGAGTTTCAGTTAAGGCAGGACATCTACTCTGCCCGACGTCTAAACTGAAACTGAGGACCCAACAAGGTCCCACGTGACTTCATGTATTGCGCGGGCTTTCTGTACTATTCCATGGAAAGTCCCGCCTGTGATATGAAAAGGGCCATCCCTTTAGAATTACAGGGGATTGACAATAATCTTATGCAACCGCATAGATTATGTAACATATGAGTGTACCTGTAGTTAGAATTCCGAGTAGGATCAGTAGACTTAAAATAGCGGGGTCCTATGGATAGGTACTCGATGATTATAGATTGGAATAGTTTAGTTAGTCACATGCGATCCGGCACCCAATCAAAGAGGATGTCTCTTAGGGCTCGCAACTCACCCGCGTCGGAATCATGGGCAGGGTTGAGAATAAAGCATGATCAAGAAACAAACAAGTCTTGTTGTGTTGATTAAATGAAAAAAGTAATGGCCAACCCTGTAAGAAGAATTAACAAAGAAAATCAACCCCCAGCAGAAGCCCTGAATAGAAGTCAGCCCAGAGAAAATGGCGACCGAGGTAGGACCAACAAACAGAAGTGTAGCAAGTAAGAAAGATCATCATATCATCTAATCTCTCTCTCTCTCTCTCTCTCTCTCTCTCTCTCTCTCTCTCTCTCTCTCTCTCTCTCTCTCTCTGTAAATGATCAGAGTAATGTAGAGTCGTCGGGGTAGCCTAAGGTCGGTATCAGCCAGACAGCGAGGGAGTATATCCCCTTCTCACTAGCTTAGACCAAGGAGATTTTGTGTGCGTCTGAGAGGGAGCACCACACCTATCATCAGCTCCTCACATTACCGCACAGGTCTCTGTGCTACTCATACGCTGAGGTGGCGTGGGCCGGTATAGAACCAGGAACCTTGTGGTTCCTAGTCGAACGCTCTACCAACTGAACTAAACTGGCCCTAAGGGTTGATATGGCGTAAAACAAAAAACAAAACTTAAATGGTCACCCGTCTAGTTCTGGAGATCTGGTTAGTGTTTCAAGTGTGAAAGTACCTATTGGGGCCCCATTTATGGATTAAATAGATAAACATGTTGTTTTTTTAATCTGATTAAAAATTAGTTTAAACAAATACATGAGAAACGTGAAAGGCGTATTCTATCTACTAACAAATGGCATTTATCATAGTCATTTGATATCTATTCTTTATAATTACTAGCAAATATATGCACCCTCCGGGTGCAAGTATTTAATTTTTACTGTAATAAAATATTATATTAAATTAGAAAGGCTAATGAAACTAAATAAGAATACAGATAAAAAGATTTGAAACAGAGGGAGTATAATAAAAAATGGAACAACTGAAACTTACTCTTCCATCACTCCCATCTTTCATTGTTATTTTTTCTTAATTTAAGTATTTAGTTATAAGAGGAAGTAAAGAATAAAATGACATTTATTTTTTCTTGTTAATGGATTTCATTTAAGATTCATTGAAGAGATGTTTGCTTATATTCATTAAAATAAATCCAAATAGTTAAAAATCAATAATACTAAGCACATATTTAATAAAATCACATTTTTAATATCAATATGCAAATTAGCCTTCCCGTTCACACTATAAACCACTATTTTGTTGTACATATAAATATAATTGCATGTTGTTAATATTTAGATATGGTTAACAGTATTAATAATGTACAACAATTTTATTAATAATTGAGATTTAAATAAAATTAATATCGTAGAGAATGTGATGTCAATAACTAAGGAAATTGTGATCTGAGTAGTAATATAGTTTCGGTTACAGACAGAAAAACACACAATCTCCATTATAATAAGATTTTAGATAATGGGACTGTCATGTGATTTTATTTGTAACGTTAGCATAGTCCCAGATAGTGCCCTTTGGAAAGTTATTAACCCCCATTCCCCACCCGTCGGTTAAATAGTATCACGTCTGTTCTTCTAGAAGGATTGCTTTGGCATTAGATAACCCACGAAGGTTGATATGCCATTAAATAAAGAAACCAATTAACCAAACCGACACGAATGCCAGAAGGCAGCATTGGAATGCATGATCAACGTGTAATGTGTTGTATATGTACTAACAAATAACGTTTACAACAATCACATTACGGTCAAATCACTCTGAAAACACCTATTCCCGCTAGATCACCGAAGTTAAGCAGCAATCACTGTTTTACTACTTAATTGGGTGACCACTTATGCAGGAGCGGGTACTGTAAGCAACCTGTGACCTTTGTTTACCAAAAATGACTTAGTTCGACATTAAATGTCAATTTCTTAAGCAGAGTTTAACCGGTTTGAAGTCAAAGTTTTCCTTCTCCTAGACTAGTTACCTAGCCATGGTTAATAAGCCCAGTCTGCCCTGCTATTTACTCATAGCTGGAGGAAGAATTTGATTCATACCTTTCCCAAAGGTATTAGTGCTATGTGAAATGCAAATAGCTTCATCCAGGAATTGAACACGGGTCGACGAGAGCATTTCCTGTGACTCTAAGCATTACACCACGTGACTTCATATTAATATACAAGATAGGTCTCGATAAATCTAAAATAAGATGGGTATAATATGCAACACATTTTCCAACCTATCCGCACACGCAGGTTGTAACTCAAGGTCAATTTTTAAGCCGCATTTAACTGGTTTTAATTCACGTAACCATTGCACAACGGGGGTCTCCTCTGACACGGTGTGGTAATACCAGTTAGGATTCAACATATGCGTTAAATGGATCTGTCTGAACTAATGTTTTAATTTACTTTAAACTAAATTCATACATAGTTGCAATATCATTGTTTAAGACATTGATATTGCAATTATATATGAAGTGTTTACCTGTTTAAAATGACTGTGATCTTTATTAATTCATTGGCTCTTATTGGTATTTCTACTAAATATGAAGTGTTTACATTTTTAAAAAGTCTGTGAACTGCGTTAATACATTGGCTCTTAAAACATTGATATGCAACTAAGTATGGAGTAGTCACTTGTTTAAAAATGATTATGAATTTTATTAATGCATTGACTCTTAAAAAGTGATATTGCAACTAAGTATGAAGAGTTTACCTGTTTAAAATGATCTAGAAAACACATTTTTGCACTGTATATAATTAGAGATCAAAATTGTTAAAATGACTTCGGTATTAAAATGGTCCAAGTTTTGAGATGCCGATAAACCAGCCAAACATTCTTCACCCTCGTTTTCCCAGTTCTTTCTCGAATTATATTATTCTGTTGGTTCCTCAAAAGTGTAAGTGGTTCTTTTTTTTAAAAAAAAGGATTGTGTCAGGAACAGATATTACACACTGATATAAGGTGGTTGGATTTACGTCATGTCAACCCTTGGGTTGTTTTATGCTGAAAACGTTTGAGTTTTTTTTTAATTCTTGTTGCGTATTCAATTTTTTTAACTCAATTTTTAAACTCATTCTTTAATCATTTTTTAAATCTGGGGTCCTAACAGATACTAATACTCCGGGTCAGAGTGGACCTGGGAGTAATGGCAATAAATTGGCACTCCGCATTTATACTTAACTATGCATCAACCACGGAGGTTTAGATTTATACTTGAATAATAATCGGGCGCGTGTAAAAGGGGGAACATTTTTGTTGGTCCACATTTAAGTCGATTCTTTACAAAAAAAATTTTTTTAAATATCTAAAAAATACTTTTATAGTTTTGGCCGGGTTAGGTCATACGGTAGAGCGTTCGGCTAAAAACCATAAGGTTCCTAGTTTGATACCGGTCCTCGCCAACTCAGCATATGAGTAGCATAGAGACTTGTGCGGTAAAGTAATGAGCTGTTGGTAGGTGTGGCCCTCCACTTCAGATTCAAAAACAATCTCCTTGGTGTAGCGCTAGTGAAAATGAGATAGACTTTCTTGCTGATTGGCTGATACCGACTTCAGGCCACCCCGACGACTTTACTTATTGTTTCATAATTTTTCCCAACGAAAATTAACGTTATTAAATTATAATGAAAAAGAGAAATGGGTAAGTGTGATGACCACAGAGTAACAAGGGAGGAGTATCAGTGGTGCAGTGGCTAACATTCTGGATTGCGACATCGTAGTAAGTGAGTTCGAAATCCAGTTGCGCTATTACATTCTCTTTTGGACAAATATCATTGGGAAAGACATGAACCTCCTCACATCCCTTCGCTATGTGTTAAATAGTACCACTACTGCTCTTCTATAAGAATGGCTTTGGCACTAAATAACCTACGAAGTTTGATATAACATTAAACAAAGAAACAAAACCAAACAGAGTAACAATTATAAATCAATAAAAGGTTTTGGAAAGGCGGAAAAATTGAAGTTTTCAACATCAACAGTTTATGAAATGAACAGCATTTGAAAATTACAAACTTTTGGATAAGCAGGCTAAATTATTTGAAACAAAAAAAATACATTTAATGTCATGAAGGTTGTGATAGTACTTATAATAAAATGGCGAAATGTAAAAAAAAAGAGCAAAATTATATTGTTCTCCTTTAATCGGATAGTGAGAAAGTTGAGTGTCCGGCTGAGGTGTTTAAAGGAGACGGACGGTAATAGTAGGCTGGATGTTTGCAGTGGACAGACGCAAGATGAGGTTCTGTCCTTCGTTGCCTTTTACTTGGGTCGAAATAAAGAGCTCTGAAAAATAGCACCAAGTCTTGTGTTCGTTAATTATTATTATTGTTTTTTAGAGATTATAATTTTTGTTGTTAGTATCTAAAAAAGTTTGACCCTTTTTTGTTGTATTGGAATCTGACCACTATATTCGGTTTTCCGTTATACTCAGGATACTAAGACTTTCAGCTATGGCATTCTAGCCAAATATATGATAAAAAAAGGTTGTGGGTAGCCATAAAAGCAATTGAGGAATACAAACATCACGAGCGAGTCACCACCCACGAACAACAGAGGTGCAGTCGGTATATTTTATATCCCCATCCAACAGGGCGAATACACACTGATACTTTATATAAAAGTGTAATACTCGTAAATATAAATATATAGAGTATAGATACTATACAATAGTATAGATTATTATTTAATCATGAGTAAATTGGGATGTGATGTGGGATGCAAACAATTGATGACCATATCTCCAGTCCAGGGTAAATAGTAGGACAGACTGGGTTCAACTTATCCATGTTAATCATGTTTGTATGAACTTATCCCAGCAACTTAATCCCAATTCAGTCTCAATATAAGATTTTTTTTGTTGATAAGTCTTTTTTACGCGTGTTTTTCAAAGTCGGGGTATACCAGTTATAAGAATTGAATGTGTGGTTTTGGCTTAGGTGGAAACAATTGGTTCTTTTAATACGTTAGAAAAGCTTCAAAGAAATCTTCCAATGTAGGTGAATACATACATAATTAAATCCAAACAAAGAGGTACAATACAACAACAATGAAGACTTTATTGTCTGAGCACATGGAACATGACACAAAACAAAACACAACAGTTAGGATGAATGTCCTTGGGAAGCAAGAAAGGGTTCTTACTGAATATAAGAGTCATTTACTTGTGTATGACCCACATGGTAATGTATCTATAGGGCTATGTAGACACATAGATACAAGCCTAAAAGTTGAGGGCAAAGCCCCCACATTAATAGATAGAGACACCACTCATCTAGTCCATCTTAGTGAATGACAGCGAAAAAAGATAGAGAGGGCTTCTCGGGTTGAGTTTAAATACTCAGCTAGTAGAGCCACCGAGTGGCGAAACCCTTGCGGTATGGGAAGATAACCCTTGTGGATTCTAGTCCATCTCAACAAGGACAGACACTCGCTACACCAACATTGCTAGAAATCTGGAGAAATGGCATTTTCCTAGTATACCACGTTGTGTTGCTGACAGCACGGATTCACATGACTCTCTCTCTCTCTCTCTCTCTCTCTCTCTCTCTCTCTCTCTCTCTCTCTCCACGCGCGCGGCACCCTATCGGTCATCGCCTCTGGTAGGTCCTCTGTACGGTATCCAGAATCCTCACAAAGCTGATTTACGTAGTTTTTTTTGTTTTTGTTTTTTGGTTGGCACAAAATGATAAGCATAAAATAATACCAGACAAGTTGATATGCCGTTAAAACCAATCGGTCAATAAAAAACAAAGCTATGATCGCTTGACCTTTGGCCTCTTCGTCTCATTCGGTAACCATCAAAGAATGCCAGATTGGAACTTTTATTTTAACTAGTTGGATATGGAGAAATGTAGAACAAAAACGGGATATTATAATGGATTGCAATTTATTAGTCGTTGTGTCGATGTTCAAACATTTCGGTTTATAAAGAAACCTTCTTCAGGACAATATGAAACTAGTCAAGGAAAAAAAAGATTTATGCAGTTAAAAAAGATTATGGATGTTTTGAATGCGTTGAGTTTGGAAAATATGTAGAAAAGGTTCATAACCGTTCGTTGAATAGCGTTTATAATTGAATGTTAATGACTTGATTGGTACATACGAAAGCGAAAATCAAAATGTGATTGGAACACGTGAAGTCGTAAAGCCAAGACGTGATTGGTCCACGAGGAGATGTTGAAAAGGCATGACGTATTCTATATAGATATCAATGTTTAATTGGATATGTTGTCATTCTTATACTTCTCTTATAGGATTTCTTCCTAGATAATTTAGGGAGTCCTCGTGGTGTAGTGGCTAACATGCTGGACTACTACAATGAAGTAAACGAGTTCGAACTCCAGTCGTGCTATGACGTTCAATTTTAGACTAATATCCTTCGGAAAGGTATGAACTACTCGCTCCGCCCCAGCTATGGCCTAATAGTACGACTGCAGTTCTTCTACAGGGATGGCCTTGACATTAAATAACCAATGAAGGTTGATATGCCATTAAACAAAGAAACCAAACCAAACTTAGATAATTCGCATCAATCAACTCTTTCTTATATTACTGTGGTGGAATGGTTTGAGTCGTAGGAAATGAACTCGTCTATCCGAGTTCAAATCCTGGACGAGGATATTTGCATTTCATATAGCGCTAATACTCTTGGGAAAGGAGTGCATATCTCCCTACAACTATGAGTAAATAGTAGGGCAGACTGGGCTCTTTAACCTTGTCTAGGTAACAAGTCTTAGAGAAGAAAAAACCCTGAATTCAAACTCCACTTAAGAAATTGACTTTGTGTCACATCCTATCCTTGTGTGGGGAGGGGGTAAATATATATATATTACTGTTATGCATCTCATATGAGCTGAGGTATGTTTTTCACAATCTGTCTCGCGTATAAAAGCAATAAATTACATTAATATTGTAATAACGATTATGTTTCATCTTGTATGTCACATTTAAAAGTGTTTCCATCGGTGTCTAATATAATCATTTGCAATGATGAACAATGAAGTTTTTAGAATAATCAGAGATTTGTACGTTGACTGGACACGAGTCTAAAGCCAAACCATAGATTGAAATTTAGCCATCAACCTTGAAGATTTTAGTGAGTAATTAGTGACACAAGAGTCATCTGATAAATTATAGCCTCTTTCAGTGCGATATAACTCGAAACAATTACTTGAAATAGATAGATAGATAGATAGATAGATAGATAGATAGATACGACTGAGAGATAGATAGATAGATAGATAGACGGACAGACGAGCAGATAGATAGATAGATAGATAGATAGATAGATAGATGAGAACAGACAGATAGATAGATAGATAGATAGATAGATAGACAGACATATGAACAGACTGAGAAATAGATAGACAGATAGATAGATATGAACAGACTGACACAGATAGATAGATAGATAAATAGATAGATAGATCAATTGATTGATTGATTGATTGATTGATTGATAGATATCAATGGACTGAGATAGATAGATAGATAGATAGATAAGAACAGACTGATAGATAGATAGATAGATGAACAGACTGAGAAAAAGATAGACAGACAGATAGATATGAACAGAATGACACAGATAGATAAATAGATAGATAGATCAATTGATTGATTGATTGATTGATTGATATATAGACATATAGATATCAATAGACTGAGATAGATAGATAGATAGATAGATAGATAGATAGATATGAACAGACTGACATAGATAGATATGAACACACTTCAGAGATAGGTAGATAGATAGATAGATAGATAGATAGATCAATTGATTGATTGATTGATATATAGACATATAGATACCAATAGAATGATATAGATAGATAGATAGATAGATAGATAGATGGATAGATAGATATGAACAGACTGACATAGATATATATGAACACACTTCAGAGATAGATAGATATAAACAGACTGATATACACACATACATACATACATATATGCTGTGAGGGATAGAAAGACTGAAAGAGAGAGAGAGGGGGGTGGGAAGAGGTGAGGAGAGGAGAGGATTGGGAGCTTGAACTTCTTAAGACTCACATAAATATCTCACAATTTAGTGATTATATATAATGTTATTTTGTTGCGTAATAATGCCCATGCTCTTGTTTGCATGTATGATAATGTTGAGTCAATTTATTGCGACTTTATTACACCTTTACGACTTTTATGACCACATTTGCTTCTACAGAAAACATATCTCAAACATCGTGTCAAGTTTATTCTTACCGACAATAACTTCTTAATCACTGACGGCGTTAATGAAGACTTCAATGAATTTATCACTTCCATAAAAGAAGACTGATTTAGGACGGGCAAGAGGTTAATGCCTTGTTTGTATCGACGACCACATTCATTGAATTTTTCTTTTTTTTTTTTTCTGTTAAATATTTTCCGTAAGTTTTCTTATCTAAACTAGCCAGAATATGCGTCCACCGAGAGTAAGCATTTAAGTTTTAAGGTAATGAAATATATTAAATTAGAAAGACTAATGAAATTAAATAAGAACGCATATCAAAAGATTACACTTATTTTAATTATATCTTTTATTGTTTTCCATATAAAATCATTCATAAGATTGATTTTAAAACGTTGGAGAAATAGCACCAAGTAATTATTCATTAACCCCGGTTTTGTTAAAACCAGTATGATAATTAACCACACCATATATTATGCCGACCTTTATTCTTAGTGATATAAAGCACACATTGTAGGATTTTAAACGCACTAATAACATGGGCTGTTTCGAGACAAATCTAACAGATTTTCATAGACATTGTTAATAAATAAGTATTATTCTATGCATTGTTTAATTTTGACTATAAATTCAATACTTATTGATAAACTTACGCAATTCATGAGGGTATTGTGACGAAAACAGTGACGTAGTTTCGGTTACAGTCAGACAGACACCGAATCTCCATTATAATAGGATGTACTTATTTTAAATAAATATTTATTGAACAACCAAGTATTATTTTGTTGTATTATAGCGCCTAGGAATCGTAAGGTTCCGGCTAAGAGGCGGAACAAAGCTGGGGGGGGGTCATGAGGGGCTGCAACCCCCCCCCCCCCCCCACACACACACACACACCCCACCTTGAATCACGATGTGACATGCCACTGTTCAGTGTTCGATACCGGTCTTTGCCAACTCAGCGCATGAATAACACAGCTTGGGTAATCTGATATGTGTGTTAAAACATATGGGAGCTGACGGTAGGTGTGGCGCTCCACTTCACTGTTTGTCTGATACTGACAATAGGCCACTCCGGAGACTATAGTGATTAAGTAAGTAAAAAATGTTTTCTTTCTAGATGGTGCCCGCGGAATATTGTAACACAGCTTCGGTAATCTGATTTGTGTGTTAAAACATATGGGAGCTGACGGTAGGTGTGGCACTCCACGTCACTGTTTGTCTGATACTGACAATAGGCCACTCCGGAGACTATAGTGATTAAGTAAGTAAAAAATGTTTTCTTTCTTGATAGTGCCCGCGGAATATTGTAACACAGCTTGGGTAATCTGATTTGTGTGTTAAAACATATGGGAGCTGACGGTAGGTGTAGCGCTCCACCTCGCTGTTTATCTGATACCGACAATATGCCACTCCGGTGACTATGGTGATTAAGTAAGTAAAAAAACTTTTTTTTCTTGGTGGTGCCCGCGGAATATTGTAACACTGCTTGGGTAATCTGATTTGTGTGTTAAAACATACAGGAGCTGACGGTAAGTGTGGCGCTCCACCTCGCTGTTTGTCTGATACCGACAATATGCCACTCCGGAGACTATAGTGATTAATAAGTAAAAAATGTTTTCTTTCTTGATAGTGCCCGCGGAATATTGTAACACAGCTTGGGTAATCTGATTTGTGTGTTAAAACATATGGGAGCTAACGGTAGGTGTGGCGCTCCACCTCACTGTTTGTCTGATACCGACAATATGCCACTCCGGAGACTATGGTGATTAAGTAAGTAAAAAATGTTTTCTTTCTTGATGGTGCCCGCGGAATATTGTAACACAGCTTCGGTAATCTGATTTGTGTGTTAAAACATATAGGGGCTGACGGTAGGTGTGGCGCCCCACGTCACTGTTTGTCTGATACAATAGGCCACTCCGCAGACTATAGTGATTAAGTAAGTAAAACATGTTTTCTTTCTTGGTGGTGCCCGCAGAATATTGGCGCATGTTGTGACGCTTGGTAAATGCTGAAAACTAAATATCAGGGGTTGTATGCATTTAAATAACCTCTCCGCACGAGCAGGATTCGATACAAGGTCAAAACTCTTAAGTCTTATATATATATATATATATATATATATATATATATATATGTATATATAAGTGTATTTAGGCAGCATTTTTTCTTTTATACAGGTTTCGTTGAATTGAACAGACAATTCCTGTCCCACCCCCTCAAAAAAAAATCACCACTGCTTTGTTCAAACTACTACCATTCCCAAAACCTCCCACTACCAATTGATATTACCTCCCACTAATTCCTTGCTTCTACTCGTTCACGTTAAAAACGAGACATGAAAACTATTCCATCGTTTTCCCACCTGAGGATGGCAAAGTGTATTGCCGAAAGCGTTAGTGACGAAACATTCGGTGGACTGGTATACCAGTTCCACCCTGACACCAGAAGGATGGCCCGAAGATTAGAAAGGATCAACGAAAGACTTGTCAGACAGGAATTGTCTGTTCAATTCAACGAAACCTATATATATATATATATATATATATATATAATTTTGCTGAAGACCTGTGTTATTGATAGGTGTTCTATTGCTGAATATTAGCACATTTCGCACTCTGTACAGTTGTCCAACCGGCGGTGCACATTTTTAGCAACTCTTTGTTTTCAAGTCATTAGGTGCAGATTTAAAATTGTTAAAATCTCCGTCAAAACTGTTTCTAATTATTTGCTTGGTTGGCTCCCTCCTTTGTGTTATTCAGACTCTTTGTTTATTCATTTCTAAATCCGACGTACTGAATGACTTTCAAACTTGCCGGCCATAGCGAGTTTATCGCCCTTTTAATAGCATCACATCAGTCACATATTGAATCAGCATTTAAAGTAGTCACAGATGACGCTGCAGTTGAAATGCATCTAACGAACCACCAACCGGTAATGAATGGTGTCGAATTAGACCGTTGCTTTATTGTGTGGTGTATCCACGAATTCCGAAATGGGCTCTGTCTACGCGTCCGACGAGTAACGTCCATCGCAGACAATGGCCATAAGACAACTAATCGATAGTCGTGACAACCGTGTCTGGGATTATCCCTTCATAAAGGTGTAAGACTCTCACCCAATGGGGCCACCTGTTGGCCGTTGTTGGCATCCCCTGATGCTTAAGAACGGAATCCTGGTGACTGAGTAGTCTATGAAAAGTTTTTCGGTCGGAGATGCCCACTGCGATCAATTGGGTAGTCACGTCAAGCCCTAGCACCTATATGATTGTCCCAGCCGTATTGCTCTTATTTCAAACCCTAACCTGTTTTATTATGTATGTGCTAGAAAGCAGTGGCTGAGAATCTTAGTATCCTAAGTATGACGTTAAACTATATCTAGTGGTGAGGTTCCAGTTCTGGAGCTCTGGGGAGTGTGGCGTACCTCTTCATGGCAATTACTGCCAGGTTTACCATGACTCGAATGGTAGTACCTGTTAGAGTTCTATCTAAGGGTTAATAGATTTAAGTAATGAATATAAAAAACTTAATATCCAACAAGAATGAATAAAAACAAAAAAGGTCTGTGGCATAAAATAATCCAAGGGTTTACATGCTGTAACACCCAACCAATCAGCCAACCAACCAATCAAATATGAAATGATCATCGTCAGATCCCAATGAATTTAGA
This sequence comes from Doryteuthis pealeii, assembly GCA_023376005.1. Classification (NCBI taxonomy): domain Eukaryota; kingdom Metazoa; phylum Mollusca; class Cephalopoda; order Myopsida; family Loliginidae; genus Doryteuthis; species Doryteuthis pealeii. The sequence continues at coordinate 63,484,253 of CM042143.1, read as the reverse complement.
AATAAGATACACCCTTGTGCAAATTAAGTGTAATAACCGCTTTAGTTTCCTTCTTTTAACCATACGGCCAGTTTTAGACCCACTGTAGTGATATGGTGTAATCGATTTCTAAAATTAGGTAATTTGCAGTTGTGTGCAGTAATATAAATCTATTTTCGGGGTGGTTGATGAAATTTTTGGCCCTAAAAAATATTGCGACATCTGTGATTGCATCAGATTTTTATCACGCTCAGACAATCTTGTCTTGACTGTGGATTAGTTGTCCTACAGCCATTGTCTGCGATTGACGATATTCCAAGGAAATGTACGAAAAGTGTAACGCTACACGAACACACTGACAAACCTTACAGAGATAAGGATACCATAACAATTACGGAATTATTGTTTTGTTTTAAAAAATGGTGACACTCCTAAGTTAGTGATGCTCCTTACCACGAATTTTTTAAAAAACTGATATTCGTTTTGTATGATATCTTCCTGTCTTTTATGAGGGTAGAGCAATAAGTCTACAGCCCATTATACTTTTGAATAGAATGTTGATCGCAAAATTTCACTGTATAATGTATCTATTTAAATTATCCCATGACCTAATACATCGTTTGGGTACTATGTGGTATTCTTATTATTATAGCAATTTTCACGGTAATAGGATCACTGGGTGGTGCCCACAAGACCTACTGGGAGAGATAGATTCATGCGTTTCCCAGGAGAATGTGTACTAAGGGAACAATACGTTTGAACAGTAATTTGAAC
>CM042143.1:63463500-63476000 GCA_023376005.1 Doryteuthis pealeii | reverse complement strand
GTTAACACCTTAATTCTTGTTTATAATATGTTATACTTTGTTAACACCTTAATTCTTGTTATAATATGTTATATTTTATTAACACCTTAATTCTTGTTTATGATATGTTATACTTTGTTAATCTTGGTAAACCAAAGTAAATCGAAAAGCAAACTCCGAAAATCCAGAATGTATAAAATAAGGGGGATAAATAATTTCAGGTTTCCAGATGTGGAAAATGCATTATTATTCCTTCCCATCCGGAACGAGCGGCAAAAAAATACAAATCAAACGAAGCGCTTCTTCTGCTTCCAGCTTTTGACCACACATCAAGTTAAGGCGTCAAAACAGCCAATCAAAACAGACCGCTTAGAACATAACATCAAATCAAGAATTTACATTAGTTGAAGCGAGATTTTTTTTTCTTCTTCCGAGGCCCAAGTATTCAGTGTTTATCTTGAGGGTGGCTACTGCAAAATATGACTTGCCTTTCTTTCAAATACCCTATTTTGGATTTACTTTGACAGACCTGTTTATTTAGAGCCCACCCGAGTCAAAAAGAATATTTTTGTTAAGTTTTCTAGTAAAAAGAGACAACATTGAGTTAATTTAAACAACTGAAACACCGTTGGCTAAAAGTGTTGCTAATACTATATACACTGACAGTTTCCAGCTTGAATGAGTATCGTATTCCATCTTGATTGAAACACTGAGTTATTTACTGATTATAGAATCCCATCTTGGTGTTGGTTGGTTGGTTGGTTGGTTAGTTGGTTGTTTGGTTGGATTTTACGGCATGTCATCCCTTGGGTTATTTTATCCCGAAGACCTTTTGTTTTATTCATTCTTCATGTCTACTCAATCTTTTTTAAACTCAACTTTTTAAACGCATTTTTAACTCCGCCCTGTCGGCTGGGGCGTTAGAATGCACCGACTGCACCTCTGCAGAGGGGTAAGACTCCCCCAATGGGGACAACTGTTGGCCGTGGGTGGCGACCTGTGATGCTTAAGGATAGAGCCCAGGTGGATGAGCAGTTCATGACATGCAATACTCCACTTTGGCCCTATCTTGGGCTAGACGGGCGGTCGGAGAGGCCCCCTCCGATCAATCGGCTGGTCACGTCAAGCCCTAGCACCTATATGATTTTCCCAACCCTATTGCCCTTACGGCAAGCCCCAACTCAATTTTATCATATGGGTGCTAGAAGGCGGTGGCTGCGGGTCTACATGTCCTGGGAATGACGTTAAACTATCTGATGGTGAGGTTCCAGTTCTGGAGGTTTGGGGAATGTGGAGCACCCCTTCATTACCATTGCTCCCTGGTCTACTCTGACCCGGAGTGGTAGTACCTGTTAGGGTCCCATCTATGGGTTAATTAGAAAAATGTATTTATAAAAAAATTGTATTATCCATTAAGAATAGATTTATTTCAAAACTGTATCGGCATTAAATGACCCACTGAGGTTTATATGCCGTAAAACAAAACAAAACAAAACAAAACAAAACAAAGCATTTTTAAGTCATTTTTTTCTATTTAACCCATAGATGTGACCCTACCAGGTACTACCACCCCGGATTAGAATGAACCTGGGTGCAATGTTGATGAAGGGGTATTCTGCATTCATCAGGGCTCGATTATTGGAACCTCACCATCAGATAGAGTTTAACACCATACCCAGGACATTAAGACCCTTAGCCACCGCTTTCTAGAACATATGATATGAAGCTTTACATAATAGCAACAGAGTTGGGACAATCATATAGGTTCTAGGAGTTGACTTGACTAACCGATTGTTAGCATGAGAGTGGGCCAAATTGGAGTGTTGCATGTCATGGACAGTTCAGCCACCAGCGTTCCATCCTTAAGCATCACGGGTCGCTCCCCACAGCCAACATGTAGACCCAGTTGGGGGCCTTACACCTCTGCAGAGGTGCAGTCGGTGTATTCTAAAGTCCCTGCCAACAGCGCTACCCATCGGGGTGCAATGATTAGCAAGATAGACTCACATATCCATTACTGCTGAATAGCGAGTTCTATCCTTGCTGGGTGTCTCATATTTGTGATCTTGTGTCACATCCTACTCATGGCAAATAGCTTGGGTAAAAGGGCATCCTATTGTAGTGTAAGGTTGTCTCAGAGATCCATTACTGCCAAATAGAGAGTTCTATCCTTGCTGGATGCCCCATACCTGTGATCTTGTGTCACATCCTACACATGGGGAACGGGTTGAGTAAATACCTACAACAAAGCCAAGGCTGTCTATGTGGGTAGTATCTTTTTATTGCTATTGTAAGAACAGGGAAATTAACTATGGAAGTTCAAATAATTTTGTTCAATATCCAACCATTTACAAAACTAGTGTTTAAATTTTAAAAAATAGGAAAAAATTCAAAATAAGAATATGAACCAATTTTACACTTTCAAAAGATTATTTTAATTTTAATTTCAATTTTTTTAGTGTAGAAGTCGGTTTTTGATAAATTCTCACATTAAGGAAATAGAATGATGATGATCTAACTAGAAGAACTGCATCTTTTTGGGTTGTTATCTATCTATATATATAAAGGAGAGTTGTGTGTATATGTATGTCCGGATGAAAATTCGAAAGTAAAACAATTAACGACAAAGTAAATATATATAAACATTAAATATCACCAGGGCTTGGTTTTTGAGCAAAAGTAATGAAGGTTTGATGTATATTCGTGCGGATAATTTTTAAAAAATTAAATCTAAAACAGCTTAGATTTTTTTTTGCATTTTATATTTTAAATAGTAAACATTGATTTTTCTTTTCAGAGTGGCTGGATCAATGCAAGGTCTATTTACATGGGGATTTTAATGGGGCATACTACTAGGATCCAAATCGCGATTCAATAATGATGGATATGTGGGACTAAACATTTTTGCATCCCCTATACCCAGACGACGGCGGGTAGCTGCTTTTAGTGTGATATTAATTGAAACATTCATGTGTCTTTTTATTATGCGTTTTTTTCTTGTTAAAAGACATTATCTCCAAAGTCTATTGTATTTTCTTTGTATTTCATGAAAAAAAACAACATTTTATTCAATTCAATAAGTAAAAATTAAAGTTGATTTTGTATTTTTGGTATCAACACTATTGATCAAAATATTTACCATATTTATTCCCATTGAGATACCCACATTATTTTATCCATTATACGAGGGTAATCCCAAACGTAACGTCTCCAAAGTGCTGTGGATACAGTGAAACTGTTCATGTGGCTATTGGCAAAAACTGTTGTTGTTTATTGTGCCTGCCTCTGCGTGCGCCTTGCTATCACAGTCAGTCTTGGCCGTCATTTTTGATGGAGCTCCCGATTGACGTTACCACCAAAAGTGAAATTCACGCAATTATTCAGTTTTTAAACACAAAAGCCGCCCTGTCGGCTGGGGCGTTAGAATGCCCCTACTGCACCTCTGCAGAGGGGTAAGACTCCCCTAACGGGGCTACCTGTTGGCCGTAGGTGGCGACCCGTGATGCTTAAGGATAGAACCCAGGTGGATGAGCAGTTCATGACTTGCAATACTCTACTTTTGTCCTATCTTGGGCTAGACGGGCGGTCGGAGAGGCCCCCTCCGATTAATCGGCTGATCACGTCAAGCCCTAGCACCTATATGATTTTCCCAACCCTATTGCCCTTATGGCAAGCCTCTACCCCTTTTTATCATATGGGTGCTAGAAGGCGGTGTTTGAGGGCCTACATGTCCTGGGGATGACGTTAAACTCTATCTGATGGCGAGGTTCCAGTTTTTGAGGTTTGGGGAATGTGGAGCACCCCTTAATCACCATTACTCCCTGGTCCACTCTGACCCGGAGTGGTAGTTCCTGTTAGGGTCCCATCTATGGGTTAAATAGAAAAACATGAGTTTATAAACAAAATTGTATTATGCATTAAGAATTGAATTTATTTCACAACTTTGTCGGCATCAAATAACCCACTGAGAATGATATGCCGTAAAACAAAACAAACCAAACCTAAAAACACAAAAGGCATTAAACCGATTTAAATTCATCGCCAGTTAAGAGATGTGATGACAAGTCGTGCATAGATGACAGAAACGTCCGTAAGTGGTGTAAATAGTTTGCAACGATGTCGGTGTTCTACGCTTCCTCAATGACATGGCGACAAGCTGGAATGACATAGGCATAAAAAATTGCCACAGCGCATAGAAAAATGCATCGACCGAAATGGTGATTATGTAGAAAAACAAAAAGATGTTGAAACTTTAAAATGATGTAGATATCATTGGCAATAAAAAAATATATACGTTTCTGTGATTTCTAAATATTTTTGAGATTTTACCTTTGAAATTGAAAATATACCACTTTTCTTCCTCCTCTTCAGGTTAACGAAGACTTCCTGTCGCCCAGACGTATGCGAACCATACTTCTTATTAATACGAGTACCTAGAAGCAGGGGAGAGGTTCGGGATAACAGGGACCAAGAAACGCCATTATTTAGATACGACAGTCGACAGTAATTCCGAGAAAATTAGGATAACATAAAGTACAATATTTGAATTTTTTACCCGAAAAGTTAGTTTTAAAAGCAACAAATTTGACTGTTTTAAGCTGACTTTACATACAAATACCCTCATAGAAATTTAAAAGTTAAATAGAAACTTTAATTCACTTCCATTTACAATTTACACACACACACACACACACACACACACACACACACATATATATATATATATATATATATATATATATATATATATATATATATATGAGTATAGATGAGAGGATATGAAAACAACACAATATGCTGTTAAAGTGAAAATATTTTATATCATATTCATAGCTAATATTGAACAATATTTCGATTTATAAAAATCATCTTCAGAGCTTGTTTTACTCCGGACTTAACAAGAGCGGAGACGAATCCTTTCATCTATACTCACACCGTCGGATTCATTTCCTATCTATTAACTCATATATATATATATTATTAGCTTTAATTAGTCAGTTAGAAATCGTCGATGCGATCGGTGGAGATTTCAATCTCTGCTTTACTATCTCACCGTAAGTCGTAACGGATAATAAAATCAATATGTGCACATATTCGCCGATGAGATGAATATGAAACACAGGGGAAAAAAGAAAGAAAGAAAGAAAGAAAGAATAGGTATATGTTAAAACTTTAAAAGGATGTAAACATCATTCACAATAAACAATAAACGTTTCTGTGATTTCTAAATATTTCGAAATTTTACTTTTGGGATTCATTTTTTGTCAATATAGAGAGCAGAATACGGCAGATAAAGTATATTCTGTCCCAACCATAATTCGAATCCCTTTTGCTGATTCCGTTTTAACATATCAGAAAATGTAAAATCTTGTAATTTGTTATATAACAGCCGTACAGATTATTTTCAGCGACTTGGCAAGGTCCACGTATTATTATTATTATTATTATTATTATTATTATTATTATTATTTCACAACTTGCTAGTTGTACCAACCAGTGTAACTTATGGTCTTTCACTGGAAGCAAGTCCCCTCAGGTCTCCAAGACTTCTAAATATTCTTGCCGACCTTAACAATGTAGTTCTCTTTGCGGTCTCAATTATTCCTTGGGTACTATTCCTAGGACATCAACTGCAATTGGTATCACTTTAACCCTCATATTCCACAGTTTTTTTCAATTTTCTGACAAGGTCCAGGTATTTGTCTATCTTTTCGTTTTCTTTCACCTTCAGCCTGTGATCTACCGGAACTGCAAAATCTATCAGTTGAAAAGTTCTCCTTTTTTTTCATTAATCAATACCAGGCCCCGTTTTCTAACTGGGATAAGGGGATCCGTCTTTATCTCAAAATCCCAGAGAATGTTAAGCGTTTCATACCCAAAAACGGTTTCTGATTTGTGCATATATCATTTTGTTGTATGGTGAAAATTTAGCTTTTTGCATAATTCCCAGTGGATCAGCTTTTGTCGTGCCTAGCCTAGTATTCTTGTTGTAGTAGGTTGTTGCATTCGCTTAATACATGGTTGATTGTCTCAACTCTGTCTGCACACATCCTACATTTCATTATTATTATTATTATTAGTAGTAGTAGTAGTAGTAGTAGTAGTAGTAAGTCGATTGAATGGCCTATTGTCGGTATCAACCAGACAGAGAGGGGGTCTATCTCCTTTTCGCTTGCGCTAAACCAACGAGATTGTTTTTGCTTAGGTGGAGCGCCACGCCTACCGCCAGATTTCTACTTTACCGCACAGATTAGATTACCCAATTTGTGCTATTCATGCGCGAAGTTGGTGGGGACCGGTATTGAACAAGGAACCTTGCGATTCCCAGGCGGGTGCTCTACCGACTGAGTAGCAGTACTTACACATATTAGAGATGAATTTCGATCTGGTAATTATTAAAAATCAAGGAAATAGCGTAGCTGTTATTAAATCTTAGGAAAATCGTTATAATTTAAATGGCGTTTTATTTATTTTTATCTCTTATTTCTCCGGGTTACTGGCTTTTATTACACCGAGAATGACGTCCGGACGACGGCTTCGGATTCCTTTGGATATCTCAGTTACACTTTTAAAAATTAATTAACTAATTAATATTTCAAATAGATATTTTAATTTTATTACTTTTCAACTTAGATTTTAAAATCAAATTGAGTTTCTAAGCTTTTTGAGGCTGGACGAAATTTGAAATGAAATGAAGCCTCTCTTTCTCTATGCGACAGCGAAGGTATAAGTGCACATAGGGAGGGATGAGACATCTGCTTCTCGTAATGATTACCAAGGGAGGAGGCAAATACTTTGAGACGGACACTCTTTTACAGTGAGGGATGAAAGAAGACAGAGAATGTGAGAGACAGATCCTACCAACAAAAAAAAAAAGAAATTATTTAATTCCGGCCATATCATATTAGTTTTCAAAAATTACGATTTTTCAAGTGCGGAAATGAATTTTTCTAACTCAAAACCATATATTTCGATGTGTAATACGTTAAAATAGCAATATTCCATCAGAATCTACCTCAAACGTAGACTCATACTACTTCAAATGGCGGCCATCTTTAAAAATGGATGCCATTTTGTTTTCGAACACGGGTAATGTACTTTTCTGAGAGAATAGGTGCTGTGTAACAAATTTGGTTCTTGTGACACGAAATGAAAGATTATTTTAATAATCTGCTGCACTAAACAGACTGAGTTGGATCTCTTAGATCGGGTCAAAAAAGCCTGAGATGTATTGGCGTACGGATATTTATCATTATTACTAGCAACAGAAAACACCCTCCGGGCGTCGGAAAAATTAAATTTTGAAAGACATTGCCTGAGAGGATGGGAGTTAAAAATTCAATGTCAGAGGGTTTGTATCATAAGTATAACAAATCCTCATATTTATTAAAGGAGTAAAAAAAAAAAAACAATTTGAAATGAAAACTGAGCCCCGTCCCTCTCAAATAAAATGTTGTGTGCATGTAATAATCAAACAATTATTTTGAATATTTTCCACATCAATTTTACACAAAATCGTAGGTATTTATTTATTTGTAAACTTTTTAGTTAACTTCTTGTTACTGTCAAAAAAAAGGACGAGAGTAAAAAACAATTTTTTAAAATTTTTTTTAATTTTTTAGTCAAATTTTGGGTGTATATAGCATAAAAATATTGTGACATAAGTTGTGACGTAGAGCTATGACGTAGTTTTTGTTACAGACAGAAATACAGAAAATCTCCATTATTAATAGATATCACTATTTATGAGGTTTTTGTGTTGTTGTTTTTTACAGCAGTGTTAACTGGTGACCATTAACTGGTGACCATTAACAGCAAGTCTCCTCAGGTATACAGTACTCTCCTGTGTATTCTATCCCTTGGAATGGTCCTCGGAAGTTTGGAAAAAAACTGGAGGAATTGGAAATCTCAGCAAAGATCGAGAAACTTGAGACGACAGCATTGTTAAGAACGGCTAGAATTTGGTGTGAAAGTCTGTAAAAAGAATAAGATAGTTGATATGCGCTATTTGAATAAATTTCAATTGAAAATTTCCCATATCTAATCACGTCTTTTTTTTTTCGGAATATCAACCCTAACTTATAATCACATAAAATCACGTGTACTTATTACAACTTAACAAAATATATTTCCATTAATTTTAACTTTGAAGCGGTGAGAATCAGCATTTTACAGTAGATATTACCAAGACTAGAAGGACCTGCGGATATCCCACAGTATGATACTTTAATTATTACAACCCTTGATATATTTAATTAAGAGCTATTGCGAAATAGTTCAATATGTAAAAAGTTTAATAATCTTGATTTAACTTTCTCTCTTTTTTCTTTCTTTCCCTCTTTTCATATTTTTCATTATGTTCGATTAAAACAGGTTAACATTATCGCTCCCTCACGCTCACTCCCACTCTCTCTCTCTCTCTCTCTCTCCTCTCTCTCTCTCTCTCTCTCTTCTCTCTCTCTCTCTCTCTCTCTCTTATTAAATATTTTCTATGTAGCATGTCTTTTTCTTCACTTTATAATGAAAACGGAATGGTCCATTATCAGATAATCAGATTTTACATTTTTGTATTTCATCTTGGACGATTTGGATGGTCTCATTTTTAACCAAAGGGTGTTGCAAGATGATAACGGTCATATGATTAACACATATATAGATGATCAAATACATTTACCAATAATTTCGCTTTTAATTATGGGAAGGTAATTCCAGCAAAACGATAACACTTGTATTATTGACAACGATTCTTAAAACAATTTTTTTTAAAAAGATACACGCACCCATACATACATACATACATACATACATATTTCTGTCTATCTATGGGCGTCGCATTGCGGTGTAATGTTTAGCAAGCTAGTCTCGCCGATCCATTACTACTGAATGGCGAGTTCGATCCTCATTGGATGCCCCATTGTGTCAAATCTTACCCGTACCGAACGGGTTGGGTAAAATACCTACCTCTATCTATCTTGTAGGGTTTTGCTATATGGCCCAGATTATTTACCATTTTAATGTGAAATCAGCTATTATTTTTCAAACTATTTCAAAAATAAATCTATCTATTTATCTATCTACTTATCGATCAATAAATATATATGTCTCTTGATCTATCTATCTAACCAACACACACACACACACAACACACACACACACACATTATATATTATATTAAAAGTAAAGTCGACGGGGCGCCTAAAGTCTGTATCAGCGAGTCAGCGAGGGAGTCTATCCCCTTTTCAATAGCGCAGACCAAGGAGATTGTTTTAGCATCTGAGGTGGAGCGCCACACCTACCATTCAGCTCCTTACTTTACCGCACATATCCCTGTGCTACTCATACGCTGAGTTGGCGAGGACCGGGATATAATATATATATATATTATATATATATATATATATATATATATAATATGATGGACTGATGGTGTCGAAATTCAAACTTTGAATCTTGCCCAAGAGACTGCTTCAGAGGAAGAAGACCTTCCGGAAGTTGAATTTCTCTGAAGTGAAACAGGAAGTCATGCGGGCTGTTCTCTCCAGAGAGCTCTACAAAGAGCCAGATTGCTTTCAACTTCTGTTAAAAGGAATTGGTTGATCTTCAGAGAAAAAGATTGTCTTGGGAAAGGCATGAACCCATCACTTTTCACCCTAGCTATTGGTAAATAGTAGGACAGACTATGCTCTTTTGCCTAGGTACAGCAACGGGTCCTGAATTAATATGACTGAATTCGAAACCAGCATTATTGCGCTGAGAGATTGACTTGGTGTCGCACCTTGCTAATGGTGGAGGGGCTGGGTAAATGAATACACAACAAGCAACACACAGTTAGGTCCGACGCATAGGAAAATCCGGGACTTGGTTGAAGAGAACCACGACAGAATCATTTTCCGTTTTCGTAGCGTGTCCTGGGTATAACGTTAAACTGCATCTAATGGTAATGTTCAAATTCTGGAACACTGGGAGGGTGGAGTACCCCTTCATCGCCACTACTGCCTGGTCCACTCTGACCTGATGTGGTAGTATCTAACCAACCAACCAACCAACCAACCAACAAAAGTCTTCGGAGTGAAGTCCAAGCCAAGATGTCACATGCATAACTTGACCAGCAAAAATGAAAAGGTAAATGGGACTCAGCATATATATATTATATATATATATATATATATATGTGTGTGTGTGTGTGTGTGTGGTGTGTGTGTGGTGTGTGTGTGAAATAAGATGAAATCCGACAGTATGTGGAGAAAGGTAGACAAACACGGGATGTGTTACACCTACAATAAACATCCATTTTGTACAACATCCCGTGTTTGTCTACATTTCTCCACACACACACAACACACACACACACACATATATATATATATAATATATATTATATATATATATATTATATATATATATATATATATATATTAAAGAAAGAAAATCCACAAATTGGTTTGAATTTTTTTTTTTTACTTAGACGTGAGACGTGTTTCAGTTTCTTAAAAATCACTCCTTTGAGAAATATTTTTTACAATCTGAAACACGTGCCGCGTATAATTAAATAATCAAATTCAAATCGAAATTCAAAACATTTTGCGGACTTTTTTATTATAAATTGTTTACCTTTCTTTCGTTTAATCTAAAAAAATCTTTATATACATATATATTTTTTATTTGCTGGATTTACTGTTTGGGAAAAGATCTACCCAACAGATACACTCTCTTACGCTCAGTCATAAATAGTGATCCCCAACAAAATTATATTAAACAGGTTTATAGCTGCTTAACTTTGGTGATGTGGCGTGAACTGGTGCTTTCAGCGCGACTTGACCATAATACGATTTAGTAAATATACATTTATGCATATAAAGTACTTGTATCCAAAAGAATATGAACTCATGTGGATTTTCTCATGGTATAGATGAACCAAATTCCCACTCCTATTATGACTTTCCCAACATCAGCAACAGGTATTTCCGGTAGAAAATTGGCCAATGAGAAACGACATTCAAGGTCGTTCGTAATTGTCCTGAAATCACTTGCAAATTGAACTTTATGCTATCAAGACCTACAGAGGAGGATTACAGGGAATAATACAGACTTTCCGGTACAAGGAGTATCTACTGGAACTACACTCTTTTCTGCCTAGGAATTTAAGGAATACTACAGACTGTCAGCTAGAAGGAGTATCTACTGAAACTGCACTTCTTTCTACCTAAGATTTCTGGGATACTACATACGTTCTGCTACAAGGAGTATCCACTGATACTGCGCTCTTTTCCACCCAATGATTTCTATGAATACTTACAGACTTTCTGCTACAAGGGAGTATCTACTAGATACCACACTCTTTTCTACCAGGATTTCTGGGAATTACTACAGACTTTCTGCTACAAGGAGTATCTACTGCTACCACACTCTTTTCTACCTAGGATTTCTAGGAATACTACAGACCTTCTGCTACAAGGAGTATCTACTGATACCACACTCTTTTCTACCTAGGATTTCTAGGAATACTACAGACTTTCTGCTACAAGGAGTATCTACTGCTACCACACTCTTTTCTACCAAGGGTTTCAGGGAACTGAACAAGGATTAAACAACAGAACCAAACTCAGTACTCTCTTGGATTTACCAACAGAAAACTAAACACTTAAATCGCGACCAAAATTTTAACAACCCAAAATTACATTAAGGGGAAGGCCATTATGTTTGAATTTTGTAAAGAGCGGAGCAATTCAGGAATGTCCATTTGCAATGCCAAGTGCGGCATTTCGAAGATGGCCTTTATAGGTGTCTTTTCGCATGTTTTCATGAAACATTAAATGTAGGAAGATGAGAGATGAATAAAATTTCATCTTCAATATTTATCAAATGAGATTTAATTATAATTTAAAAGAATATGAAATTAAAGGAATTAAAAAGATGTGAAGCTCGGAGGCAAGAAATGACGTCATTTTGATTGCGATATAACGAATTAGCTAAACTGGCCTCAGCTTGTTCGTTCTTTGAAGAACATCAGAAAGAAATATAATTCAGTATTAGGAAAAACAGGTTTGTTTTGGTTTGTTTTGTTTTTACGGCATATCACCTCAGTGGGTCATTTAATGGCGAGTAAGTTTGAAATAACTTCATTCATAATAGATACTCAATTATTGGTAAAACATTTTCTAATTTAACCATTGATGGGGTCCTACAGGTACTCTATTCCGAGCAGAGGCACCTGGGAGCAATGGTGATGAGCTGTGCTCTACATTCATCCAAACCTCCGAACTGGAACCTTCGGCCAATCAGATAGACAATGTCGATACTCAGGACATTAAGACCCTCAGCCACCGCTTCTGCATTATATATGATAAAGGGTTGGGTTCCATAAGGCAATTAGGGTTAAGACCATTAGATGAATAGGGTTTGACGTGACGAGCCGAATTGATCGGAGGGGGACCTCTACGACGCCCAAATCTAGCCTAAAATTAAGGTGCTTAAGATGGAGTGTTGCATGGTCAATGACTTGCTCAGGCCTATCTCTCTCT
>CM042143.1:63432948-63463400 GCA_023376005.1 Doryteuthis pealeii | reverse complement strand
AGAGAGATAATTGGGGTGATAGTTCTAATCAACCTCCTAACCATATATATACTATATATATAATATAAATATATATATATATATTATATGAGTATAGATAAATGGATAATGAAAACACACAATAATGCTGTTAAAGTGAAAAGATTTTAATTCATATATATCTTTAATAGATATTGTGTTGTTTTCATATCTTTTTATTATACTCAATATCGTCGGAATTCATTTCCTTTCTCTTAATTATATATATATTATAATATATATATACTCATATCGTCGGATTCATTTCCTTCTCTAACTTATATATATATATATATATTATATATATTATATTTTATAAAGTTAAGAGAAAAGGAAATGAATCCGACGATATGAGTATAGATAAAAAGAATATCAAAACAACACAATATCCTGTTAAAGATATATATGGATATATATATATATATATATATATATATAGTATTATATATATATTATATGTGTGTGTGTTTGGTGTGTGGTGTGTTGTGTGTGTTATATTAATAAGTAAACCAGTGTCAATATCATTGATAGAGCATTTATATTTGTGTTAAGAGAGCGTTGAAATGGAATCAAGGGAGCCAGGCTACTGACAGTTTTCTCGACTTAATGCAAGTCTCAACCGAAGTCTTCGCCTGAAAGGTCGAGAAACCCGTCGTACCAGTCGTCGTTGATTCCATTTCGAGCTAACTTATATATAATAATATATATATAATATATACTTAATATATATATATATATATATATAAAAAGGTTTTGTTAATTTGCTTGAAGCATTGTGTTTATATTGGTTTGTTGGTTGGAATTTGAAGCTATCACAATGCAAGTGTAAAGAAAAGAAGGAGAGGTAGATGTGGCTTAGTTGTTGTGTTAACCTGTGATTTATTCTTCAATTCTTAATATTTCGGGATAATAATCCGCTTCTACAGAAGATGCACTAGAACTGAGTTGTTCTGCTAGTGGCCTGTTCATTTGTTATTATCAAGAATTGAAGAATAAATTCAGCAGGTTAACAAACAACACCACAGTAAGCCTTTTTTCTCTACACTGCATGGTTGATAGCCTTCAAACCTAATCCAAAAACCACACACACACACCAACCACACACACACACACAGCACACCACACATATATATATATATAATATATACATATAATAATACATATATATATATATATATCAGAAGAAATAGAATGCCATCCAAGGGTAATGTGAGTATATAAAAATAAAAAAAACAACACGGTGTTCGGAAGGATGATATTTTTAATTAGCCTACGCAACAGCCGTTTCGATTTGTTCAGTAGCACATTGAAATAAAACAAAATCAACAACAAACACAAAAACAAAAAACAAAAAAAACAACATTAAACAAAAGTCTTTCTGTGTAGATGATTACGCCTGATCAATGGTTTCCTGAACAAACAGAAACGCTTGTAGCATCGGCTAATTGAAATATAACATTCCTGAACACCGTGTTGTTTTTTTTTCAATTTTTAACACACACATATGCCACCACAAACAATAGTATATATATATATATATAATATATATAATATATATATATATTATATATATATTATTTAAGAAAGATTTTGATAAAGGCGACGGAATATTCGCTCTTTGTCATTTTTCAGTGTAGACGTTTCAAGTTTTTCTTTTTGTTTTCCGTATAATCGGTATCCAGTATGGGAAAAAAATCATCCTATTATTTTTTTACTCAAGCGCTTTTCAACCATTTCATGGTCGTCCCAGGGGACCAATAGTTTATAAGGGATTGGTTTTTATATGATAGAATGGTTAGTTTTACTCGTTTGGGAGTTGTTTTTGTGATATATATATCAGTTTATGGAGAGGTATTTTAGGAGAGGTACAAAGGTTTAGCGCGTTAGTTATTAAACATTTTTAGTAATATTGTTACCAGTGTTAAATGCTATTTTACACTTGTTAACGTCTTTTTATTTTTTCATGCGAATAACTTCGAGATTTGTTTAGCCGTTTCTTAATTATACTGGTCAGTGAGTCTTTCGTGGTGTCGGTGGATGTGAATTTGTCAGTGGTTATTGATATGTTTTGTATTAGAAGGTTGTTTTATTGGCGTCTGAAAAAAACGTATGAAAAGGTGAAGGTTAAGTGTCGTTGTACTATGGCGCAATGTAGGTATTAATTCTTAAATTCGTTTTCTTAGAGCAACCCTCGAATGTGCTTATAAATTCATAATCGACATTGGTTTGGGAAAATCTTGCGAAGTTAGTTATATTTTTAAACTATGAGGTTTTGTACTCATATATATATATATATATATATATAAATTATATATATATATATATATATATATATATAAGTTGTGTCAAAAAGTATCGAGATTTTTTGTAACTTTTGACAAACCTGTACTCTGAAAAAATGTCACGTCCCATTGCATTCTTCATTTTGTCTTGGTAAATACAGTCTTTAAACTTGGTCTTTTTTCACACACCTTGTATTCTAAAAAGAAAAGAAGAATGGAACGTTAATGTTTTTTTTACAATACAAGGCTGTATTAAAAAGATAAAATCTTGATACTTTTTTTTGACACAGCCTCGTATATATATATAATATATATATATATAGTGTGTGGTGTGTGTGTGTGTGTGTGTGTCCTTGTGTCTGTGTGTCTGTGTGGTTTCTAAACAAACGTAACCCTATTCGGTCACCCATTAAGCTCTAGATAGATAATTGGAATTGTGGAAAAGGGGTTTTTGCAAAGCCAATTAAATCAAAAAATAAATCGGCCGGAGAATAAAAAAAATAAAAAATAAAAATTAAGATAAAAGACCACATTAAAATCATTTTTGTAAGCATTTCTATAGAAAGGAATGCGTTTGACCTAATTTGAATTTAAATAGACTTTGATTCTTAGGAATTCTTTAAGAGGCTTAAAGTTGTTCTGAAGCTAAGTGCTGACTGCTGCTGCTGAAACTTAACATACAATCAATTGTGGAGTTTTAAAGCTCCCTCTCATATCTCCAATCAACTCTCTTTACCGTCACACGAGCGAATTAACATAATACTGACGCAGAAGTTGAAATCAAGATATATCAAGAGAGGGGAAAGTAAATTGGCAGGAATGTGTGTAGAAGTACGGGTCAGTTTTGACTTAAATTAGAAATTAACGACTTATTGAAAACGATATTAAAATATATTTTTCAAACATAACTTAATGCCTTAAGACTAATGCAATTTTTTCGTATGCATTTTGTCATTAAACTAGCAAAGGAAAAAGGTCTTTTAGAAAACAATCAAATCGGCAGGTTTTAATTTTATATTATATATATATTATATATTATTATGTTATAATATATATATATTATATATATATAGAGAGAGAGAGATAGAGATAGAAGATAGATAGATAGATGGAGTCCGTCGACCCGAGTTCAATTCCTGGACGTTCGCATTTCTTCATTACGCTAATATAATTATAAAAATATGAAATCCAATTCTGCCTTCCAGCTTTAGAGTATATATTATATATATATATATATATATATATATATATATATATATAGTTTGGTAGGAAATGGGCTCGTCGAACACGAGTTCAATTCCTGGACGTTTTGCGATTTCACATGGCGCTAATAATGACGTATGAATCCAATTCTCCCTTCAGCTATATATATATATATATATATATATGATATATATATATATTACAAAAATTGGTAAAGTATATGCCAAATATCATTAGTACACGAGGGGAAATATTCATAAATGCCTTACTTGAAATGAATGAAAAAAAAGATCTGGCGGCAGTAACATCTTCAGATAATGGCGTTGAAAATACGTAATGAGATATATAAAGGTTTATAAGTTTTTTATTATATTGAAAACTTTTGATACTAGACATGTATGCCGGACAGGAAAAAATGACGATATTGTTAAAAGTATCAATATTTTCAATATCCACAGTTGAATGAAAGCAGTCTAATCTTCATTTAAATTTTAAAATGACTTGATTATTTTAGTTAAAAATTAAAGTTAATTAGAAAAAATGACATGATGAACATGCATTTAAGTAAAATTTAAATAATTTATCATAAATTATCTTAATTTAGATAATCTTTATTAATAATGGAGATTCGCTTCCGGTTTTTGTCTGTAACAAAAATTACGTCACTGCTTAGTCACATTACCAAAACGTCATAACAGAATAAATACACTCAAAATTTGAAACATGCAGCATTAGACAGTCCTCATTTGTTTTTTTAAAAACAAGTTTTAATACATATATGACTGGTAATTTATATATCTTATATAGTTTGCTTTTATTTTAATACATATTTAAAGTTTACATTCGCGAATGTTTTTATTTTTTAATCCTTTATGAATTTGATGATTTTAACTTACTTAGGGTACCAACTCGCTGACATGAATTTTTTACTCCCACCCCCTCTGGCAATATGTTTCGAAAGATCTATTTTTAGCATGCACCGGAAGGTCTTTTTTTAAAATTTTGTCTAGTTATAAATAAGTTATTTATTTTATATGCTACATCTAAAGATATAAACTCTGATTCAACTAGCTATTAGACATGAGAGGAATGTTTGCGTGTCTTGGGCAAGAATAGCCGATGGGAATCGGCTATTCTTGCGCCAAGACAGCAGCACGAGTAGCGCTCCAACGATTAAACCCGGTTACAAGACGCAGCGAGAGGAATATCTTGAGTTACGACAAATTTCAAGGTTATTTGAGAGGAGATTTGTCGGTATCAGCCGGTAGCGGAGGGAGTCTATCCCCTTTTCGCTTAGCGCTAAACTAGGGAGATTTTTTGCTGAGAGCACAACCTATAAGCCAACTCGTCCACTTTGGCCGCCACAGATCAGATTACTCCAATATGTGCTACTCGTGCAATGAGTTGGCGGGGAACCCGGTATTGACACTCGGAAACTTTGTCCGGGTGCTCTATCGACTGAGCTAAAACGAGGATAGTCCCAACCCTTTAAATTGGCAGCTTTCTAGAATTCTGATTCTCATCTTGAAATTGACCACCATACACTATCACAGCTATAAGGCGGGCCTGTTTTGAGAAAATTCTTTTTTTTTTTGTAATATTCTAAAAAAAACCGGCGTTGCTTTGCCGCAAAGTTGAAAGAGATTTTAGAATTGGGCGTTTCCGCGGTTTTTGATGTCACGTGGGTCATTGGGATAATTGCCAGGGGTCTTTAGCCTTATTGGTCTCAAGTAGAAGTTTCGGAGTAAGTCGGGGGTTTTTTTTGGCAATTCACAACTGATTCTTGCGAAGACAAATTTAGCCCTTCCCATTCAAGCAAAGCGTGTTTCTCCAGGGAATATTTTATCTCCAAATTTGGTGAGAAAGTTACGTTATTGTGCGAAACAAATGGAAGAAAGAATAAAGTACAATTTCAATTGAGATGAAAGTTTTTAATTTAGTATGGCTGATTGTCCAAGGCCAACTGGTCCTTCCTTTGAATTATGGCATAACACATATTCCACATTAATTTTTATTCTTTTTATTATAGTTGATTGTTTTGTAACCAAGGTTAAAAGAGCCCAATCTGCCGCTACTATTAAACAATTCTTATAATATTTTCTAAATAATTTTCTAATGCTTTTCCTGCTAGTTTAATGACACATAATTCATACTAACATATTACTAGTTTTAGGATTGAGTTTTATGCTTGAAAAAATACCATTTTAAATTCATCATATATTATTCATTTTGATTTGGACTCGCGTTAAAAAACTACGCATCTCGTCATTCGGACTATATAGCATCTATGCATTGTCAGTTTTATTCTGTATAAACTGCAATAGGTGTTCCTTTACCTTAGTATTTACTAGAAACGGCTAACCCTGTGCCGCCTTCGGTAGAAGGGGTTGTAAAGTTAATCTCAACAGATTAATTATTACTTAACGGTGACTTTGGATCCTTGCAGGATAACCCATTAAAGTCAGTAGGTTAAAAAGTCCTTGCTTTGGAGTCGGCCTGGTGGTTCGTCAGAACAAAAAAAAATATAAATGCAAAAAAAAAAAAAAAAAATAATAATAATAAATTTCTATGGCAGTTACTAATCTTAATTTTATTTTTTAGCTTATCTTCACAAATATTCAATCAAATCTTGAATGTGTATATATAATTTACTTTGTGGTTATTGTTTTAATTTTTTTTCCAATTCGATTCAGTTTCGGACATAGCATACACAAACAGCTGCCCTTTATATATGCATTGATAGATTTGGTCCATTTAGATTTTATAAAAAAATGTTATCTTAATTAATCGCTTCTTACTGCAACTGTCAGCCTTTTCACCAATGTCCTTTTTTGCACCACCGATCCCTGGGATATTTCCACCACCGCCGAGCCGGGGGTGGTGGGCGCCCAACTTTAAGAGCCACTCATCTAATGTAGGCAGGCACTCTTACGAAACGGTTATTACCGTAGGAAATGGAATCTGATTGCAAGTTCAAATCAACTGGACAAGACTGTTTGAGCTAATGTTCTTGGGCAAGGCATGAATCCATGCTGTATCCCCAGCTACGCACTCCACCTTCATGTTCCACTGTTGATTTCAGTTTCTTCTGGCAGGTTCCAGTATTTGTCTATCTTTAGTCTTTTTTTTTTTTCAAAACTGTGACACGCGGGACAGGCAAAATAACGAGAGGACACGGTCCTCTTTCTCCTGTTAATTAAAACTCAGCATTAATTATTATTAAATTATTATTATTATTATTTAATTTTTGTGAGTTTTTCACACTAGCGTTAGCTGGTGTTTTTCCCTGGAATCTGAGTGGTCAACATCTCATCAGGTCTCAGGACTCTTCTGAGATTCTTACTGTTCTTAACAATGCTGTTGTCTTGGAATGGTCTCAATTAATTCCTCTGAATTCCAATTCCTCTAGTCCGTTTTCTAAATTTTGGGGGACCGTTTCCAAGTGCACCAATTATAACTGGTAAGCTTTTGTCCTCATATTCCACAGTTTTTTCAGTTCTCTGACAACCCAGATATTTGTTTATCTTTTCAATTTCTTTTGTCTTCCCCCGCTGGTGGAAAGGCTAAAGTGACAGCAAATTCTCGGTCCTCCGGGACTCTTCTGAGTATTCTAATCCGATACCCAAAAGTACTTTAGTTTGTGTGGTTTCGATTCTTCTTCTGATTTCCATTCAGGCAGACGCAATTCTTTCCAGAGCTTTGGGGGCCGTTCCAAGGACACCAATTACAATTGGTGCGACTTTCATCCTCAATGTTTCAGTTTCCTCGGTTTCGTGGCAAGGTCTAAGTATTGTCTATCTTTTCGCTTCTTATCATAATTTATATTAATATTCTTAATTATTATTATTATTATTATTATTATTATTATTATTATTTTATTATTGGGATGTTGCCTCTGCACTTCGAAGATATTTTAGCTGTGCTGTTACCTATTCAGGACGCCTAAAAAAAGATGAAGATGAATAAAATTCTATACAGGAACTTTTTTAATATTAAAATAAAACCCTGTAATCAGTTTAAAGTTTGCACTAACTTAACACACACACACATTATTATATAATATATATAACATAATACAAACACTTTTTCGCCATTACATAAGCTGCAGAAGGGTGCATTGCATGTTTTACTAAGATTTTCCACCGTATCTGGTAAACTGACGTGATAGAGCGAATCTTCGACGAAGTGCTCTTTCTCCACCCGCCTATTCCACACCACCAAGAAAAGCGTCCGTTCCGTCTTTGTTTTGGTGCCCAATAGTTTAACCACCGCACCCGACAAAAATAACACAAGTAACATAAAACACACCTTAATGATTTACCAATCGGGTAGCTACTCTGATAGCTACCCACTACCCGTACCAGCATTTTCTCGTCTACCCTCTTCAACAGTTGACGTTGACAATCATTATTCTGTAAGTGTTGGCATATTTGTCAATGGTTTTCAATGCACACCCACACCGCAGGGAAATATCATATTTTGGTTTTGTTTTGTTATTTTGGTTAAACGGATCGCAACCAAATGAAGTAGACACGTTAAATCTGTCGCGGAAGCAAGACGGAACGTTATACCAAAGAAATAAAAATGAAGGCACAAATTAATTACTCAATATATAATCGAAGTATATACCCGAGTACGCAGATAGCTGCATTAGGACATTATAACGGAAATTACGTCGTTTTCGTTGAGTTGTTGGATTTTGCGGCAATGTCAACCCTGGGTTATTTTTAATGGCTGATATGTTTTTATTTTTATCTTTACTAGCAAATTTTGTATGCACGCCTCCGGGTGCAGTATTTAAGTTTTATGTAATAGAAATATTATTTAACTTAGACAAGGTAAATGAAACTAAAATACGAGAAATGCAGATAAAAAAGATTGATACAGAGGGGGTATAATAGAAAAATAGAACAACTGAAACTTATTTGCCATTATTCTGTCCTTTCATTGTTAAATTTTCTAATTTAATTATTAGTTAAATAGGAGTAAATAATAAAATGACAGTTATTTCTTTTTTTTTAATGGATTTTTTAAGATTTATGCCCCGAAGATTTTTTGCTGCATATTCATTAAGATAGACAAAGAATTAAAAATTCTAATACTAAGCACATATTTATTAGAATCATTTTTTTAAAATATCAATATGCAAATTAACCTTTCCCGTTCCATCGAATGGAAAACACTATTTGTTTGTTGTATATATAAATACAATTGTATTTTTATTAGTTGTTTTACGATATAGTGAACAGTATTAATAATGTAACAATTTTATAATATATCTGTGGTTTAATAAAGATTAAACTTCAGCATAATAACTAAAGGGAATTGTGACATGAGTAGTAAATATAGTTTTCGGTTACAGACGGAAAACAACATCTCGCATTATAATAAGAAGAATTGGTTATCTGTACAACGTTTCGTCGATGTTCCGCTTCGCTTTCTTCGGTATTTCTTGCCGACTAGAGAAGGACAATCGGCCGGAACAATAAAGATGAGGAAATAGTCCGAGTAATCCAAATAATACTTATTATCAAGCCTCAATCTCAAAAATCCAGAGAAACGTTTTGTTTTTAAAATTTTTAATGAATTTTTTGGGAAAAAAAAAAATGGATATCAATTTTTTTATATTAAAATTTCTAAAAAACATTTTAAACTTAGTTTTTTTATCTATTTAACATACTGGGACAACTAAAAGGTACTTCTTATTCGGGTCAGAGTGGACCTGGGAGTAATGGTGATCAAGGAATTACTCCACATTCCGCCAAAGAATCCAGATTTGGAACTTCATCATCAGATGCGTTTAAGTTATACCAAGGACACCTATACCAAGTAACACCAAGACCCTTGTCCGATTTCTAGCAACATTGTGGATAAAAAGGGTTGGAGATTGCCGTAAGGAGAAAATAGAGTCGGGAGCAATCATATAGATGCTAAAGCTTGACGTGACCAGCTGATTGATCGGAAGGGGGTCACTTGACTCAACCCGTCTGCCTAAGTAAGAGTAAAAGGGAGCGTTGCAAAAATGCTCAGCCACTGGGATTCCATCCTTAAGAATCACGGTGTTGCCACCCACGGCTAACCAGGTGGCCCATCATTGGGTGGATTTGCGATCTTACCCCACTGCAGATGTGCCCAGGGTAGAAAATACGTTGTTGTTATGAAAACCTATTAGAGATTTTAGGACTATGAGTAAAAAGGAGGTAAATAATAACAAAATTTTCACGCGCTTGTAAGAAAGACAAATTATGCCCATAAAAATTAAATATGTTAAAATTTGAAAAAAAAAGAATCAAAAGAAAATAAATAAAGATTAATAAAAATGAAAAAGGATGAAAATGCAAAACTGTTAAAGAAAAAAGAAAGAAAGAAAGAAGAAAGAAAGAACGGATAATTTAAAACAAGGGAAGAAAGAAAGAAAGAAAGAAAGAAAGAAAGAAAAGAACGGATAATTTAAACAAGGGAAAGAAAGAAAAGAAAGAAGAAAGAAAGAAGAACGGATAATTTAAACACAAGGGAAGAAAGAAGAAAGAAAAGAAAGAAAGAAAGAACGGATATTTAAACAAGCGGAAAGAAGAAACAAAGAACAAAGAAAGAACGGATAATTTTAACAAGGGAAAGAAAGAAAGAAAGAAAGAAAGAAAGAAATGAAAGAAAGAAAGAAGAACGGATAATTTAACAAGGGGAAAGAAAAGAAAGAAAGAAAGAAAAGAAAGAAGCATATAAATCATCAGGATAAATAATTAATAAAACGGGGATAATATAATCAGGTAAAGAGGAAGAAAGAACGAAGAAAGAAGAAAGAAAGAAAGAAAGAAAGAAGAGATAACTTAATCAAGGAAAAGAAAGAAGCATTAAGGAATAATTTAATCAAGGAAAGGGAGAAAGAAGACAGAAAAGAAAAAGAAGATAAATCATCAAAGGAAAAGAAGAAAAAAAAGAAATAAATAAAAGTAAAGAATGCAGATAACTTAACAAGGAAAAGAAAAAGAAAGAAAGAAAGAAAGAAGGAAAGAAAGGGTGGATAAAGGTATAAAAAAAAGAAAAGAAGGAACAACAAAGAAGGAACGAAGGAAGAAGAAGGGAAGATAATTCAATTAAGGAAAGAAAGAAAGAAAAGAAAAGAAAGAAAGAAGAAAGAAAGAAAAGAAAAAAAGGCACACATCAATTCCTCAGTATTTCCGTATATACTTGGAGTAATGAACGACTTTATGTAATGAACGTACAGGGCCGTAGCAGTCGCTCTAACACAATCACTTATTAGAACGTTATGTTTGTGACTGTATTTTAAGGGGAATAACGCTTTTGTTGTGAAACACGATTAGATTCCAGGAATATGGCAAAAAAAACGCGCTAATAATAACAACAAAATTTACAACTTGTTTGTTTTTTACAGGGTTTTATTTTAACAAAATTCCATAAAAGAAAGAAATACAAAAAACATCAATGCCGAGGAAGAATATAACTTTCATAAATCCAATGTTAGAATTATTTGTTATGGGGTTGGGCTGTGTTGTTATTACAATAACTCGTGTTAACAAATTAGTGATGCATATAAATAGAATGGCGCGTAAACAAGTGTTTACAATACTAGGTTGATATTTCAAAAACTTAGACCATCGTATCCATGACTCGGTCTAATACCCCGCTAATCTGACCCCACGTGTTTCCGCATCTCCATGGTTTTATTTTAAATTTTAACCTCAATTATTAAATAAAAATTGTTTTGCATTATTAATACTGTTGACCATACGCTACATAGTATTTACGCGTCCCCACTTGTACGGGTCAGGCACTAAAGTCGCCTATTAACGTGGGGGCCACGCCACAAGCCGAAGCTCATGGAGTGGCAGGTGAAAAAAATTGCGTCGATCCCGTCGGCATTTTCCCCTCAAGGAAGGGCGCCTCGGCGCTGGGCAATAAACCAGCCTGGCCCCTTTAAATCGAGGGGGCAGGTGTTGCCTGAGGGGATGGCCCCCTGGGGATCGACGCCATTATTATATCATGGTCCAGAGGCCGAAGCCACTGTTGACCAATACCTAAAATACTAATAACGCGCAATTGTATTTATATATATATACAACAAAATAGCAGTTTACAATGTGAACAGGAAGACTAATTTGCATATTGACATAAAAACATTAAGTTTAACAAATATGTACTCAGTGTTATTGATTTTAACTGTTTGGTTTTATTTTATAAATATAAGCAAAATCTCTTCAATGAATCTTAAAAGAAATCCATTAACAAGAAAATAACTGTAATTTTATTCTTTACTTTCCTATTTTAAATAAATACTTGATTAGAAAAATAACAATAAAGCGGGAGTGATGGAATAGTAAGTTTCAGTTGTTCTATTGTTTGATTATACTCCTCTGTTTAAATCTTTTTTATCTGTATTCTTATTTAAGTTTCTAATAGTCTTTCTAAATTTAATACAATATTTTATTACATTAAAATTAAATACTTGCACCCGAAGGGTGCATATATTCTGTAATAGTAATTAATGTGAAATAAAAAATTTATTACATAGCTAAGAGCTTTTGATCAGGTATAGCTGGACGAGGATACTTTGGATCGAAGTTAAGGAAAGATTAAGCTTAGAAATAAGGTAAGCTTTCACGTTTCAAAAAACATATCTTAATGAACGAACCGTTTAACCAATTCCTGACAGAATACCAGACGTAAGGAAAATTAACAGAAGAAAAAAGAACTTGTCTTCTACTGGATGTTGTCGTTCCAAGGTACCACACTGAGAAAATAAAAATAAAATTAGAATATTGTCTAATAGTTGGATCTTGACAGAGAGCTAAAAAGTCCGTGGAAATTGATGATGGCCATACCAATTGTACGTTTGAAAGGAGATTAGTTCAACTGGAAATCAGTGGAAGAATCGAGACCATATCGATCACAAGCATTGTTAAGATTACTCGAATACTTAGAGGAAGAAACTCGAGATCTAATGAGACTTGTTGTAACTCAACTCCAGTGAGAGACACCAGTTAAA
The DNA here is from genome assembly GCA_023376005.1 of Doryteuthis pealeii. Lineage (NCBI taxonomy): Eukaryota > Metazoa > Mollusca > Cephalopoda > Myopsida > Loliginidae > Doryteuthis > Doryteuthis pealeii. Next base: position 63,450,893 of record CM042143.1, on the reverse strand, counting down.
ACTGGTTAGAAAAACTTGCAATGAGTAAATAAAATGAAAATACGAGTAAATCTATAGGTGTTGCTCTTTTCCCGCCCTATATCTTTTCTTTCCATCTCCCTCCCCCGTATCTCTATCTCTCCCCCTTCTCTTCTCTCTTCTCTCTTCTCTCTATATTATATATATATATAATATATATATATATATTATATATATATATATATATATATATTTATAAAATAAAAGGAAAAACTTTAAATTTGCTTCATTTCAATAATTTATTTCAACCGCATTAGTGTGGTGGCGGTTGAAATACATTATTGCATGAAGCAATTTTTTCCTTCATTTATCAATATATGGCTCTGTCAGTCCACTCACTGGCACTAGGCACATTGAGCTCTCACTACGGTTTACCTGTATCACTACGGTTAAACTAGGCATGGAAGATCTAATACTAGGATATAATAATATTATTATATATAATAGGTGTGTCTCGAGATTTTTATCGAGACACACTTAACTTGTGTCGAGATTTTTTGTACTTTTTGACACACTTGTATTCTGAAAAAAAAAAGTTCTATTCACTCTTCATTTCTATCTTGGTAAATACAGCTTTAAACTTGGTACTTTTTTTTTGACACACCTTATATTCTGGAAAAAAATTATGAATGGAACGTTATTTCCATAGTTTCTCGACTATGCGATTTTCAAACCAAGTGCTCATGGTTTTTGAAAACTTGTATAGGCGAGAACTGACAATTACCATGCGGCAATGACTTCATGTCCACCAACTCTGCTTGATGATGCGTTCCAGTTTTTCAATTATATAACTCGGGACATGAAATTTGGTGGACAATACACGAATTCCAACCCAAATATTAAAAAGTTGTCCAGAACACTTGAAAGAATCAACAAATAAAATTGTTAAACAGGAAGATGTGTCTTTTGTTTAATTCAATATGCATAATGAAAAATGCCTGGCGCAAATAGCACAACACACACACACACAACACACATCAGCGACAGCACATATATATATATATATATATAATATATATAATAAAAACTAAGTTAATGTATTTAAATGAGTAGGCAAAGCCTGAAAAAAAATGGATGAATAAGAATATCTCAGTTTTTATGTGAGCCAACAAAAACATAATTTAGGGATGAATTTTTCTTTTCACAATCCAATAGTGAAAGAAGTCGATTACTTTAATGTATTGGCTAAGAAAATGGTTTTACCAACCAATTGCATTTTAGTAAATTTTTTTTTTTTTTTTTTTGAAATTTTAAAAAAAGGAAAATTCTGGCATTTTTTCCATTTTCTGCTGTCGAGTAGACCGTAAAATAAGTTTTGAAGAAAGAAAAAATTAAGGATGTAATAAATAATAAATATAATAATAATAATGATAATGAGATGATAAATAATATATCAATAATAATGATAATATGAGAAGTTTTTTCACACAAGCGTTAGCTGATGGCAATTTTCATCGAGACTTGTTGTCACTCAGATTCCAGTTGAAATGGCATCAAAGCTAACGCTGGTGATGAAGAACACCAGGGAATGAAATAATATAATACTAACTAGCAGAGCATCGGCGTTGCCCGGAAATATAAAAAAATTATTTAACCAAATAAATCTCTTATGCTATAATTTATATATAGATTGATAAGAACTATTTTTCTATATATTGATTTATTTATATTTTATTCTTTATATATTCTTGTTTTTAAGTGTTTATTTTTCAATTCTTCCTTGGTTGCATCAGGGAGATTGATTTTTAGCCTCTGAGGTGAAGCATCAACACCTATCATCACTCTTCACTTTACCAGCAAAAAATCCTGTGCTACTAATACGGCGCTGAGTTGGCAAGGGTGGTATCGAACGCAAGGGATCTTGTGGTTCCCGAGGCGGACTCCTTCTATCGATTAGTTAAACCGGCTGATTTATACAGAATTATTACAGTTTCAAGTAATTATTTGTATCTACAATAATCATTTGTTTGCATACATATAATATGGGGTTTCAAAGTAACCTAATAATATTAATAATCCTTAGTAAAACAATTATAGCCTGCAAGTAACTATTCTTCCGACCATACTTTATAGCTACATGAATATATTCCTACCTAATACAAGTAATTCGCAGAGAGTTTGTATGGATTTAAGTATTCCTAGCGCAATGCAAATAATTACATTATTTCAGGTAACTTATTTCTATTAATAATAGCATTTCTTTGCACATCTTATGAGCAGTTATAGGTTTCAAGTAATTATTTCTAATTTTAATAATAGCATTTCTTTGGCACATAAGTTCATGGTTTTCCAAGTAATTATTTCTATTTAATAATAGCCATTTCTTTGCAGCAGTTTACATGGTTTCAAGTAATTCAATTTCTATGTATATAAAATTTCTTTGGCACAGTTATGGTTTCAAGTAATTATTTCAATTTATAATTACCCTTTCTTTGCACACAGTTACATGGTTTAAATGTATTATTTCTAATTTAAATAATAGCAATTTCTTTGCCACACGGTTACCATGGTTTCAAGTAATTATTTTTAATAATAGCCCTTTCTTTGCACATACATTATTATGGTTTTCAGTACTACGTTTAATTAAACTTAAGAAACAATTTATAGCTCCAAGAACTATTCTTACTACCATATCTTAAGAAATATATGGTATCAGTATTGTTATATACCTTTCTAACATTACTCGGGTATATGATGAAGGAGAGAGACACATAGACCGACTAGAGATGATAGAGATGAATTGCTGATAATGATCTTACTTGTTTACACTTCTGGTTACTGACATCGTTGCTTACTGCTTCTAACTCTTCGTCTAGGTCGCGGCCATTTTATCTGGCTGATCTAGGGGGTTCTGATGGGTTGATTTTCTGGTTATTCTTCTTACCTGGGCTTGGTTGGTCATTGTCTTTATTATTTAATTAATGGAACAAAACTTGTTTGTTTATTGGTCATAAAGCTTTATTTCCCAGCCCATGATTTCACCGCGGGTGAGGATGGACCCGGGGATGCAAACAACAAAGTCTACGCTCATCTGAAAGCGGTCGAATCTGAACAACTAAACGGAAAAATTTTCTCTCGCGTCTGTATAACCGGAAGGCGAAGTTGGAATCATTGTTATGTCATCATATCCCAACGAGTATGGAAAATTCTGCCACCTCCGCTTTTGATTCTAACAAACTTTCTTTTTTCTAAACGACTTTATTTAATCTAACTACAGGTACGCTTTCATAAATTATGACTGCTAATAAATTATGTAACAGTATTTTGGATCTAACATATTTTTAATTTTTAACAGATATACGTGATGCCATAATTGGACTCTCACAAGTACTAACAACTCGCAGGTCCAGACTGGAGCCGGGAGTAATGGCAATGAAGTTATTACTCTATACTACCCAGAGCTCTAGAATGGACAATCTCACCATCAGATGCTATTTAGTGCATTCCGGGACATTCCATTTTTGGTGGGCGGTGGTCTTATTTTCTCTGGAGAGATTTATAGTCGCGTATTTAAGGCCTAGTGGACAGGGCGTAAAAACTGTGTAGTCTTTTAAAGAAATTACTCAACAAAGAAAAAAAAAAACTGCTCTATTATACTCCTTCGATGTTCGGCTGATGCCGCCAATAGACCACACCACAGACTTTACTGTAGTTTTAAGTTTGAATTCAGAGTTTCCCTTCTCCTAGAATGGAGAAAATTGATTTGATATAGTTATTTACTAAGCTTCGCTTTAATGTGGCACAAGGATGAATGTAAGAGTTCACCTAGTGAGAATCGAACCCACTATCCATGGGTCGCCAGTCTATCTTGCTAACGCATTACACACGAAGAGGGTGCCTTTACTAAGCTTTGCTTAGATGCGGCACGGGGCCCAGAAAGTATTGGCAGCCCAATGGAGAATCGAACTCAATCACAATGGGTTGTGAGTCTAAGCTTGCTAACCATTACACCAAGCGACGCGTGGTGCCCAAATTGATTTGTATACGAGGAAATTTAAGTTACAAGAGAAACCTAATTATATCGTAAGTCTCAGAATACAATATTTCTATCTAATACAAATAACCTGCAAATAGTTTTTATGGTTTCAAAGTGTTTTCTATATAATATAATAATAAATACGACAATTGTATGGTTTCAATTTGTTTATTTGTATCTAACAATATCATTTTTTTGCTAATGGCTAAAGAACCAGTCTACCTTTCTATTAGTATTGAACAGGTGCATTGCTTCGCTTTAACTTCGGGGATGTAGCGTCGTCAGTTATTTTGTTTTATGCATATCAATCTTTCGGGTCATTTTAATGCTGAATCATTTTCATTAAAGAAGGACTCAGGTTGCTTATAGTACCTGCTGTTGCTCTAGTGGTAATTTCTCTTAAGTATTGAACAGGATAATCCTCTACTTAACATGGTGATCTAGCGACAACCCGGCTGCTTCACAGCGTCCAGTTGATCGTAAATAATAAAGATTAGATAGATATGACAAACTGATATAGATTGTTGGTTGGTTGTTGGTTGTTTTTGTTACGGTATATCAAATTTATTTAGACTAATTAGAAGAGACTTTGTTTTTTTACATATCCCTAATTCCCTTAAAAAAGGGTGTGGCATGCTGCAACACACTGCCCTCTAGCTATGGGTAAATAGTAGAGCAGACGTAGGATGCTTTAAAACATTGGTTAGTTTTTAGGGAGACTAGGATAAGGAAAACCCTGAATACGTGAATATATATATATATAATATATATATATAATATATATATATATATATATATATATATATCCCAACCCTCCGACGAGCAAGATGTGACTCAAGGTCAATTCCTGAGCCGAGTTAACAGGTTTGGAATTAGGGTTTCTTATCCTAGTCTCCTAAACTAACCAAGGTTAAAGAGCCTAGTCTGCTCTACTATTTACCCATAGCTAGAGGGAGTGTAAGTTGGTATGCACACCTTTTTTAAGGGAAATTAGGGATATGTAAAAACAAAGTCTCTTCTAATTAGTCTAATAAATTGATATACCGTAACAAAAACAACAACACCACCAACAATCTATATCAGTTTGTTCATATCTACTATCTTTATTAATTACGATCAACTGACGCTGAAAGCACCGGTTTGTCGCTAGAATCACCATAAGTTAAGTAGAGATTAGCCTGTTCATACTTAAGAGAATTACCACTAGAGCAACAGCAGGTACTATAAGCAACCTGAGTCCTTTCTTTATGAAAAATGATTCAGCATTAAATGACCCGAAAAGGAATTGATTATGCTATAAAAACAAAAATAACTGACACGCTACATCCGCGAAGTTAAGCAGCAATGCCAACTGTTCATACTTAATAAAAGGGTAGCCTGGGTTCTTTAGCCATTACAAAAAAATGATTAATGTTTAGATAACAAATAACAAATGAAACCATACAATTGTGTATTTATTATTTAGTATTATATAGAACACACTTGAAACCATAAAACTATTTGCAGGTTATTTGGTATTAGATAGAAATATAAGTTGGTATCTAGACCTTACGAGTATAATTAGTTTTCTTCTGTAACTTAAATTTCTCGTATATCAATCATTTTGGCACCACGCAGTGGGTGTATGGTTAGCAAGCTGACTCACAACCCATTGTGAGTGAGTTCGATTCTCATTGGGTGCCAATACTTCTAGGCCCCGTGCCGCATCTAAGCAAGCTTAGTAAAGGGCACCTCTCGTGGTGTAAATGGTTAGGACAGATAGACTGGCGACCCATAGACTAAGTGGTTCGATTCTCACTACAGGTGACTCTTACATTCAGCCTTGTGCCACATCTAAGCGAAGCTTAGTAAATACTATATCAAATCAATTTTCTCCATTCTAGAAGAAGGGAAACTCTGAATTCAAACTAACTACAGTAAAGTCTTGGTGTGGTCTATTGTCGCATCAGCGAACATGCCGAAGGAGTAAATAGGAAGCAGTTTTTTTTTCTTTGTTGAGTTAAATTTTTAAAAAAGCCTACACAGTTTTACGCCCTGTCACTAGGCTTAAAATACGCTGACTATAATCTCTCCAGAGAAATAAAGACACCCACAAAATGGAATGTCCGCGGGAATGGCATAAATAGCATCATGATGGTGAGGCAATTCAGTTCTAGAGCTCTGGTAGTATAGAGTAATACTTCATTGCCTTACTCCCGCTCCAGTCTGCCTGGAAGTGCTTAGTACTTGTTAGAGTCCATCTTAATGGATCACGTATATCTGTTTAAAATTAAAAAATAGTTGATCAAAATTACTGTTAATAATTATTAGCAGTCAAATTTATGAAGCGTACTGTAGTTAGAATTTTAAATAAAGTTCGTTAGAAAGTTTGTTAGAATCAAAAGCGGAGGTGGAGGAATTTCCATACTCGTTTGGGATTATGATTGACATAACAATGATTCCAAACTTCGCTTTCCGGTATACAGACGCGAGAGAATAATTTTTCGTTAGTTTGTAGATTTCGACCCGGCTTTCAATGAGCGTAGACGTTGTTTGTTTGCTCCCGGGTCCATCTCACCCGCGGTGAAATCATGGCTGGGGAATATAAGCTTTTTGACCATAAACAACCAAAGTTTTGTTCCATTAATTAAATATAAGCAATGACGCACCAGCCCAGTAAGAAGAATTAACAGAAAATCAACCCAACATCAGAACCCCAGATCAGCCGTAGATAAATGGCCGACGACCTAGACGAAGAAGTAGAAGCAGTAAGCAACGAGTCAGTAACCAGAAGTGTAACAAGTAGATCATTATCAGCAATCATCTCTATCATATCTAGTCGGTCTATGTGGTTCTCTCCTTCACATCATAACCCGAGTATGGAGAAGGGTATATAACCATACTTGATACCATATATTTCTTAAAGTATATTAGTAAGAATAGTTTTCTTGGAGCTATAATTGTTTTCTTAAGGTTTTATTAAAACGCTAGTTACTTGAAAACCATATAATTATGGCAAAGAAAGGGCTATTATTAAAAATAATTACTTTGAAACGCATGTCACTGTGTGCAAAGAATTGCTATTATTAATAGAAATAATTACTTTAAACCATGTAACTGTGTGCAAGAAAGGGTAATTTATTAATTGAATAATTACTTGAAACCATGGTAACTGTGCAAAAGAATTGTTATATTAAATAGAAATAATTACTTGAAACCATGTAACTGTCAAAGAAATGGCCGCCCCCCCCTTTAATTTTATTAAAATAAAAAGAAAAAAATAATTTTTTTTAACTTGAAACCATGTAACATGTGAAGAAATGGCTATTATTAAATAGAATAATTACTTGAACCATATAACTGTGGTGCAAGAAATGGCTATTTTAAATAGAAAAATTACCTGAAATAACGTAATTATTTGCATTCGCTAGGAATACTTAAATCCATACACTCTCTGCGAATTACTTGTATTAGGTAGGAATATATTCATGTAGCTATAAAGTATTGTGTCGGAAGGAATAGTACTTGAGGCTATAATTGTTTACTAAGGATTATTAATATTATTAGTTTACTTGAAACATATATATGTATGCAACAAATGATTATTTGTTAGATCAAATAATTACTTGAACTGTATAATTCTGTATAAATCAAGCCCGTTTAACTAAGTCGAATAGAGAGTCCGCCTGGGAACCACAAGTCCCTGGTTCGATACCGAACCCCTTGCCACCTCAGCGGTATTAGTAGCACAGGGATTTTTGCGGTAAAGTGAAGGCTGATGATAGGTGTGATGCTTCACTCGAGGCTAAAAATAAATCTCCCTGAAATGCAACCAAGAAAAATTGTAAAATAAACACTTAAAAAAAACAAGATATATAAAGAAATAAAATTAATAAAATCAAATATATAGCAAAAAATAGTTCTTTATCAAATCTATATATAATATAGATAAGAGATTTATTTTAATAATTTTTTATATTCCGGGCAACGCCGAGTGTCTCTGCTAGTTAGTAATTATTATTTATTTCATTCCTGCGTGTTCTTCACACCAGCGTTAGCTGATGGCATTTCACTGGAATCTGAGTGACAACAAGTCTCGATGAAAATGCATCAGCTAACGCTTGTGTGAAAAAACTCTCATTATTATCATTATTTGAATATTATTATTATCATCATCATTATCATTATTATTATTATTATTTATTTATTTATTTACATCCTTATATTTTTTCTGTCTTCAAACTTATTTTTACGGTCTACTCGACAGAAATGGAAAAAATGCAGACATTTCTTTAAATCAAAATTACTAAATGCAATTGGTTGTAAAACATTTTCTTAGCCAATACATTAAGTAATCGACTTCTTTCATATTGGATGTGAAAAGAAAAATTCATCCTAAATTGTTTTGGTTGGCTTCACATAAAACTGAGATATTCTTATTCATCATTTTTTTCAGGCTTTGCCTACTCATTTAAAATACTTAACTTAGTTTTTTTATATATATATATATATATATATATATATATATATGTGTGTGTGTGTGTGTGTGTGTGTGTGTGTGTGCGTATTTGCGCAGCATTCTTTCATTTATGCATATTGAATTAAACAAAAGACACATCTCCTGTTTAACAATTTTATTTGTGATTCTTTCAAGTGTTCTGGACAACTTTTTAATATTTGGGTGGAATTCGTGTATTAGTCCACCAAATTTCATGTCGAGTTATATAATTTGAAAAACTGGAACGCATCATCAAGTCAGAGTTGGGTGGACATGAGTCATTGCCGCATGGTAATTGTCAGTTTCTCGCCTATACAGTTTTCAAACCATGAGCACTTGTTGAAAATCGCATAGTCGAGAAACTATATGGAAATAAACGTTCCATTCATTAATTTTTTTCCAGAATATAAGGTGTGTCAAAAAAGTACCAAGTTTAAAGCTGTATTTACCAGATAGAAATGAAAGAGTGAATAGAACTTTTTTTTTTCAGAATACAAAGTGTGTCAAAAAGTACACAAAAATCTCGACACAATAAGGTGTGTCTCGATAAAAATCTCGAGAACACACTTATATATATATATATATATATATATCCTAGTAATTAGGATCTTTCCATGCCTAGTTTAACCGTAGTGATACAGGTAAACCGTAGTGAGAGCTCAATGTGCCTAGTGCCAGTGAGTGGACTGACAGAGCCATATATTTGATAAATGAAGGAAAAAAATTGCTTCATTGCAATAATGTATTTCAACCGCACCACACTAATGCGGTTAAATAAATTATTGAAATGAAGCAAATTTAAAGTTTTTTCCTTATTTTATATATATATATATATATATATAATATATATATATATATATATATATATATATATATATATAGAGAGAGAGAGAGAGAGAGAGAGAGAGGGGGAGAGATAGAGATCGGGGGAGGGAGATGGAAAGAAAAGATATAGGGCGGGGAAAAGAGCAACACCTATAGATTTACTCGTATTTTCATTTTATTTTACTCATTGCAAGTTTTTCTAACCAGTTTTAACTGGTGGTCTCTCACTGGAGTTTGAGTTACAACAAGTCTCATTAGATCTCGAGTTCTCCTCTAAGTATTCGAGGTAATCTTAACAATGCTGTGATCGATATGGTCTCGATTCTTCACTGATTTCCAGTTGAACTAATCTCCTTTCAAACGTACAATTGGTATGGCCATCATCATATTCACGATCTTTTTAGCTCTCTGTCAAGATCCAACTATTAGACAATATTCTAATTTTATTTTATTTTTGCTCAGTGGTACCTTGGAACGACAACATCCAGTAGAAGACAAGTTCTTTTTTTTCTTCTTGTTAATTTTCCTTACGTCTGGTATTCTGTCAGGAATTGGTTAAAACGGTTCGTTCATTAAGATATGTTTTTTGAAACGTGGAAAGCTTACCTTATTTCTAAGCTTAATCTTTCCTTAACTTCGATCCAAAGTATCCTCGTCCAGCCTATACTGATCAAAAGCTCTAGCTATGTGAATAAATTTTTTATTTCACATTAATTACTACTAGCAATATATGCACCCTTCGGGTGCAAGTATTTAATTTTTAATGTAATAAAATATTGTATTAAATTAGAAAGACTATTAGAAACTAAATAAGAATACAGATAAAAAGATTTTAAAACAGAGGAGTATAATCAAACAATAGAACAAACTGAAACTTACTATTCCATCACTCCCGTCTTTTATTGTTATTTTTCTAATTCAAGTATTTATTTAAAATAGGAAGTAAAGAATAAAATTACAGTTATTTTCTTGTTAATGGATTTCTTTTAAGATTCATTGAAGAGATTTTTGCTTATATTTATTAAAATAAACCAAAACAGTTAGAAATCAATAACACTGAGTACATATTTGTTAAACTTAATGTTTTATGTCAATATGCAAATTAGTCTTCCTGTTCACATTGTAAACTGCTATTTTGTTGTATATATTATAATACAATTGCGCGTTATTAGTATGTAGGTATGGTCAACAGTGGCTTCGGCTCTGGACCATTGATATAATTAATGGCGTCGATCCAGGGGGCCATCCCCTCAGGCAACACCTGCCCCCTCGATTTAAAGGGGCAGGGCTGGGTTTATTGCCCAGCGCCTGAGGCGCCCTCCTTGAGGGAAATGCCGACGGGATCGACGCAATTTTTCACCTGCCACTCCATGAGCTTCGGCTTGTGGTGGCCCCCACGTTAATAGGGACTTTGTGGCCTGACCCGTACAAGTGGGGTACGCGGTAAATACTATGTAGGTATGGTCCAACAGTATTAATAATGCAAAACAATTTTTATTAATAATTGAGGTTAAAATTAAAATAAAACCATGGAGATGCGGAAACACGTTGGGTCAGATTAGCGGGGTATTAGACCGAGTCATGGATACGATGGGTCTAAGTTTTTGAAATATCAACCTAGGATTGTAAACACTTGTTTACGCCATTTCTATTATATGCAATCACTAATTTGTTAACACGAGTTTATTTGTAATAACAACACAGCCAACCCATAACAAATAATTCTAACATTGGAGTTTTTATGAAAGTTATATTCTTCCTCGCATTGATTGTTTTTTGTATTTCTTTCTTTATTGAATTTTGTTAAAATAAAACCCTGTAAAAACAAACAAGTTGTAATTTTTGTTGTTATTATTAGCGCGTTTTTTGCCATACGTCCTGGAATCTAATCGTGTTTTCACAACAAAGCGTTATTCCCTTAAAATACAGTCACAAACATAACGTTCTAATAAGTGATTTGTGTAGAGCGACTGCTACGGCCTGTAACGTTCATTACATAAGTCGTTCATTACTCAAGTATATACGGTAAATACTGAGGAATTGATTTGTGCCTTTTTTTCTTTTCTTTTTCTTTCTTTTTCTTTTCTTCTTTCTTTCTTTCTTTTTCCTTAATTGAATTATCTTTCCCTTCTTCTTCCTTCGTTCCTTCTTTGTTTGTTTCCTCTTTTTCTTTTTTTTATTACCTTATCCACCCTTTCTTTCCTTCTTTCTTTCTTTCTTTCTTTTTTCTTTTCCTTTGTTAAGTTATCTGTTCTTTCTTTTTTTTTATTTATTTCTTTTTTTCTTCTTTTCCTTGATTGATTTATCTCTTTTTTCTTTCTGTCTTTCTTTCTCCTTTTCCTTGATTAAATTATTCCTTAATGCTTTCTTTCTTTTCCTTGATTAAGTATCTCTTCTTTCTTTCTTCTTTCTTTCTTTCTTTCTTTCGTTCTTTCTTTTCTTTACTTGATTATATTATCCCCGTTTTATTAATTTATTTATTTTCCTTGATTGATTTATATCTTCTTTTCTTTCTTTCTTTCTTTCTTTCTTTCCCTGTTTAATATCCGTTCTTTCTTTCTTTCTTTCTTTCTTTCTTTCTTTCTTTCTTCTTCTTTCCCTTGTTTAAATTATCCGTTCTTTCTTTGTTTCTTTGTTTCTTTCTTTCCCTTGTTTAAATTATCGTTCTTTCTTTCTTTTTTTCTTTCTTTCTTTCTTTCCCTTGTTTAAATTATCCGTTCTTTCTTTCTTTCTTTCTTTCTTTCTTTTCTTTTCCTTGTTTTAAATTAATCCGTTCTTTCTTTCTTTCTTTCTTTCTTTCTTTCTTTCTTTCCCTTGTTTATTATCGCGTTTCTTTCTTTTCTTTCTTTCTTTCTTTTCTTTTTTTTCTTTAGCAGTTTTGCATTTTCTATCCTTTTCATTTTTATTAATCTTATTTATTTTCTTTTGATTTTTTTTTTCAAATTTTTACATATTTAATTTTTTTATGGGCATAAATTTGTCTTTCTTACAGCGGTGAAAAGTTTTGTTATTATTACCTCCTTTTTACTATGTCCTGAAATCTAATAGTGTTTTCATAACAACACGTATTTTCTAACCCTGGTGCAACATCTGCAGTGGGGTAAGATCCGATCCCACCAATGAGGCCACCTGTTAGCCGTGGGTGGCAACACGTGATTCTTAAGGATGGAATCCCAGTGGCTGAGCATTTTTGCAACGCTCCCCTTTGCTCTTACTTAGGCTAGACGGGTGGTCGAAGTGACCCCCTTCCGATCAATCAGCTGGTCACGTCAAGCTTTAGCATCTATATGATTGTCCCGACTCTATTTCTCTTACGGCAATCTCCAACCCTTTTTATCACATATGTGCTAGAAATCGGTGACAGAGGTTCTTGGTGTACTTGGTATAGGTGTCCTTGGTATAACGTTAAACGCTATCTGATGATGAAGTTCCAAATCTGGATCTTTGGGGAATGTGGAGTATCCTTTGATCACCATTACTCCCAGGTCCACTCTGACCCTGAATAGAAGTACCTTTTAGTGTCCCATGTATGGGTTAAATAGATAAAAAAACTAAGTTTTAAAATGTTTTTAGAAATTTAATTATAAAAAAATTGAATATCCATCAATCATAAATAAAACAAAACGTTTCTCTGGATTTTTGAGATGAGGCTTGATAATAAGTATTATTTGGATTACTCGGACTATTGTCCTCATCTTTATTGTTCCGGCCGATGTCCTTCTCTAGTCCGGCAAGAAATACCCGAAGAAAGCCGAAGGGAACATCGACCGAAACGTTGTACAGATAACAATCTTCTTATTATAATGGAGATTGTGTGTTTTCCTGTCTGTAACCGAAACTATATTACTACTCATGTCACAATTCCCTTTAGTTATTTATGTGAATTTATCTTTATTTAAACCCCATTATTAATAAAATTGTTTACATTATTAATACTGTTCACTATATCTACATACTAATAAAATACAATTGTATTTATATATACAACAAAATAGTGGTTTCCAGTGTGAACGGGAAGGTTAATTTGCATATTGATATTTAAAAAAATGATTCTAATAAATATGTGCTTAGTATTAGAGATTTTTAATTCTTTGGTTCTATCTTAATGAATATGAGCAAAAATCTCGGGGATAAATCTTAAAAGAAATCCATTAAAAAAGAAATAACTGTCATTTTATTATTTACTTCCTATTTTAACTAAATAATTAAATTAGTAAAATTTAACAATGAAAGACAGAAGTAATGGAAAGAGTAAGTTTCAGTTGTTCTATTTTCTATTATACCCCTCTGTATCAAGTCTTTTTATCTGCATTCTTATTTAGTTTCATTAGCCTTTCTAATTTAATATAATATTCTTATTACAAACTTTAATACTTGCCCCGGAGGGTGCATACATTTGCTAGTAAAGATAAAAATAAAACATATTCAGCATAAAATACCCAGGGTTGACATGCCGCAAAAATCCAACAACTCAACGAAACGACGTAATTTCCGTTATAATGTCCTAATGAGCTATCTGCGTACTCGGGTATATACGGTATATATTGAGTAATTAATTTGTGCCTTCATTTTTATTTCTGTTGGTATAAACGTGTCCTTCTTGCTTCCGCGACAGATTAACGTGTCTACTTCATTGGTTGCGATCCGTTTAACAAATAACAAAACAAAAAAAAATGATATTTCCCTGCGTGTGGGTGTGCATTTGAAACCATTGACAAATTGCCAACACTTACAGAATAATGATTGTCAACGTCAACTGTTTTGAAGAGGGTAGACGAGAAAATGCTGGTAGCGGGTAGTGGGTAGCTATCAGAGTTGCTACCCGATGGTAAAATCATTAAGGTGCTGTTTTTATGTTTACTTAGTGTTATTTTTGTCGGGTGGGTGGTTAAACTATTGGACCAAAACAAAGACGGAACGGGAGCGCTTTTCTTGGGTGGTGTGAGAAAGGCGGGTGGAGAAAGAGCACTCGTCGAGATTCGCTCTCATCCACGTCAGTTTACCAATACGGGTGGAAATCTTTTAGTAAAACATGCAATGTACCCTTCTGCAGCTATGTAATGGCGAAAAATGTGTGTATGTATGTATATATATATATATATATGTGTGTGTGTGTTAAGTTAGTGCAAACTTTAACTGATTTACAGGGTTTTATTTTATGTATTAAAAAGTTCCTGTATAGAATTTTATCATCTTATCTTTTTTTAGGCGTCACTGGAATTAGGTAACAGCACAGTTAAAATATCTTCGAAGTGCAGGAGGCAACATCCCAATAATAATAATAATAATAATAATAATAATAATAATAATAATAATAATAAATATAATTATAATTATGATAAAGAAAGCGAAAAGATAGACAAATACTTAGACCTTGCCAGAGAACCGAGGAAACTGAAACATGAGGATGAAGGTCGCACCAATTGTAATTGGTGTCCTTGGAACGGCCCCCAAAGCTCTGGAAAAGAATTTGGCTGAATTGGAAATCAGAAGAAGAATCGAAACCACACAAACTAAAGTACTTTTGGGATCGGATAGAATACTCAGAAGAGTCCCGGAGACCCGAAGAGATTTGCTGTCACTTAGCCTCCACAGGGGGAAGACAAAAGAAAATGAAAAGATAAACAAATATCTGGGCTTTGTCAGAGAACTGAAAAAACTGTGGAATATGAGGACAAAAGCGTTACCAGTTATAATTGGTGCACTTGGAACGGTCCCCCAAAATTTAGAAAACGGACTAGAGGAATTGGAATTCAGAGGAATAATTGAGACCATCCAGACAACAGCATTGTTAAGAACAGCAAGAATACTCAGAAGAGTCCTGGAGACCTGATGAGAGTTGTTGACACTCAGATTCCAGCGGAAAACCACCAGCTAACGCTAGTGTGAAAAACTCACAAAGAATTAAATAATAATAATAATAATAATAATAATAATGCCGAGTTTTAATTAACAGGAGAAAGAGGACCTGTCCTCTCGTTGATTTTGCCGTCCCGGTTGATCACAGTTTGAAAAAAAAATAAGACTAAAAGATAGACAAATACTTGGACCTTGCCAGAGAACTGAAATCACAGTGGAACATGAAGGTGGAGTTCGTAGCTGGGGATACAGATGGATTCATGCCTTTGCCAAGAACATTAGCACAAACAGTCTTGTCCAGGATTTGAACTTGCGAATCAGATTCCATTTCCTACGGTAATAACCGTTTCGTAAGAGTGCCTCCATACATTAGATGAGTGGTTCTTAAAGTGGGCGGCACCACCCCACTCGGGGTGGTGGAAATATCCAGGGATCGGTGATGCAAAAAAGGACATTGGAGAGGCGACAGTTTGGCAGTAAGAAGCGATTAATAAATAACATTTTTTATAAAATCTAAATGACCAAATCTATCAATGCATATATAAAGGGCAGTTTTGTGTATGTATGTCCGACTGAATCGATGAAAATAAAACAATTAACCACAAAGTAAATATATATACACATTCAAGATTTGATTAATATTTGTGAAGATAATCTTAAAAAATAAAATTTAGATAGTAACTGCATAGAATTTATTATTATTATTTTTTTTTTTTTTTTGCATTTAATATTTTTTTTGTGTCTGACGAACCACCAGGCCGACTCAAAGCAAGGACTTTTTTACCTATTGACTTTAATGGGGTATCCTGCAAGGATCCAAATCACCGTTAAGTAATAATTAATCTGTGAGATTAACTTTACAACCCCTTCTACCCAGGCGGCACAGGGTAGCCGTTTCTAGTAAATACTAAGGTAAAGGAACACCTATGCAGTTTTATACAGAATAAAACTGACAATGCATAGATTTGTTATATAGTCCGAATGACGAATGCGTAGTTTTTTTAACGGAGTCCGAAATCAAAATGAATAATATATGATGATTAAAATGGTATTTTTTCAAGCATAACTCAATCCTAAAACTAAGTAATATGTTAGTAATGAATTTTTGTGTCATTAAAACTAGCAGGAAAGGCATTAGAAAATATTAGAAAATATTATAGAATTGTTAATAGTAGGGCAGATTGGGCTCTTTAACCTTGGTTAAAAACAATCAACTATAATAAAAGAATAAAAATAAATGTGGAAATTGTGTTATGCCATAATTTTCAAGTGGGAAGGACCAGTTGGCCTTGACAATCAGCATACTAATAAAACTTTCATTCAATTGAAATTTGTACTTTTATTTCTTTCTTCTTGTTTCGCACAATAACGTAACTTTCTCACCAAATTTTGGGATAAAATATTCCGAGAAACACGCTTGCTTGAATGGAAGGCTAATTTTTGTCTTCCGAAGAATTCAGTTGTGAATTGCAAAAAAACCCCGACTTACTCCGAAACTTCTCTTGAGACCAATAAGGCTAAGACCCCTGGCAATATCCCAATGACCACGTGACATCAAAAACCGCGGAACGCCCAATTCTAAAATCTCTTTCACTTTTGGGAAACAACGCCTTTTTTTTTTTTTAGAATACAAAAAAAAGAATTTTCTCAACAGGCCCGCTTATAGCTGTGATAGTTATGGTGTCAATTTTCAAGATGAGAATCAGAATTCTAGAAAGCTGATTTTAAAGGGTGACTATCCTCGGTTTTAGCTCAGTCGATAGAGCACCCGACAAAGGTTTCGAGTTCAATACCGGTCCCCGCCAACTCATTGCACGAGTAGCACATATTGAGTAATCTGATCTGTGCGGCAAAGTGGAGAGTTGGCGATAGGTGTGGCTCTCAGCAAAAAATCTCCCTAGTTTAGCGCTAGCGAAAAGGGGATAGACTCCCTCGCTATCCGGCTGATACCGACAAATCTCCTCTCAAATACTTGAAATATTGTCGTAACTCAATATTCCTCTCGCTGGTCTTGTAACCGGGTTTAATCGTGGGAGCGCTACTCGTGTTGCGTGTCTTGGGCAAGAATAGCCGATTCCCATCGGCTATTCTTGCCCAAGACACGCAACATTCCTCTCATGTCTATAGCTGATTTGAATTCAGAGTTTATTATCTAGATGTAGATATAATATAAATAACTTATTTATACTAGTACAAAATTTTAAAAAAAGACCCTCCGGGTGATGTAAAAATAGATTTTCGAAACATATTGCCAGAGGGGTGGGAGTAAAAAATTCAATGTCAGCGAGTTTGTACCCTAAGTAAGTAAAATCATCAAATTCATTAAAGGATTAAAAAATAAAACAATTCGGAATGTAAACTTTAAATATGTATTAAAATAAAACAAACTATATATAGATATATAATACCAGTCATATATTTATTAAAACTTGTTTTAAAAAACAATGAGGACTGTCTAATGCTGCATGTTCAAATTTTGAGTGTATTTATTCTGTTATGACGATTTTGGGTAATGTGACGTAAGCAGTGACGTAATTTTTGTTACAGACAAAAACCGGAAGCGAATCTCCATTATTAATAAAAGATATCTAAATTAAGATAATTTATGATAAATTATTTAAATTTTACTTAAATGCATGTCATCATGTCATTTTTTTCTATTAACTTTAATTTTTAACTAAAATAATCAAGTCATTTTAAAATTTAATGAAGATAGACTGCTCATTCAACTGTGGGATATGAAAATATGATACTTTTAACAATATCGTCATTTTTCCTTTCCGGCATACA
>CM042143.1:63402948-63427948 GCA_023376005.1 Doryteuthis pealeii | reverse complement strand
GGTTTACATGATTTATGGTGTGGTTAATTTGCATACTGGTTTTAACAAAACCGGGTTTAATAAATAATTACTTGTGCTCTAATATTATTGTTTTATTCTCCAACGTATTAAGTCAATTCTAATTAACGATCTTATGTAGAAACTAATTAAGATATTATCAAAATAAGTTTAATCTTTTATATACGTTCTTATCTAATTTCTTGAGTCTTTCTAATTTAACATATATATTACATTTAACCTTATGTAATTACGCCCGTTTTAGCATATTCTTGCTAATATTTATTATTATGATTCAAATTTCGCGCTAAAATTTTTTCCCCCCAGTAAAACCTTTACAATACTCTATGCCCAACCCTGATATGCAATATTATGTTATTTCAACTATGACATAGAATAATAACAAGAACATGATGAAAACTTATGAGTTTTATGTCGCCAATCCTTAGTATTCGGCACGTTTGATGCCTGTGGAATTAAACTGAATAAATTATTTATTATATAATCTTATATATACTTTTATTACATTTATATACATTTTTCGTCCTGCAGTATTGATCTTCTGAAAATGGCAAGGCAAAGAAGAAAGGACACTTTTAATACCAAATGCATCACTACATTTGAACAGATATATTCACCTAATTCATTAATTATCAACTAATTAATTTTCAAATTAGTTATGACTTCAATTAAGCACATATTCTCCAAAAAATTGTCGGCGATCGCCATCTCAAATAAACTGTTTGCGTACTCTCATATATATATATATATATATATATATATATATATATATATATATATGCTTATTATTATTTATCAGTCAAGTTATTATTCTGATACATGCAAAATACTATCTAAAATCTTTATATAACCGAAAGTCCAAATTTGTTTTATCGAGGTTCCATCTTAGTCAGTTCTTTTAATCAGGAAACCACGTGGAGTAAAACCACTCTGATATACACACCGAGAGGAAACTGGAAATATTCCACCTCAGATGCCTACGCCGCATCCTACGCATACGCTTGCAAGACAAAGTGACCAAGACAGAGGTGCTGGAGACGCCTGCGCTAGCTTGGTCACGTCAGGAGGATGGACAAAGGCCGCGTCCCCAAAGACCTGCTATATGGCGAATTATTAGAAGGCACCCGACCGCCACAGAAAAGAGAACCAAAAGGAAGGAGAGACAACAGCAACTCTAGTAAGAATCACTGTTTGTTTGTCGTCACTGCACCAGATATTGCCATTCAAAAATTGGTCTATTCAGCCACTCACACAGCTGCAGATAAAAAAAAAAGATTTAAAGTGGACACTACGCCATCGTCTTTAGTAGACGGAAGGTTGTCAACAATATTACCCCGATTCCCGAACCTTTCTTGAAACTGCACACATACATACCTCTGCCCGAAAGGGTTGCCTGTGCTTAACTAACAAGATTAAATCTAACTTTCTCAAGGGTCACCTAGTCATCTCTGCTAATGAGAGACTCGTTCCATATGAACTTGCTTGGCTGTCTGGCTGGTTGGATTTTACGGCACGTCAATCATTGTTGGCTTATTTTCTGCCGAAGACGTTTTGTATTATTCATTCTTGATGGGTATTTACAATTTTGTTAAACTCAATTTCTTCAAGCACATTTTTTAAATTCATTTTTTCTATTTAACGCATAGATGGGATCCTAACAGGTACTACCACTTCGGGCCAGAGTCAATCTGGGAGTAATCGCAATGAAGAATGAACATTGGGTTAAGATCTATCTATCAAACTCTCTGAACTTCCAACTGTAATTTTCCAGTTTGCGGTTAGTTTAAAATCTAAACTATACTAACTTACAAAAAGGATAGTCTATGTCTATCCATTATGTAACACATTCTGTGACGTAGTCTTATATTTTCCTAATCTTAAGAAAGGGTGTCATTTCGACATTTTCTAAGAAGAAAGAGAAAGCTAATCGATTCACGTAAGGACAAATATACCCTTCTTTCTTTCTTTCTTTCTTTCTTTCTTTCTTTCTTTCTTTCTTTCTATGCGCCTTTCATGATGTGCTGTTGTACTGAAACATCTAAATAAAAAATAATGAGATTGGCCAAGAATTACCTGATTCGATTCTTATTGTGGACTATCTCTGGACAATCAAGTGACCGAATGGAAAAAGGCGTAAACGGCGAATTTCAATTTCAGTTGGAAGCAAACACCATCGTTGTGAAGAGGTTAAAAAGGAAAATGCTGCCTCCAAGATTTGTTTAAGACAACACCCAGTCTGTATAGCTCTTGTATAGCTATCTTCCTTGGTGTTTTGTCGGAGTTCAAGATGTGCGATCATGCAGTCTCACTGATACGACTACGGATTGGAATAATTTTCGCTTTATCTTATTAGTAAAATTCCCATATGATCGATAATCTATCTATAGCAGTCCATGCCTTTCCTATGCGTGCACTGAGGTCGTTTTCTGAAGATGAGATATTACTACCGATAAATGTGAACTGGTTTATCGTTTGGGTATAAATTAAAGTCAGGGGTCACTTGAAATTGAGATAAAATCAAGCAGATCTTTAAAATATTGAACTTTTTAATGAGCTTTGAAGTAAATTTGTTCGTTTCTTTTTTTAAATGATATATCAACCTACGTATTATGACTACCTACGTATGTGAACGGGTCTACTAATTTTACAGGCTTAGCATCCAGTCTGAATATACCTCCATTTTGTCTAAAACACTTGAATCAGCTTTATATGAGTTCCCATAGAGGCCAATACCCCTTAAGATAGATTTAAATTACGAATTTGTCACGCCTAGATATACAATGTTTTTACAATCAGCACAAGACACGCACAAAATATGGAAGTATTTTTCCCTTTCACTTTAGACAAAGAGCTTTATATTTCATTAGAATAGGTATTTTTTTATTTGATGATAAATTAGATGGTACTTAACATTTGATCATATAATTTTCTCCCGTTGGAACCAGAACAACATTTTATATATATATATATATATATATATATATATATATATATATATATATATATATATATATATATATATATATGGTGATGTTGGCCAATCTATTTATCATGTAAGAAGAGAAAATAAGAAGAGAATCAGTTACACTTCTATTTCTTACATACAGTATTCTATTTAAAATTATTTTAAATATATATTTGTATTTTTCTTCTCTTCAACATTCATTTCCATTTTTCTCACTTATATATTATTATATTATATATATATATATATATATATATATAATATATATGATAAAATATGATGAATGAAAGAACAAAACTCCGACAAAAATGTGTTGTATATTTCGCTGAAGTTTGAACTCGGCGTCTTCAGCTTTAATTGAATTATCAGGATCATACAAGTGTTTTATAGAAGGATGAAGGGTCATCTAACTACCCAACCCCATTTATTACTGCCTTTTGCCACATCCTCTACTCAAATCTCTCTCCAATAAAAGCTACTCCCCTCCCCTATCAGGTATTACTCACCATTCATTTTTTCTACCTACCCCTGTCAACTCTCTTCCCATCTGATTTCCTTTTCATCCTCCACAAAAATTTCCCCTATAACCAATCAAATCTTTCCCTCACCACAAAGCTTACCCACTTACATACTTCCCCCTTCTATAAAACACTTGTATGATCCTGATAATTCAATAAAAGCTGAAGACGCCGAGTTCACTACTCCAGCGAAATATACTACATATTTTTGTCTGAGTTTTGTTCTTTCATTCCTCATATTTTACCTCATTCTGTCGGATTCATTCCAACCCCCTTTTCATCATATATATATATATATATATATATATATATATATATATATATATATATATATATATATATATATACATATATGGGGGGGATAAATCAATAATTAATTATCGACAAACATGTTTTCAATTTGTTATAATGGTTTACCGCTTAAAATCATTTGTATTGTTCCACTTAATGATTAGCTAGCTAGATTGGCAAACTATTGACTGGGATTTCGATTCTTACTGGATGCTTCCATTCTTCCGGACTTGTAACACAATAAAGCAATGCAATACTCCACTTTGGCCCTATCTTGGGCTAGACGGGCGGTCGGAGAGACCCCCTCCGATCAATCGGCTGGCCACGTCAAGCCCTAGCACCTATATGATTTTCCCAACTCTATTGCCCTTATGGCAAGCCCCAACCCCTTTTTATCATATGGGTGCTAGAAGGCAGTGGCTGTGGGTCTACATGTCCTGGGAATGACGTTAAACTCTATCTGATGGTGAGGTTCCAGTTCTGGAGGTTTGGGGAATGTGGAGCACCCCTTCATCACCATTGCTCCCTGGTCTACTCTGACCCGGAGTGGTAGTACCTGTTAGGGTCCCATCTATGGGTTAAATAGAAAAATGTATTTATAAAAAAATTGTATTATCCATTAATAATTGATTTATTTCAAAACTTTATCGGCATTGAATGACCCACTGAGGTTGCTATGCCGTAAAACAAAACAAACAAAACAAAAACAATTAAGCAAAGCTTAATGAATAGCTGTAACAAAAATTTAAAATTAAATCAGTATATATATATATATATATCCCTCCGCTCTCACTCTATCTCTATTTCTTACCAAGGCTAAAAAAAATCCAGACTGCCTTATTATTTATTCATAGCTGGACGGAGGCAAATGGATGCATGCCTTTTCCACGGGCAATAGTGCGAAAGTGAAACGCAGATAGCTTCCTCCATGATTTGAACTTAGGTCGGCGACTCCTTTTCCAACAACGATAATCATTACGCTAAGAGCGCCTCACACATGTGCATGTATATATGTATGTATAAGTGATTGTGTGTGAATGTGAGCGTGTGTGGCTGTTTATGGTTAAAATCTTCATCACACAGTTGTATGTATGCATAAGTGAATAAGTGTGTATGAGTGCGTGTGTATGTAGGTGTATGTGTATATTTATCTTTTAAATCTTAGTTCAGTGAGGGGAATTGATTCGACCTACGGTGAAATGAAGTTATGAGCAAAACGAATTAAACTCCTAAGTCAAGGTAACACTGTTTATATATATATATATATGTGTGTGTGTGTGTGTTTGTTTGGATGTGTGTGTGTATGTGTGTGTTTCATACCCGTATATATATATACGAGTGTGTGTGTGTGTGTGTGTGTGTGTGTGTGTGTGTTGGCTGTGCTGTTTAAACAGAAGATCACGGGAGAAACTAGAAAATACGATTTTAATCGAAACTTTCAGTTATCGTTTCCGCCGTTTCCTTCAACAGTGGTCATCACTGAAAATTAAAAGAATCAGCAAAAGCCTGTATTGCATGCTCCCCCTCTCTCTCTCTCTCTCTCTCTCTCTCTCTATATAATATATATATATATATATATATATATATATATAAATGTTGTTCTGGTTCCAACGGGAGAAAATTCAATATTTTATAAAAAAAGGAAGGTCCGCAAAATGTATTTTGTTCTCAGAAAAAAAATTTTTAATTCTTTTTGTTTTACATATAGTCAACGACGCCTGGTTACTGACAGTTTCTTGCCTATACGATTTATAAATCAAGTTAAAGTCTGTATTGCATGCCCTCTCTCTCTCTCTCTCTCTATATATATATATATATAATATATATATATATATATGTATATATGTGTGTGTGTGTGTGTGTGTTATATATATATATATATATATATACATATATATATATACACACACATATATATATATATATATATATATATATATATATATATCAGCGCTGTTAAAATTACTTAACATTCTGAGAGTAGAGACGGAAACAAGTCTGTAGACACGAGGGCCCAATATGTCGTCCAAGATTAACCCTCACCCTCATTAGTCATGCTTGTTTGTTAGCCACAACGACAGAGGGTGGTCTGGGGTGATCGTTTCACGGATGTATTCTCCAAGTTGATGACAGAGTACATGACCGAGCCAGTACAGTTGTCTCGTGACCACGGCTTGTTGAATTAAGTTGATTTTGTACCGAAGACGCACAGTGGCGTTTGATAGGAAATGATGCCACCGGACCCGAAGGATACTGCGTCGACAGTAATGATCAAAAGTTTCGAGTCTGCGGAGGTCTACCCCCCACCCCATTGACTCGGATTTGCAGTCATAGAGGAGGATATTCCGTACTAGAGTCTGGTAGATGCACATTTTGGTGCCGCATTTAATTTTTGACCGTGACCAGCGCCGGTAATGGATCCCACACAATGCGTGTCATACCACAGCTGGTAATCTGGTCTCTAATGACCCTCAATGAATTGGAAACAGCATAGTGAATAAAGGATATATGTTACGACAGTTCTAAGTGACAGTTATTTCTAGACTGCAGGTTCAATCCTGGTCAGGGGCCGCCGTAACATAGAATAATAATGAACGCAGCTTAACACCTGTACCCAAGCGTTGGTTAGCGGAATGAGAACAAGTATACCCCCGTGGACTGAATAAAGGGTTCGGTTCAAAGTTCCGTGATGGCTCCCGATTACAACAAGAAGGTTCCCGGGTCCGAAAAGAAGGTACCCGAGTCCGAAAAGAAGGTTCCCGAGTCTGAGAAAGTTCCCGAGTCCGAGAAGAAATACCCGAAGAAGGTCGGAGGGCATATCGGCCGAAAAATTATAGATAACAATGAAGATGAGGACAATAGTCCGAATAATCCAAATAATACTAATTATCAAGCCTCATCTCAAGAATTCCCAGAAATACTCAATGAATTTAATCGTAAATATAAGTACAAGAACTGGATTACCCGTAAAATTCTACCCCAGAAAAGGTCTTGGTACTGGGTTTTATTTTTAATTACATCTCCGAACAGACAGACCAACAGATAGACAGAGATGCCACAAATATAGTGTAAGATATATAGAAAGATAGAAAGATAGAAAGATTTGTGTGTTATGCCTATTGCCGTTCCTATCTCTTAATTTCGTTTAATTTCTTTCGTTTGCTTCTTGATCTTCTTTTCCTATACTTGATTTTAACTATGTCCAGAATTCCCAAAAGAAAACTGACCTCATATCCTGTTTTGATTGGAGTCGGCGGGGGAGGTGCACATGTAGCGTGTTTAGGGCGGAAATCATCAATCAGAGCCCATCCCTCTCCAGATCTGGATTGGATTCAGGCTTTTACTTCATCTAGACCAGTTGCCATCTTTGCCAACTTTAAGCTGCCCACAGCTGCTCTCCCACCACACCCAAGCAAAGTACAAAAACTGATGGTTAGTTTATTATAATTGAGCAGAAGGATTCAGATTACTATAATGAAAGGACTTTATTTGAATAGAATGAATTCTGAGGTGAATAGATTGTGAACTTCAAAACGCAGATAGCTTTGTCCATGATTTGAACTTAGATCGGCGACTCCTTTTCCAACGACGATAATCATTACGTTAAGAGCGCCTCACACAGATGTATGTATATATGTATGCATAAGTGAATGTGTGTGAGTGTGTGTGCGTGTATCTGTTTATCTTTAAAATCTTCCTCAAACAGTTGTATTTATGTATAAGTGAATGTGTGTCTATGTGTGCGTGTGTGTTTAGGTGTATGTGTATGTTTATCAGATTACTACAATAATCGGACTTTATTTGAATTGTCTGAATTCTGAGATGAATAGATTGTGAACGTGGAAATATCCCTTCATACAGGTAAAAAAAATGCCAAGAAAATTCAGTACAGCCGTGGGGCGGGATTTGGTAAGCAAGGGGTTAGAGCCCAGCCTATCCTACTATTTACTCATAGCTGGAGGAAGAATAGTTGGATTATACCTTTCAGAAGAGTATTAGAGTTATGTGAAATTAAAACAGCCTCGTCCAGGATTTGAACTCAATCAGACGAGTCCACCTCTTATAAGGATACCCGTTACGCCACGAACGCCTTCAATATTTCTACTCGCTCCTTTTGTGTTTGTTCCGGACAAAGTTAAATTTAGTAGATATAGAAAACTTCTTGCTATGATAAAAAGTTGTATAGTCCCCGCCATTGGCCAGTTTTCGATCTCTGGCAAGAGCCACGATGTTGACGCTGATTTTCCTGGCAAATACGCAGTCCATGCTTAGAAAACTAACACCACTCTGAATTCAAACCAGCTGTACTTCACTAACGATAATTGTTACACAACCATACCTTATTTTCACTACTGGATTTAACAATGGCAATAAGGTTATTACTTCTAAAACTCAGGCTGCTGAATGTTGCAGTTAATTTCTTTCTTTCTTTCTCTCTTTCTTTCGTTTCATTTTCTTCTTCTTGCTTTTTTTCTTCTTTGTGTGTTTCTCTATTTCCTTTTTTCCTTCTTTCGTTTTGTTAATCACTTCTTCCTTCCTTTCTTTCTTTCTTCTTTCTTCTTCCTTCTTTCTTCCTCCTTTCTTTCTTTCTTTCCTTTCTTTCTTCTTTCCTTCCTTTCTTTCTTTCTGTCGTTTCGGCATCTGCTATTTTTTTTCTTTCTGTCGCGTCTTGATAATTTTCTCTCTTTCCTTCTTTCTTTCTTTTTTTTTTTCACTTCTTCTTTTCTCTTTCATTTTTCTTTGTCCGCTTCTTTTTTTTCTTCCTTTCTTTCTTTTGCCTTGCTGTCTGCTTCTTTCTTTTTTCTAACTTTCATTCTTTTTGTCGCTTCATTGTCTATTTTTATATTTCTTCTTTCTTTTTCTTCTTTTTCTTTCGTCTTGTCTCCTGCTTTTTTCGTTCTCTTTTCTTCTTTTCTTCTGACGCTCCTTTATCGGTTTCTTTCTTTCTTTCATTCATTTTGTTTTCACCTTCTTTCATTCTTTCTTTCTTTTTTTTTAGTCCATGTCTTCTTTTCTTTCTTTCTTTCTTTCGTTTGTTGTCTGTTTCTGTCTATCTGTCTGTCTTTCTTTCTTTCTCTCTCTTTGCTGTATATTTCTCTCTTTCCTTCTTTTTTCTTTTTTTTTTTTTCTTTTTTTCTTTCTTTCTTTCGTTCATGTTCACTTTCTTTCTTTTTTCTTTCTTTCTTTCTTTCTTTCTCTCGCTTCGTTATCTGATTTTTTCTTTCCTTCTTTCTTTCTTTCTTTCGTTTTATCATCCGCGTCTTTCTTTCTTTATTCCTTCTGTCACTCGTTTTCCATTCCTTTCTTTCTTTCTTCTTTCTTTCTTTCTTTTTTCTTTCTTTCTTTCTTTCTTTCATTTCATTGTCCGCTTTTTCCATTTGCATTTCTTTTTTTTTTCTGATGTCCATTTAGTTCTTTCCTTGATTCTTTCTTTGTTTCATTCTTTCATTCTTTCTCTCTTTCTTTTTTCTCTCTCGTTTCTCTCTTTTCAATTTTCAAATCGAATCTCCTAAATTCCTTCAGAAATCCTTGTCAGATTTTGCCTATTTTCTGCTTCGAGCAGTTTACTAAAAAAAAAACAGCATTTCTCTTTTTTTTAAGTCATCTATCTTTACCGGAATTAAAATACTTAAGAAGAATTTCCTCCAAACAATCTGACGTTAATTAAAAAAAATTAAAAACATAACTCACACCTTCTTTCACATATTTTACCAACGTTGAGTGTAGACCACATGACACTCCTTTCTTTCTTTCCTTTCTATAGCAAATAGATCATGGATTTTTTATAGAGGTGTGTGTGTGTATGTGATCTTGTGTGTGTGTGTGTGAGAGAGAGAGTAATCGTGTGTGTGTGTGTGTGTGTGTGTGTGTGTGTGTGTGTAAGCTTGTGTGTAATGAGCTTTTAAACAGAAACAAACAAAATAAGAAATTTGTCTCATTGCAGCTTCGGTTTTTTATCAGAAAAAGCCAACGAAATATGCAGTAATTTTATGCCTATCGGTTCGGCAAAATCTGCAGTTTTACAAACGAGATATGTCACAAAAGAATCCCGCCATATTCTACCGTAAGACGCCGCCATATTTGTTTGTCTTCTTTTCTTCTTTTTTGTTTTTGTTTTCACACTTTTTGACATATTTGTTTGGTATTTGGTTTTCGTATCTTTTTTATTATTATTATTATTTTAATTCTTTTTTGCTCTACTGCAGTCATCAAATATC
Organism: Doryteuthis pealeii; assembly: GCA_023376005.1. NCBI lineage: Eukaryota > Metazoa > Mollusca > Cephalopoda > Myopsida > Loliginidae > Doryteuthis > Doryteuthis pealeii. Next base: position 63,417,938 of record CM042143.1, on the reverse strand, counting down.
CTCTGGCTGCCCTTTTATATTTCAAGCAACTTCTCGCAGATTAATTTTCAAATTATTCCCCCCCCTTTTTTATTTTCTTTTGTCGTTTGTAAGTTTCTATTTTTACGAGTCAGAAATTGGGAAATGTATATATTAGTGGCGCCTCTTCGACCATCAGTTGTTAGTTGCAACTTTATGTCTACGAAATGTATTCTATTTTTTTTTTTTTTTGCCTTATTTTAAGACACGGGTTTTAAGACTAACGCCCCAAAACGCTAGATTTGATAAAGTCGTCGTCGGGATGGCCTACGATCGGTATCAGCCAGACTGCGATGGAGTCTATCCCCTTTTTCATTAGCACTAGACCAAGGATATTGATTTTTGCATCTGAGGTGGAGAGCTACATCTACCATCAGCTCCTTACTTTACCGCACTACTACTCATACGTTGAGTCGGCGAGGGGAGGTATCGAACCAGGGACCTTGTTGTTCCCAGGTACTCAGGATTAAAACCTTAAAAGTTATTCTATAAAATACCACACATAAAACATAACACCCTGTCGAAGGGTTTTCAAATATGCTGACTGTATCCCTATAAAATAAGAACCCTCCCAAAAGAGGTATTCTAGGTATGACATGAACTGTATCTGATGGCATGGTTATAGTTCAGGAGATAGTGTTACATAATTCATGAGCAGTCATAGATTATGAATGTACCTGTAGTTAGAATTCCGAATAGGGTCAGTAGACTTAAAATAACGGGGTACTCGACGGTTATGGATTGGAATAGTTTAGTTAGTCACATGCGATCCGGCACCCTATCACTCTTAGGGCTCGCAACTCACCCGCATCGGAATCATGGGCAGGGTTGAGAATAAAGCATGATCAAGAAACAAACAAGTCTTGTTGTGTTAATTAAATGAAAAAAGTAATGGCCAGCCCTGTAAGAAGAATTAACAAAGAAAATTAACCCCCAGCAGAAGCCCTGAATAGAAGTCAGCCCAGAGAAAATGGCGGCCGAGATAGAACCAACAAGTAGAAAGTGTAGCAAGTAAGAAAGATCATTATATCATCTCTCTCTCTCTCTCTCTCTCTCTCTCTCTCTCTCTCTCTCTCTCTCTCTCTCTCTCTCTCTCTCTCTCTGATTATATACCCGGTGAGGAATGAGTAAATAACAATATGGGAAATGTGGAGTACACCTTCATTTCCATTACTGCCAGGTCCACTCTGAACCGGAGTTGTTGTTCCTGTTAGGGTCCTCGCTTTGCTAGCGGTTCCCGCTAGATCACCGAAGTTAAGCAGTGATAAGCCTCTTACAAACTTAATTGGGAGACCACTTAAGCAATAGCAGGAACTGTAAGCAACCTGTCCTTTATTTATCAAAATGACTTGATTCGGCAGTAAATGATCAGAGTAAAGTAAAGTCGTCGGGATGGCCTATCAGCCAGACAGCGAGGGAGTATATCCCCTTCTCACTAGCTTAAACCAAGGAGATTGTTTGTGCGTCTGAGAGGTAGCACCACACCTATCATCAGCTCCTTACATTACCGCACAGATCCCTGTGCTACTCATACGCTGAGGTGGCGTGGGCCGGTATCGAACCAGGAATCTTGTGGTTCCTAGTCGAAGGCTCTACCAACTGAACTAAACTGGCCCTAAGGGTTGATATGACGTAAAACAAAAAACAAAACTTAAATGGTCACCCGTCTAGTTCTGGAGATCTGGTTAGTGTTTCAAGTGTGAAAGTACCTATTAGGGCCCCATTTATGGATTAAATAGATAAAAATGTTTTTTTTTTAATCTGATTAAAAATTAGTTTAAACAAATACATGAGAAACGTGAAAGGCGTATTCTATCTACTAACAAATAGCATTTATCATAGTCATTTGATATCTATTCTTTATAATTACTAGCAAATATATGCATCCTCCGGGTGCAAGTATTTAAGTTTTACTGTAATAAAATATTATATTAAATTAGAAAGGCTAATGAAACTAAATAAGAATACAAATAAAAAGATTTGAAACAGAGGGAGTATAATAAAAGATTTGAAACAGAGGGAGTATAATAAAAGATTTGAAACAGAGGGAGTATAATAAAAAATGGAACAACTGAAACTTACTCTTCCATCACTCCCATCTTTCATTATTATTTTTTCTTAATTTAAGTATTTAGTTATAAGAGGAAGTAAAGAATAAAATGACATTTATTTTTTCTTGTTAATGGATTTCATTTAAGATTCATTGAAGAGATGTTTGCTTATATTCATTAAAATAAATCCAAATAGTTAAAAATCAATAATACTAAGCACATATTTAATAAAATCACATTTTTAATATCAATATGCAAATTAGCCTTCCCGTTCACACTATAAACCACTATTTTGTTGTACATATAAATATAATTGCATGTTGTTAATATTTAGATATGGTTAACAGTATTAATAATGTACAACAATTTTATTAATAATTGAGATTTAAATAAAATTAATATCGTAGAGAATGTGATGTCAATAACTAAGGAAATTGTGATTTGAGTAGTAATATAGTTTCGGTTACAGACAGAAAAACACACAATCTCCATTATAATAAGATTTTAGATAATGGGCTTTATTACATGACTGTCATGTGATTTTATTTGTAACGTTAGCACAGTCCCAGATAGTGCCCTTTGGAAAGTTATTAACCCCCATTCCCCACCCGTCGGTTAAATAGTATCACGTCTGTTCTTCTAGAAGGATTGCTTTGGCATTAGATAACCCACGAAGGTTGATATGCCATTAAATAAAGAAACCAATTAACCAAACCGACACGAATGCCAGAAGGCAGCATTGGAATGCATGATCAACGTGTAATGTGTTGTATATGTACTAACAAATAACGTTTACAACAATCACATTACGGTCAAATCACTCTGAAAACACCTATTCCCGCTAGATCACCGAAGTTAAGCAGCAATCAGCCTGTTTACTACTTAATTGGGTGACCCCTTATGCAGGAGCGGGTACTGTAAGCAACCTGTGACCTTTGTTTACCAAAATGACTTAGTTCGACATTAAATGTCAATTTCTTAAGCAGAGTTTAACCGGTTTGAAGTCAAAGTTTTCCTTCTCCTAGACTAGTTACCTAGCCATGGTTAATAAGCCCAGTCTGCCCTGCTATTTACTCATAGCTGGAGGAAGAATTTGATTCATACCTTTCCCAAAGGTATTAGTGCTATGTGAAATGCAAATAGCTTCATCCAGGAATTGAACACGGGTCGACGAGAGCATTTCCTGTGACTCTAAGCATTACACCACGTGCCTTCATATTAATATACAAGATACGTCTAGATAAGTCTAAAATAAGATGGGTATAATATGCAACACATTTTCCAACCTATCCGCACACGCAGGTTGTAACTCAAGGTCAATTTTTAAGCCGCATTTAACTGGTTTTAATTCACATAACCATTGCACAGCGGGGGTCTCCTCTGACACGGTGGGGTAATACCAGTTAGGATTCAACATATGCGTTAAATGGATCTGTCTGAAATAATGTTTTAATTTACTTTAAACTACATTCATACATAGTTGCAATATCATTGTTTAAGACATTGATATTGCAATTATATATGAAGTGTTTACCTGTTTAAAATGACTGTGATCTTTATTAATTCATTGGCTCTTATTGGTATTTCTACTAAATATGAAGTGTTTACATTTTTAAAAAGTCTGTGAACTGCGTTAATACATTGGCTCTTAAAACATTGATATTGCAACTAAGTATGGAGTAGTCACTTGTTTAAAATGATTATGAATTTTATTAATGCATTGACTCTTAAAACAGTGATATTGCAACTAAGTATGAAGAGTTTACCTGTTTAAAATGATCTAGAAAACACATTTTTGCACTGTATATAATTAGAGATCAAAATTGTTAAAATGACTTCGGTATTAAAATGGTCCAAGTTTTGAGATGCCGATAAACCAGCCAAACATTCTTCACCCTCGTTTTTCCAGTTCTTTCTCGAATTATATTATTCTGTTGGTTCCTCAAAAGTGTAAGTGGTTCTTTTTTTAAAAAGGATTGTGCCAGGAACATATATTACACACTGGTATAGGATGGTTGGATTTACGGCATGTCAACCCTTGGGTTATTTTATGCCGAAATGTTTTTTGTTTTATTCATTCTTATTGGGTATTCAATTTTTTAAACTCAATTTTTAAACACATTCTTTAACCATTTTTTTTTAATCTGGGACCCTAACAGATACTAATACTCCGGGTCAGAGTGGACCTGGAAGTAATGGCAATAAATTGGCACTCCGCATTTATACGTAACTATGCATCAACCACGGAGGTTTAGATTTATACTTAGAATAATAATCGGGCGAGTGTAAAAGGGGAACATTTTTGTTGGTCCACATTTAAGTCGATTCTTTACAAAAAAATGTGTTTTTTTTTAAATATCAAAAAATACTTTTATAGTTTTGGCCGGATTAGCTCAGTCGGTAGAGCGTTCGGCTAGAAACTATAAAGTTCCTAGTTCGATACCAGCCCTCGCCAACTCAGCATATGAGTAGCATAGAGACCTGTGCGGTAAAGTAAGGAGCTGTTGGTAGGTGTGGCCCTCCACCTCAGATGCAAAAACAATCTCCTTGGTCTAGCGCTAGTGAAAAGGGGATAGACTGCCTGGCTGATTGGCTGATACCGACTTCAGCCACCCGACGACTTTACTTATTGGTTCATAATTTTTCCCAACGAAAATTAACGTTATTAAATTAAAATGAAAAAGAGAAATGAGTAAGTGTGATGACCACAGAGTAACAAGGGAGGAGTATCAGTGGTGAAGTGGCTAACATTCTGGATTGCGACATCGAAGTAAGTGAGTTCGAAATCCAGTTGCGCTATTACATTCTCTTTTGGACAAATGCCATTGGGAAAGACACGAACCTCCTCTTCTATAAGAATGGCTTTGGCACTAATAACCTACGAAGTTTGATATAACATTAAACAAAGAAACCAAACCAAACAGAGTAACAATTATAAATCAATAAAAGGTTTGGGAAACGAGGAAAAGTTGAAGTTTTCAATATCAACAGTTTATGAAATGAACAGCATTTGAAAATGAAAAGCTTTAGGATAAGCGGGCTAAATTATTTGAAACAAAAAAAATACATTTAATGTCATGAAGGTTATTGATAGTACTTAGAATAAAATGGCGAAATGTAAAAAAAAAAAAAGAAGCAAAATTATATTGTTCTCCTTTAATCGGATAGTGAGAAAGTTGAGTGTCCGGCTGAGGTGTTTAAAGGAGACGGACGGTAATAGTTGGCTGGATGTTTGCAGTGGACAGATGCAAGATGAGGTTTTGACCTTCGTGGGCCTTTACTTGACTCTGAAAAAATAACATCAAGTCTTGTGTTCGTTAATTATTATTATTGTTTTTTTAGAGATGAGAATTTTTGTTGTTAGTATCTAAAAAAGTTTTAACCGTTTTTTTTTTTGTTTTTGTTTTTTGTATTGGACCCTGACCACTAGATACGGTTTTCTGTCATACCCAGGACACTAAGATTTTCAGCTACCACATTCTAGTATAATATATGATAATATATTCTATATCCCCATCCAACAGGGTGGCTACACACTGATACTCGATATAAAAGTGTAATACTCGTAAATATAAATATATAGAGTATAGATACTACACAATAGTATAGATTATTATTTGATCATGAGTGAAGTGGAATGTGATGTGGGATGCAAACAATTGATGACCATATCTCCAGTCAAAGCTGTTTCTCGTCAGTTATCTCAACTTATCCATGATAATCATGTTTGCATCAAATCATCCCAGCAACTTAATCCCAACCCAATCTCAATATAAGACTTTTTTGTTGATTGAAAAAGTGTTTTTTACGCGTGTTTTTCACAGTCGGGGTATACCAGTTATAAGAATTGAATGTGTGGTTTTGGCTTTGGTGGCCAGAACTGGTTCTTATAATACGTTAGAAAAGCTTCAGAGAAACCTTCCAACGCGAGTGAATACATACATAATGAAATCCAAACAAAGAGGTACAATACAACAACAATGAAGACTTTATTATCTGAGCACATGGAACATAGCACAAAACAAAGCACAACAGTTATGACGAATGTCCTTGGGAAGTAAGAAAGGGTTCCTACTGAATATAAGAATCACTTACTTGTGTATGACCCACATGGTAAGGTCTCTATAGGGCTATGTAGACCCATAGGTACAAGCCTAAAAGTTGAGGGCGTAGACAGAGACACCACTCATCTAGTCCATCTTAGTGAATTGCAGCGAAAAAAGATAGGGAGGGCTTCCCGGGCTGAGTTTAAATACTCAGCTAGTAGAGCCACCGAGCGGCGAAACCCTTGCGGTAAGGGAAGATAAACCTTTTGGATTGTAGTCCATGTCAACAAGGACAATCACTACACCAACATTGCTAGAAATCTGGAGAAATGGCATTTTCCTGGTATACCATGGTGTTGTTGCTGACAGTGCGGATTCACATGACTCTCTCTCTCTCTCTCTCTCTCTCTCTCTCTCCTCTCTCTCTCTCTCTCTCTCTCTCTCGTGCCCGCGCGCGGCACCCTATCGGTCATCGCCTCGGTAGGTCCTCTGTACGGTATCCAGAATCCTCACAAAGCTGATTTATGTAGTTTTTTTTGTCAGCATATAATGATAAGCATAAAATAACACCAGACAAGTTGACATGCCGTTAATACCAATCAATCAATAAAAAACAAAGCTATGGTCGCTTGACCTCTGGAGAAATGTAGAACAAAAACGTTATATTAAAATGGATGGCAATTTGTGTGTGGGGGGTAAATATATATATTACTGTTATGCATCTCATATGAGCTGAGGTATGTTTTTCACAATCTGTCTCGCGTATAAAAGCAATAAATTACATTAATATTGTAATAACGATTATGTTTCATCTTGTATGTCAGATTTAAAAGTGTTTCCATCGGTGTCTAATATAATCATTTGCGATAATGAACAATGAAGTTTTTAGAATAATTAGAGATTTGCACGATGACTGGACACGAGTCTAAAGCCAAACTATACATTGAAATTTAGCCATCAACCTTGAAGATTTTAGTGAGTAATTAGTGACACAAGAGTCATCTGATAAATTATAGCCTTTTTCAGTGCGATATAACTCGAAACAATTACTTAAAATAGATAGATAGATAGATAGATAGATATGACAGAGATAGATAGATAGATAGATAGATAGACGGACAGACGAGCAGATAGATAGATAGATAGATAGATGAGAACAGACAGACAGATAGATAGATAGATAGATAAATAGATAAACAGACTGAGAAATAGATAGACAGATAGATAGATATGAATAGACTGACATTAATAGATAGATAGATATGAACAGACTGACACAGATAGATAGATAAATAGATAGATAGATCAATTGGTTGATTGATTGATTGATTGATTGATTGATTGATATATAGACAGATAGATATCAATGGACTGAGATAGATAGATAGATAGATAGATAGATAGACTGAGAAATAGATAGACAGATAGATAGATCAATTGATTGATTGATTGATATATAGACAAATAGATATCAATAGACTGAGATAGATAGATAGATAGATAGATAGATATGAACAGACTGACATAGATAGATATGAACACACTTCAGAGATAGATAGATAGATAGATAGATATAAACAGACTGACATACATACATACATACATATATACATACATACATATATGCTGTGAGGGATAGAAAGACTGAAAGAGAGAGAGAGAGGGGGGGAGAGGTGAAGAGAGGAGGGAATTGGGAGCTTGAACTTCTTAAAACTCACATAAATAGCTCACAATTTAGTGATTATATATAATGTTATTTTGTTGCGTAATAATGCCCATGCTCTTGTTTGCATGTATGATAATGTTGAGTCAATTTATTGCGACTTTATTACACCTTTACGACTTTTATGACCACATTTGCTTCTACAGAAAACATATCTCAAACATCGTGACAAGTTTATTTTTACCGACAATAACTTCTTAATCACTGACGGCGTTAATGAAGACTTCAATGAATTTATCACTTCAGAAGAATGATTTAGGATGGGCAAGAGGTTAATGCCTTGCTTGTATCAACTACCACATTCATTGAATGTTAAATGTTTTCCGTAAGTTTTCTTATCTAAACTAGCCAGAATATGCGCCCACCGGGAGTAAGCATTTAAGTTTTAAGGTAATGAAATATATTAAATTAGAAAGACTAATGAAATTAAATAAGAACGCATATCAAAAGATTACATTTATTTTAATTATATCTTTTATTGTTTTCTATATAAAATCATTCATAAGATTGATTTTAAAACGTTGGAGAAATAGCACCAAGTAATTATTCATTAACCCCGGTTTTGTTAAGACCAGTATGATAATTAACCACACCATATATTATGCCGACCTTTATTCTTAGTGATATAAAGCACACATTGTAGGATTTTAAACACACTAATAACATGGGCTGTTTCGAGGCAAATCTAACAGATTTTCATAGACATCGTTAATAAATAAGTATTATTCTATGTATTGTTTGATTTTGACTATAAATTCAATACTCATTGATAAACTTACGCAATTCATGAGGGTATTGTGACGAAAACAGTGACGTAGTTTCGGTTACAGTCAGACAGACACCGAATCTCCATTATAATAAGATGTACTTATTTGAAATAAATATTTATTGAACAACCAAGTATTATTTTGTTGTATTATGGCGCCTAGGAATCGTAAGGTTCCGTCTAAGAGGCGGAACAAAGCTGGGGGGGGTCATGAGGGGTTGCAACCCCTCCACCCCCACTTTGAATCACGATGTTGACATGCCACTGTTCAGTGTTCGATACCGGTCTTTGCCAACTCAGCACATGAATAAAACAGCTTGGGTAATCTGATCTGTGTATGGGAGCTGACGGTAAGTGTGGCACTCCACCTCGTCGTTTGTCTGATACCGACAATAGGCCACTCCGGAGACTATGGTGATTAAGTAAGTAAAAAATGTTTACTTTCTTGATGGTGCCAGCGGAATATTGTAACACAGCTTGGGTAATCTGATTTGTGTGTTAAAACATATGGGAGCTGACGGTATGTGTGGCACTCCACCTCGCCGTTTGTCTGATACCGACAATAGGCCACTCCGGAGACTATGGTGATTAAGTAAGTAAAAAATGATTTCTTTCTTGATGGTGCCAGCAGAATATTGTAACACAGCTTGGGTAATCTGATTTGTGTGTTAAAACATGTGGGAGCTGACGGTAAGTGTGGCACTCCACCTCGCCGTTTGTCTGATACCGACAATAGGCCACTCCGGAGACTATGGTGATTAAGTAAGTAAAAAATGTTTTCTTTCTTGATGGTGCCAGCGGAATATTGTAACACTGCTTGGGTAATCTGATTTGTGTGTTAAAACATGTGGGAGCTGACGGTAAGTGTGGCACTCCACCTCGCCGTTTGTCTGATACCGACAATAGGCCACTCCGGAGGACTATGGTGATTAAGTAAGTAAAAAATGTTTTCTTTCTTGATGGTGCCAGCGGAATATTGTAACACTGCTTGGGTAATCTGATTTGTGTGTTAAAACATGTGGGAGCTGACGGTAGGTGTGGCGCTCCACGTCACTGTTTATCTGATACCGACAATAGGCCACTCCGGAGACTATAGTGATTAAGTGAGTAAAAAATGTTTTCTTTCTTGATAGTGCCCGCGGAATATTGTAACACAGCTTGGGTAATCTGATTTGTGTGTTAAAACATATGGGAGCTGACGGTAGGTGTAGCATAATATTGGCGCATGTTGTGACGCTTGGTAAATGCTGAAAACTAAATACCAGGCGTTGTATGTATTTAAATAACCTCTCTGCACGAGCAGGATTCGATACAAGGTCAAAACTCTTAAGTCTATATATATATATATATATATATATATATATATATATATATATATATATATAATATATATAAGTGTATTTAGGCAGCATTTTTTCTTTTATACAGGTTTCGTTGAATTGAACAGACAATTCCTGTCCCACCCCCTCCCAAAAAAAAATCACCACTGCTTTGTTCAAACTACTACCATTCCAAAAACCTCCCACTACCAATTGATATTACCTCCCACTAATTCCTTGCTTCTACTCGTTCTAGTTAAAAACGAGACATGAAAACTATTCCATCGTTTTCCCACCTGAGGATGGCAAAGTGTATTGCCGAAAGCGCTAGTGACGAAACATTCGGTGGACTGATATACCAGTTCCACCCTGACACCAGAAGGATGGCCCGAAGATTAGAAAGGATCAACGAAAGACTTGTCTGACAGGAATTGTCTGTTCAATTCAACGAAACCTATATATATATATATATATATATATATATATATATATATAATTTTGCTGAAGACCTGTGTTATTGATAGGTGTTCTATTGCTGAATATTAGCACATTTCGCACTCTGTACAGTTGTCCAACCGGCGGTGCACATTTTTAGCAACTCTTTGTTTTCAAGTCATTAGGTGCAGATTTAAAATTGTTAAAATCTCCGTCAAAACTGTTTCTAATTATTTGCTTGGTTGGCTCCCTCCTTTGTGTTATTCAGACTCTTTGTTTATTCATTTCTAAATCCGACGTACTGAATGACTTCAAACTTGCCGGCCATAGCGAGTTTATCGCCCTTTTAATAGCATCACATCAGTCACATATTGAATCAGCATTTAAAGTAGTCACAGATGACGCTGCAGTTGAAATGCATCTAACGAACCACCAACCGGTAATGAATGGTGTCGAATTAGACCGTTGCTTTATTGTGTGGTGTATCCACGAACTCCGAAATGGGCTCTGTCTACGCGTCCGTCGAGTAACGTCCATCGCAGACAATGGCCATAAGACAACTAATCGATAGTCGTGACAACCGTGTCTGGGATTATCCCTTCATAAAGGTGTAAGACTCTCACCCAATGGGGCCACCTGTTGGCCGTGGTTGGCGACCCGTGATGCTTAAGGACGGAATCCTGGTGACTGAGTAGTCTATGAAAAGTTTTTCGGTCGGAGATGCCCACTCCGATCAATTGGGTAGTCACGTCAAGCCCTAGCACCTATATGATTGTCCCAGCCGTATTGCTCTTATTTCAAACCCTAACCTGTTTTATTATGTATGTGCTAGAAAGCAGTGGCTGAGAATCTTAGTATCTTAAGTATGACGTTAAACTATATCTAGTGGTGAGGTTCCAGTTCTGGAGCTCTGGGGAGTGTGGCGTACCTCTTCATGGCAATTACTGCCAGGTTTACCATGACTCGAATGGTAGTACCTGTTAGAGTTCTATCTAAGGGTTAATAGATTTAAGTAATAAATATAAAAAACTTAATATCCAACAAGAATGAATAAAAACAAAAAAGGTCTGTGGCATAAAATAATCCAAGGGTTTACATGCTGTAACACCCAACCAATCAGCCAACCAACTAATCAAATATGAAATGACCATCGTCAGATCCTAATGAATTTAGAAATAAGATACACCCTTGTGCAAATTAATTGTAACAACCGCTTCAGTTTCCATCCTTTTCACCTTACGGCCAGTTTTAGATCCACTGTAGTGATATGGTGTAATCGATTTCTAAAATTAGGTCATTTGCTGTTGTGTTCAATAATACAAATCTATTTTCGGGGTGGTGGATGAAATTTTTGGCCTTAAAAAATATTGCGACATTTGTGATTGCATCAGATTTTTATCACGCTCAGACAATCTTGTCTTGACTGTGGATTAGTTGTCCTACAGCCATTCTCTGCGATGGACGTTATTCCAAGGAAACGTACGAAAAGTGTAACGCTGTACGAATACACTGACAAGCCTTACAGAGATAAGGATACCATAACAATTACGGAATTATCGTTTTGTTTTTAAAAATGGTGACACTCCTAAGTTGGTGATGCTCCTTACCACGAATAAAAAAACTGATATTCATTTTGTATGATATCTTCCAGTCTTTTATGAGGGTAGAGCAATAAGTCTATAGCCCAATACACTTTTAGATAGAATCTTGATCGCAAAATTTCACTGTATAATGTATCTATTTAAATTATCCCATGACCTAATACATCGTTTGGGTACTATGTGGTATTCTTATTATTATAGCAATTTTCACGGTAATAGGATCACTGGGTGGTGCCCACAAGACCTACTGGGAGAGATAGACTCATGCCTTTCCCAGGAGAATGTGTACTAAGGGAACAATACGTTTTAAGTAATTTGAACCATGTTCATTGATTCCATAATCTTTGCTTCCAACCGATCTACAAACTCCAAAATCTTTCTCGATATATATATATATATATATATATATATATATAGAGAGAGAGAGAGAGAAAGACAGACAGACAGACAGACAGACAGACAGAGAGATAGAGAGAGGGGGAGAGAGAGAGAGAGAATAGATAAACACGAAGTATTCAAAAAAGATGTATTTATTCTTTATGCTGAAGTCGACGTTATTACGTCTCGGTTTTTTAATAAACCTTCATTATGACTTTAAGATGGGTGTTATTATCATTGTTACCATTTTAGAAAGATACACATGTAAACAAAGATTTTAGAAGCCCTACATATTAGATATAAAAATCTCAAACTAAATAGAATAAACTTCTATAATAGTACTAATATTCTAAAATGCCTGTAACTAGACACAATAATAATAATACTAACAATAATAGTAATAGTAGGAAACAATGATAATATTAACAATGATAATAATAATAATAATAATACCAACAACAATAAGAAGAATAGAATAAAATAAACACAATCCCTATACAAATAAAATAGCGTAATGTAACAACCCATTCTTGTATTGTTCATGCTCTACCCTTGAAGATAATAGCGTCGATCCCAGGGGGCTGTCCCCCCAGGCAATACCTGCCCCCTTAGGGGCAGGGCTGGGTTTATTGCCCAGCGCCTGAGGCTCCCCCCTTGAGGGGGAATGCTGAGGGGATCGACGCAATTTTTGGTCTTTCCCACCCATGAGCTTCGGCTTGTGGGCAGGCCAACGTTAAAACGAGGCCTTGTGCCCAGTCCATACAAGGGGTATGAGACAAATGCCCCTACCCTTGAAGAAGGCCCACGATAGGGTGGAAAGTAATCTGGAAATACGCTATGGCATCAGACAAATTTCGCCAGATATAATCACATCAATCCGGCAATTTAAAAGGACCTGGACCAAGACTTGCAGACAGAAAATGGCTGCGCTTTCAAGAATATATATATAGATAGATATATACGGTCATGACGTCACAGTCTACACGCATTTTCATGCACACGCGCATGTCATCATACGCACACGTACAAACAAAAAAGCGTATTCACGTAAAAATGCAACACGAGAATACAGTTATAAAAAAATAACATCTGTAACATTTTCCAAACAAAATTTCATTTAACTAAAAATGCCATAACAAGACGACAACTACTTCAGTTGCAGTGTTCTTCTGAAAAAGAGATTTTATCTCGAAATATCAAAAATAAATTACAGGTTAACAAACAACACGATTGTTAACTTATGTTTTTTCTTTACACCTGCATTGTGATATAAAAAATCTTTGACTGAGGATGTCCGTATAAATCGGACGAAACGTTTAAACTCTTAGATTTGTTTTGAGTTATCATTTCTTGTTCACTATCCTTTTACCTACCTACCTCATATATATATATATATATATATATATATATATAATAAGTCATCCACAGACACGTGTTTCGGCATATCATGCCTCTTCAGTGTGGCTAGGCACAACTATCCTTGGGTAGGGTTCGAAATATATATATATATATGTGTGTGTGTGTGTGTGTGTAAGTTTCTTGGTTCAATTCCGGTCCTCGCCAACTAAACGTATGAGTAGCACAGGGATCAATGCAGTAAAGTAAGGAGCTGATGGTAGGTGTGACGCACCACCTCTGACGTCAGATACAATCTCCATGGCCTAGCGCTAGAAGTAATAAAAAAACAATCTCCTTGGTTTAGCGCTAGTGAGAAGGGGATAGACTCCCTCGCTTTCTGGTTGATATCGACTTTAGGCCAACCCGACGACTTTACTTTCTTTATATATAATATATATATATATATATATATAAAAGGGTATTTCTTATAGTGTGTTTTGAAGCATTGTGCGTAAGTGTAATAGAAATTCTTTGAAGGCAGTTGACAATGTAATATATGTTGAAAATATTATATATATATATATATATATATATATATATATATATATATATATATATAATATGGGGGTGTAGGTTTTTACGGTTTTTTTTTTTGTTTTTTTACTGTTTTCCTGCTTCGGTATTGCGATTCGTTCAATTGTTTCGCTTTTTTTTTCTTTTTTTCTTCTCGTCATATCTCAAATTTCTACCTCTCAACACAAAGCAAACAATCCACCGAAGAACAGCTCGTAACTCAAGAACTCCTAAACTGGGACACTCGTAAATCAAGGTACCACCGTATATATAAGTATTTACGTATGTTTTAGATTTACTTCTATATATAATGCGTTACTATGTTTCAATTGGTCATTTTCATTTGTCAAACAACGTTAATTAATAAGCAAATACACGCAAAACACTGCGTTTGTTATTTGCCTTGTTTTGTGGGTTTTTTTTCCTACTTCAAAGAAATCTCTTTTTCTGCTTGAGTAAAGATTTTCAGAAATATTTTTCTTGACAAATTAACAAACAGTCTGGAAGAAGATTAATTTAAAGAACTGGATTTAAAAAGCCAGTTCATTATGTCCCTTTCGTAATTGAGTGAATTTGACAACGGATTTTTATTGTCTATTAGAAAGTAATTTGGGCTTTTGTTTACAGCTTTGAAGGATTTACTCATTCAGAAAAATAGAATACAAGACCAGGTCAAACTTAGATATTTTATATGAAATTATCAAACTCAATGACCAATTCTTTAAACTTAACAAATAAATTC
>CM042143.1:63392948-63400448 GCA_023376005.1 Doryteuthis pealeii | reverse complement strand
TTATATATATATATATATATATATATATATATATATATATATTATATATATATATATATATATATATGTAATCTTGTGGCATTTTGTCAAAGTAAGCTACTCTTAATAAATTCCTATATACTATTAATCAACACCGTTGAAAGTGGATATACTGATAAAGACATATTGTAGCAAATTTTTAAGTTGTTTTATTTTCTGTTTCCTTTTTCTTTTTATGTTTCAAATTAAAAAGTGAAAAAGAAACAAAAGCAGACGCCAATTCCTTTGATCTCACAAGAAAGTAATTGAGTTTCAACTGAAGTCGACCAATTCCTTTTTCAAATTCTTTCAACTTTAATGCGTTTCCTACAATTACTCGGCTGAAGTTGAAAGGCAACAGTTGATTCTCTATGATTTTATTTGACGACGTCATTCATTGTTTCTTTCTTTTTTTTCTTTTAGTTTTAGTTTTTTTTTTTCTTTTTTTCTTCTTTTCTTATTTCTTTTTTTTTTTTTTCTTTCTTTTTCTCATTCTGTTTTCTTTTTTTTCTTTTTCTCCAAAATTTATACATCAAATGCATTACAATGATAAAATGCATCAGACAAAGTTTGTCGACAATTTTAGTTTGAACATTTGCAAAGCAAATTGTTTTTTTTTTTTTTTTTTTTTTTTTGGAGGGGTGTTTTTTTGTTTTTTTAATTTCGACATTTAATCACTTTACATCTTTATATTAATACGATTGTTCCTAAATCTTCCGTCCGTTATCATCCTACAACAACCTTTGGTTAAAAATGAAAACGTCCAAATTTTTCAAGATGCAGTGCAAATATATAAATCCAGATTATCTGGTGTCGCTTAATCACAGATTTCTTTTTTTTCCATTTTAAGAAATTTTGAATTCAAAACAGCTGTAGACCTGGTGAGGGATGGGTTTCGCCAGGCATTTCCTGCCCAATATACCCTACATGCGTATTGCCCCTCTGAACCAAACCAGGTTAAGACATTGAGTTTAACGACATGTCAACTAGACATGTTTAGAGTTATGTTTAGAGTTTAAGGAATTGCTTTCATTGTACGTTTATATTGACATTTTTGTGTCGCTGTTTCTTACGAGTTTGTTCGAATGCAAAATTTTATCTCACACTATAACAGTTTTTGGCATTAAATAACCGAAACGTTTACTATACAATTAAACAAACCAATCCAAATCAAACCAAACCAAACCAAAAGTAATTAATGAGAATGTATAATAATTTAAAGATATTAAGAACTGGAAATATAGAAACTTATGTCAAAATAACTTGTTCCCTCATCAAATGACCCGAAAAGGGTTGATATGCCGTAAAAAATGAAATTAATGAGAATTATTAATAATAATTTGAAGATATTAAGAACTGGAAATATAGAATTTTTTTCAAAATGACTTGTTTCGGAATCCAATGACCCGAAAGGGGTTGATATGCCGCAAAACAAACCAACCAAAGTAAACCAAACCGAATACGATTAATTTCTAAAAATGTACCCTAAATTGGGAGCCTAACTGGTAAAACAGTTCATATTCATTTATTCAAATTTTTTAACACCTTAATTCTTGTTTATAATATGTTATACTTTGTTAACACCTTAATTCTTGTTTATAATATGTTATACTTTGTTAACACCTTAATTCTTGTTTATGATATATTATACTTTGTTAACACCTTAATTCTTGTTTATAATATGTTATACTTTGTTAACACCTTAATTCTTGTTTATAATATGTTATACTTTGCTAACACCTTAATTCTTGTTTATAATATGTTATACTTTGTTAACACATTAATTCTTGTTTATAATATGTTATACTTTGTTAACACCTTAATTCTTGTTTGTAATATGTTATATTTTGTTAACACCTTCATTCTTGTTTATAATATGTTATACTTTGTTAATCTTTGTAAACCAAAGTAAATCGAAAAGCAAACTCCGAAAATCCAGAATGTATAAAATAAGGGGGATAAATAATTTCAGGTTTCCAGATGTGGAAAATGCATTATTATTCCTTCCCATCCGGAACGAGCGGCAAAAAAATACAAATCAAACGAAGCGCTTCTTCTGCTTCCAGCTTTTGACCACACATCAAGTTAAGGCGTCAAAACAGCCAATCAAAACAGACCGCTTAGAACATAACATCAAATCAAGAATTTACATTAGTTGAAGCGAGATTTTTTTCTTCTTCCGAGGCCCAAGTATTCAGTGTTTATCTTGAGGGTGGCTACTGCAAAATATGACTTGCCTTTCTTTCAAATACCCTATTTTGGATTTACTTTGACAGACCTGTTTATTAGAGCCCACCCGAGTCAAAAAGAATATTTTTGTTAAGTTTTCTAGTAAAAAGACAACATTGAGTTAATTAAACAACTGAAACACCGTTGGCTAAAAGTGTTGCTAATACTATATACACTGACAGTTTCCAGCTTGAATGAGTATCGTATTCCATCTTGATTGAAACACTGAGTTATTACTGATTATAGAATCCCACCCTGTGTTGGTTGGTTGGTTGGTTGGTTGGTTGGATTTACGGCATGTCATCCCTTGTTGGGTTATTTTATTCCGAAGACATTTAGCAAGGGTGTCTCGCAGATCCATTACTGCCAAATAGAGAGTTCTATCCTTGCTGGATGCCCCATACCTGTGATCTTGTGTCACATCCTACTCATGGTGAACGGGTTGAGTAAATACCTACAGCCAAGGCTGGCCATGTGGGTCGTATTTTTTATTGCTATTGTAAGAACAGGGAAATTAACTATGGAAGTTCAAATAATTTTGTTCAATATCCAACCATTTACAAAAGCAATGTTGTAAATTTGAAAAAAAGAACAAATTCAAAATAAGAATATGAACCAATTTTACACTTTCAAGAGATTATTTTAATTTTAATTTCAAATTTTTTAGTGTAGGTTTTTGATAAAATCTCACATTAAGGAAATAGAATGATGATGATCTAACTAGAAGAACTGCATCTTTTGGGGTTGTTATCTATCTATATATATATAAAGTGGAGTTGTGTGTATATGTATGTTCGGATGAAAATTCGAAAATAAAACAATTAACGACAAAGTAAATATATATAAACATTAAATATCACAAGGGCTTGGTTTTTGAGCAAAAATAATGAATGTTTGATTTATATTCGTGCGGATAATTTTTAAAAATTAAATTTAAAACAGCTTAGATTTTTTTTGCATTTAATATTTTAAATAGTAAACATTGATTTTTCTTTTCAGAGTGGCTGGATCAATGCAAGGTCTTTTTTACATGGGGATTTTAATGGGGCATACTACCAGGATCCAAATCGCGATTCAATAATGATGGATCTGTGGGACTAAACGTTTTTGCATCCCCTCTACCCAGACGACACCGGGTAGCTGCTTTTAGTGTGATATTAATTGAAACATTCATGTGTCTTTTTATTATGCGTTTTTTTTTTCTTGTTAAAAGACATTATCTCCAAAGTCTATTGTATTTTCTTTGTATTTCATGAAAAAAAAAAATTTTATTCAATTCAATAAGTAAAAATTAAAGTTGATTTTGTATTTTTGGTATCAACACTATTAATCAAAATATTTACTATTTTATTTCACTATTTATTCCCATTGATATACCCACATTATTTTATCCATTATACGAGGGTAATTCCAAACGTAACGTCTCCAAAGTGCTGTGGATACAGTGAAACTATTCATGTGGCTATTGGCAAAAACTGTTGTTGTTTATTGTGCCTGCCTCTGCGTGCGCCTTGCTATCACAGTCAGTCTTGGCCGTCATTTTTGATGGAGCTCCCGATTGACGTTACCACCAAAAGTGAAGTTCACGCAATTATTCAGTTTTTAAACACAAAAGCCGCCCTGTCGGCTGGGGCGTTAGAATGCCCCGACTGCACCTCTACAGAGGGGTAAGACTCCCCTAACGGGGCTACCTGTTGGCCGTGGGTGGCGACCCGTGATGCTTAAGGATAGAACCCAGGTGGATGAGCAGTTCATGACTTGCAATACTCTACTTTTGTCCTATCTTGGGCTAGACGGGCGATCAATCGGCTGGTCACGTCAAGCCCTAGCACCTATATGATTTTCCCAACCCTATTTCCCTTATGACAAGCCCCAACCCCTTTTTATCATATGGGTGCTAGAAGGCGGTGTTTGAGGGCCTACATGTCCTGGGGATGACGTTAAACTCTATCTGATGGTGAGGTTCCAGTTTTTGAGGTTTGGGGAATGTGGAGCACCCCTTAATCACCATTACTCCTGGTCCCATTCTGACCCGGAGTGGTAGTTCCTGTTAGGGTCCCATCTATGGGAAATAGAAAAACATGAGTTTATAAACAAAATTGTATTATGCATTAAGAATGAATTTATTTCACAACTTTGTCGGCATCAAATAACCCACTGAGATTGATATGCCGTAAAACAAAACAAACCAAACCTAAAAACACAAAAGGCATTAAACCGATTTAAATTCATCGCCAGTTAAGAGATGTAGATGACAAGTCGTGCATAGATGACAGAAACGTCCGTAAGTGGTGTAAATAGTTTGCAACGATGTCGGTGTTCTACGCTTCCTCAATGACATGGCGACAAGCTGGAATGACATAGGCATAAAAAAATTGCCACAGCACATAGAAAAATGCATCGACCGAAATGGTGATTATGTAGAAAAACAAAAAGATGTTGAAACTTTAAAATGATGTAGATATCATTGGCAATAAAAAAACATACGTTTCTGTGATTTCTAAATATTTTTGAGATCTTACCTTTGAAATTGAAAATATACCACTTTTCTTCCTCCTCTTCAGGTTAACGAAGACTTCCTGTCGCCCAGACGTATGCGAACCATACTTCTTATTAATACGAGTACCTAGAAGCAGGGGAGAGGTTCGGGATAACAGGGACCAAGAAACGCCATTATTTAGATACAACAGTCGACAGTAATTCCGAGAAAATTAGGATAACATAAAGTACAATATTTGATTTTTTTTACTCGAAAAGTTAGTTTTAAAAGCAACAAATTTGACTGTTTTAAGCTGACTTTACATACAAATACCCTCATAGAAATTTAAAAGTTAAGTAGAAACTTAATTCACTTCCATTTACAATTTACACACACACACAACACACACACACAATATATATATATATATATATATATATATATATATATATATATATATATATATATGAGTATAGATGAAAGGATATGAAACAACACAATATGCTGTTAAAGTGAAAATATTTTATATCATATTCATAGCTAATATTGAACAATATTTCGATTTATAAAAATCATTTCAGAGCTTGTTTTACTCCGGACTTAACAACAGCGGAGACGAATCCTTTCATCTATACTCACACCGTCGGATTCATTTAATATCTATTAACTTATATATATATATATATATATATATAATATATAATATATATAATATATATATATATATATATATTATTAGCTTTAATTAGTCAGTTAGAAATCGTCGATGCGATCGGTGGAGATTTCAATCTCTGCTTTACTATCTCACCGTAAGTCGTAACGGATAATAAAATCAATATGTGCACATATTCGCCGATGAGATGAATATGAAACACAGGGGAAAAAAGAAAGAAAGAAAGAAAGAATAGGTATATGTTAAAACTTTAAAAGGATGTAAACATCATTCACAATAAACAATAAACGTTTCTGTGATTTCTAAATATTCGAAATTTTACTTTTGGGATTCATTTTTTGTCAATATAGAGAGCAGAATACGGCAGATAAAGTATATTCTGTCCCAACCATAATTTCGAACCCCTTTTGCTGATTCCGTTTTAACATATCAGAAAATGTAAAATCTTGTAATTTGTTATATAACAGCCGTACAGATTATTTTCAGCGACTTGGCAAGGTCCACGTATTATTATTATTATTATTATTATTATTATTATTATTATTATTATTATTTCACAACTTGCTAGTTGTATCAACCATTGTAACTTATGGTCTTTCACTGGAAGCAAGTCCCCTCAGGTCTCCAAGACTTCTGAATATTCTTGCCGACCTTAGCAATGCAGTTCTCTTTGCGGTCTCAATTATTCCTTGGGTACTATTCCTAGGACATCAACTGCAATTGGTATCACTTTAACCCTCATATTCCACAGTTTTTAAAATTTTCTGGCAAGGTCCAGGTATTTGTCTATCTTTTCGTTTTCTTTCACCTTCAGCCTGTGATCTACTGGAATTGCAAAATCTATCAGTTGAAAAAGTTCTCTTTTTTTTTTTTTTTTCATTAATCAATACTAGGCCCGGTTTTCTAACTGGGATAAGGGGACCCGTCTTTATCTCAAAATCCCAGAGAATGTTATGCATTTAATCCACAAGAACGGTTTCTGGTTTGTGCATATATCATTTTGTTGTATGGTGAAAATAACTTTTTGCACAATTCCCAGTGGATCAGCTTTCGTCGTGCCTAGTATTCTTGTTGTACTTGGTTGTTGCATTCGCTTAATACATGGTTGATTGTCTCATCTCTGTCTCCACACATCCTACATTTAACTATTATTATCATTATTATTATTAGTAGTAGTAGTAGTAGTAGCAGTAGTAGAAGTAGTAGTAGTAAGTCGATGGAATGGCCTATTGTCGGTATCAACCGGACAGAGAGGGGGTCTATCTCCTTTTCGCTTGCGCTAAACCAACGAGATTGTTTTTGCTGAGGTAGAGCGCCACGCCTACCGCCAGCTTTCTACTTTACTGCACAGATTAGATTACCCAATCTGTGCTATTCATGCGCGGAGTTGGTGGGGACCGGTATTGAACAAGGAACCTTGCGATTCCCAGGCGGGTGCTCTACCGACTGAGTAGCAGTACTTACACATATTAGATATGAATTTCGATCTGGTAATTATTAAAAATCAAGGAAATAGCGTAGCTGTTATTAAATTTTAGGAAAATCGTTTATAATTAAATGGCGTTTTATTTATTTTATATCTCTTATTTACTCCGGGTTACTGGCTTTTATTACACCGAGAATGACGTCCGGACGACAGCTTCGGATTCCTTTGGATATCTCAGTAACACTTTTAAAAAATTAATTAACTAATTAATATTTCAAATAGATATTTAATTTTATTACTTTTCAAACTTAGATTTTAAAATCAAATGAGTTTCTAAGCTTTTTGAGGCTGGACGAAATTTGAAATGAAATGAAGCCTCTCTTTCTTCTCTACACGACAGCGAAGGTATAAGTGCATATAGGGAGGGATGAAGACATCTGCTTCTCGTAATGATTACCAAGGGAGGAGGCAAATACTTTGAGACGGACACTCTTTTACAGTGAGGGATGAAAGAAGACAGAGAATGTGAGAGACAGATCCTACCAAAAAAAAAAAAAGAAATTATTTAATTCCGGCCATATCATATTAGTTTTCAAAAATTACGATTTTTCAAGTGCGGAAATGAATTTTTCTAACTCAAAACCATATATTTCGATGTGTAATACGTTAAAATAG
>CM042143.1:63377948-63387948 GCA_023376005.1 Doryteuthis pealeii | reverse complement strand
ACAAGGAATACTACAGACTTTCTGCTACAAGGAGTATCTACTGCTACCACACTCTTTTCTACCTAGGATTTCTAGGAATACTACAGACTTTCTGCTACAAGGAGTATCTACTGCTACCACACTCTTTTCTACCTAGGATTTCTAGAA
Organism: Doryteuthis pealeii; assembly: GCA_023376005.1. Lineage (NCBI taxonomy): Eukaryota > Metazoa > Mollusca > Cephalopoda > Myopsida > Loliginidae > Doryteuthis > Doryteuthis pealeii. The sequence goes on along the minus strand of CM042143.1, from coordinate 63,387,801 downwards.
TACTACAGACTTTCTGCTACAAGGAGTATCTACTGCTACCACACTCTTTTCTACCTAGGATTTCTAGGAATATTACAGACTTTCTGCTACAAGGAGTATCTACTGCTACCACACTCTTTTCTACCTTCTAGTAATACTACAGACTTTCTGCTACAAGGAGTATCTACTGCTACCACACTCTTTTTCTACCTAGGATTTCTAGGAATACTACAGACTTTCTGCTACAAGGAGTATCTACTGCTACCACACTCTTTTCTACCTAGGATTTCTAGGAATACTACAGACTTTTTGCTACAAGGAGTATCTACTGATACCACACTCTTTTCTACCAAGGGTTTCAGGGAACTGAACAAGGATTAAACAACAGAACCAAAACTCAGTACTCTCTTGGATTTACCAACAGAAGAACTAAACACCTTAAATCGCGACCAGAATTTTAACAACTCAAAATCACATTAAAGGGAAGGCCATTATGTTTGTATTTTGTAAAGAGACGGAGCAATTCAGGAAATGTCCATTTGAATGCAAGTGCGGCCTTTGATGGGGTCTTTTCGCATGTTTTCATGAAACATTAATGTAGGAAGATGAGAGATGAATAAAATTTCATCTTCAATATTTATCAAAATGGGTTTTAATTATAATTTAAAAGAATATGAAATTAAAGGAATTAAAAAAGAGTGAAGCTCGGGGCAAGAAATGACGTCATTTTGATTGCAATATAACGAATAGCTAAACTGGCCTCAGCTTGCTCGTTCTTTGAAGAACATCAGAAAGAAATGTAATTCAGTATTAGGAAAAACAGGTTTGGTTTGTTTTGTTTTACGGCATATCAACCTCAGTGGGTCATTTAATGCTGAGTAAGTTTTGAAATAACTTCATTCGTAATCCCTAACAGGTACTACTATTCCGGGTCATGGTGCACCTGGGAGCAATGGTGATGAAGCTGTGCTCTACATTCTCCAAACCTCCAGAACTGGAACCTCTCCATCAGATAGAACTTAACGTCATACTCGGGACATTAAGACCCTCAGCCACCGCCTTCTAGCATATATATGATAAAAAGGGTTGGGTTTTCCATAAGGGCAATAGGGTTTAGACAATATAGATGCTAGGGCTTGACGTGACGAGCCGATTGATCGGAGGGGACCTCTACGACCGCCCATCTAGCCTAAATAAGGGCTAAAGTGGAGTGTTGCATGTCATGGACTGCTCAGCCTTCAGGATTCCGTCCTTAAGCACCAACAGGTGGCCTAGTGGGGGAGGGAAAACAGGTCTCAATCATGCACACTGTAGCGAGCTTCAGATACGCCTATGTTAAGAAGTTTACTAAAAACATTTAAGTTTCCAAATGTATTACGCCAAAGAAGAATATCATTTATGAAAAAATAAACATTAGATCATATAGCACTTCCTTCATTTTATTCTATTTGAACATGTTTTTGTACAAAACTGGGTTATTTTTCTTATTTGAAAAACGTAACAAAAAATTAGGGTTTTTTTTTTTTACGGGGGCTGTAACAGATTAATGGCATTTCAGTTTACTTCAATGCGAAAAATGTATTTGATATACGAGGAAATTGGGATACGAGCGGAACGAATTAAACTCGTAAATCAAGGAACTATATATATATATATATATATATATGAATTGTCGGATTCACTTCCATTTACTTCGTTTAAATATATATATATATATATATATATCAGTCGGTAGAGCGTCCGCCTAGGGATCACAAGGTTCCTGATTCGATACCGGCCCTCGCCAACTCAGCGTATGAGTAGCACGGGTGGGCACTCCACCACAAATGCAAAAGAATCTCTTTGGTTTAGCGCTAGTTAAAAGGAGATAGACACCCTTGCTGTCTGGCTGATACCGACATTAGGCCACACCGACGACTTTACTTTTTGCTTATATATATATATATATATATATATTATATATATATATATATATATATATAATTAATATTGATGATATAGTGTGCTATATTTGTAAGTAAATTTTACTCACTATAGTGCATAGAGCTTTTATATATAAATTAGAGTGGTGTGGACATGATGTTAACGACGCTTGATTTCTGACAGTTTCTCGTTGATACGATTCACAAACCAATTTGTTTATATATTGGCTCTATAAATTAAGATTTATCCTTCTGTCTATAAAGTAGTTTGGCTTTTAAAAAAGAACGTATATTGATGAGGTAATATATTCATTTTTTCAAATACCAATTCATACATTTAAAAAGAATCTATAAAATCAACTGTAATGCATAAAATTGCCTTTATTAACATCTTATCTGCTTCCAAATTTGGTTGACTTTTGGTAACCGCCATTATTTTATTATATATATATATTATATATATATATATATATATATATATATATTATATTATATATATATATAGATAGATAGATAGATAGATAGATAGATAGATATTATTGTTTATATTTTTTGAAGGCAATTACAATGCGTATATCGTATAAAATTCGATAATTATTGAAAAAATCCTGACAAGTAAACTCGGCAAATAACGAGCGCAACGTGGAACACCGTACAGCTGTTTCAACTTTATTAAGTCTCGTCATTTGCCGAGTTTACTTATCATGATTATTTTCAATAATTATCGAATTTTATACGATACTTTTGCTTTCAAAAATATAAACAATAATATACTTTACTTAACAATGCTCCAAAAAGCAAATTTTCAAATTATATATATATATATATATATATATATATATATATATATATATATTTTTGGGGGGAGGTATGTGCTTAATTGAAGTCATACCTCATTTTTTGAAAATCAGTTAGTTAATAATTAATAAATTTAGGCGGGCATATATGTTCAAATGTGAGGCTAAACAGATCGAGAAAATGTCAATCCCCGAATGTACATTTCGACCTATTAGGTCTCATCAGAAGGTTATAGACCTAATAGGTCGAAATGTACATTCGGGGATTGACATTTTCTCGATCTGTTTAGCCTCACATTTGAACATATATGCCCGCCTAAATTCATTAGTTATTAACTAATTAATTTTCAAAAATTAGGTATGACTTCAATTAAGCACATATCCAAAAAAAATTGTCGGCTAAAAGCCATATCAAATAATCACAATGTTTATTTACGTACTTTCATATATATATGTATATAATTGTCGGCCTTCGCCATTTCAAACACGTCGTTTGACCACTTCATATATATATATATATATATATATATATATACATATATAAGTAAAGTAAAGTCGACGGGGTGGCCTAAAGTCGGTATCAGCCAGTCAGCGAGGGAGTCTATCCCCCTTTCAATAGTGCTAGACCAAGAAGATTGTTTTTTAGCATCTGAGGTGGAGCACCACACCTACCATCAGCTCCTTACTTTACCGCACAGATCCCTGCGCTACTCATACGCTGAGTTGGCGGGGACCGGTATCGAACTATCGCTCATGTACAGACACAAATACACACGCAGACTCATATATAAAAGCACATACACATAAATAGTGGTACCTTCACTTACGAGTGTCCCACCCTACGAGTGCCCCAACTTACGAGTTTTCCGAGCCAGGAGCTGCCACTCGTTTGATTTTTGGCTTTGTGCTGCGTGCTAACATTTTAGGTACGAGCGATCTTCAGTAATAAGTTCACTAAAAACATTTAAGTTTCCAAATGTATTACGCCAAAGATGAATATTATTTGCTTGACTTTTGGTAACCGCCTCCACAATAAAGGACAGTAGCGCTGTTGTGCTACACAGTAACATTGATAAAGGTATCTCAAGTGGAACAAATTGTTACCATTTGTCTCGACTTGTAAATTGTGCAAACTAAGTTCTCGCCATAGATAAATATAAGGTGCATGTGATAACACACTCAACATAAATAAATTGTTGTGTAATGACCAATTGCTTTTATTTATACTAGCAAATATATGTACCCTTCGGATACTGGTGCTGACTAAATATATCAAGCACTCAATTTTTTCTGTATCATTTCACTTTGACGACACAACACTTTGAATTCAAACCTGTTAAACTTCATTTAAGAAATTGACCCTGATCACATCCTACTCATACGGAGTGGTTGGTAAATGTATATAGTAAATTGCTCAAGGTTTTTTTTATTATTATAACTAGCAAATATATGCACCCTCCGGGTGCAAGTATTTAAGTTTTAATATAATAAAATATCATGTTAAATTAGAAAGGCTAATGAAACTGAATAAGAATTCAGATAAAATATTTAGAACAGAGGGGTATGATTGAAAAATAGAACAACTTTGAAACTAACTCTTCCATCATTTTCCCTTACTTCCGTCTTTCATTGGTAAATTTTCCTAATTTAACTATCTAGTTAAAATAGGAAGTAAAGAATAATATTACAGTTACTTCTTCTTGTTAATGGATTTCTTTTAAGATTTATCCCCGAGATTTTTGCTCATATTCATTAAGATAAAACCAAACAATTAGAAATCAATAAGACTAAGCATATATTTATTAAAATGAAATTTTTAAGATCAATATGCAAATTAGCCTTCCCATTCACACTGTAAACCGCTATTTTGTTGTATATATAAATACAATTGCATGTTATTAGTATGCAGATATAGTCAATAGTATTAATGATGTAAAACAATTTTATTAATAATTGAGGTTTAAATAAAAATAAAATCATAGAGAATATGGTGTAAATAACAAAGGGAATTGTGACTTGAATGGTAATATAGTTTCGGTTATAGACAGACAAACCCACAATCTCCATTATAATAAGATGTTGATATTTTTACAGTTTTTTCAAAAGTGATCAAATTTGGGATTAATATATTTAAAAAATATATATATTTGCTGATTATTTAGAAAATTTCACATTTTTTCCCCTCCAAAGAGAATACCTTTGATCCATGATTTTTTTATGTTTTATATTTCCTAAATAATGAAGCTGAATGTGCTAGTAATACAAATTGGGGTAGAATGTTAAAATGTGACAAACAGAGGTACAAGAAAAAAGGGGAGCAATAACACTAATATGTTTCAATAGAATGAAAAGATGGATGGTAAGGAGAGAGTGAAAGTGTTAAATCAAGATTATTATACTTTTTACATACTGAACCCTTGCAATAGCTCTAAAAGTATACATATCAATCATAATAGTTAAAATGTCATACTGTGGTATATCCACAGGTCCTACTAGTACATATATGATTGCACAAATTTGAATAATGAATAACATTCCAAGATTAATTGTTGATTTCTATTTCAATTTCTATTGGTCAATCCAATCATGAGAATGGGTTAGTTGAGTTTGAGATGGAGAGTTAGCTCCAACAAGTGAAAGACACAGATGCAAAATGGCGTCTCTCCGGCAAGCTATTTCTCTCCAGGTGTTGGTTGCTTTTGGGAATTTGAATAAAGACATCAAAATTATTTAAGTTTTAATGTATTATATTAAATTAGAAAGGGTAATTAAACTAAATAAGAATGCAGATAAAAAGATTTGCAACAAAGGAGGGGTATAATCGAAAAATAGAATAACTGAAACTTACTCTTCCATCGCTACCGTCTTTCATTGCTAAATTCTGTCTAATCTAACAACTAAGTTAAACTAAGGAGTAAAGAATAAAATTACAGAAATTTATTTTTAATCGATTGCTTTTAAGATTTATCTCCGAGATTTTTGTTCATATTCATTAAGATAAAACCAAACAATTAGAAATCAATAATACTAAGCACATGTTTATTAAAATTAAATTTTTGATATCAATATGCAAATTAACCCCCGGTCACACTCTAAATCGCTATTTGTTGCATATATAAATACAATTGCAGATTATTAGTATGTATATATGGTCACCAGTATTAATAATGTAAAACAATTTTATCAATTATTGAGGCTTAAATGAAATAAAATAAAGGAAAATGTGACGTAAATAACTAAAGGAATTGTGACAAAGAAAGTAAGTTATTTGGGAAATAATATAAGCTACATAGACATTTATATTTTATTTCATTAACTTTTTACCTCGCGGGAAAAATCGGCGATCGAGTCCAAGTTAAAAATTCGATTTACATGAATATTTCTACTTCTAGTATTTTAATGGCATAAATTACTATAGAAATGTAATTCTCAGTAATAAAAATTGTTAGAATTGCACTATGGATCATTAAAATATGTCGGTAGACCACCAAATGGGTATTTGTGTGTGTGTGTGTGTGTGTGTGTGTCCAGTAATATTACATGGATCTTGGGGGTCCCTGTGGATCAGGTTGAGAACCACTAGTCTAGATATATATATTTGTTTACCTATGTTTATTTTCCAGGATTCTTTGAGTATATGGACTCTATCTGTATGTGACTTCGCAGGAAAATGTGCGGTCCATTTCAAGTTAAAAATTCATATCTATATGAATATTTAAACTTTTAGTTTTTTAATATGGCGTAGATTACTGTAGAAATTTAATTCTCAGTAATAACAATTGCTCTGAAGTAGAATTGCTATATGGACCACTGAAATACCACCGCGAACCCTCAATTTGGTATATATATAAATCACAAGGTGATTAAAAAAATTATCGAGATTTTTTGTACTTTTTGACACACCTTGTATTCTGAAAAAAATACCGTTCCATTTATTAATTGTTTTTAGAATACAGGGTGTGTCAGGAATTTCCAAGTTTAAAGCTGTATTTACCAAGATAGAAATGAAGAATAAATGGAACGTTATTTTTTATTTATTTTTTTTTTTGTACAAAAGGTCTCGATACTTTTTTGACACACCTTTTATGTGTGTGTCGGGGGGCCCTCGGTGATAATACATGGACTTTTGGGGTCCATGTGGATCCCGGTTGAGAACCACTAGTCTAGATGTATATTTGTTTATCTCTGTTTATTTTCTGGGCTTCTTTGAGTATGCGAGTTTGTCTAGGTCCGGTCTGAATTCGCGGGAAAAATCGGCGGTCGAGTTCAGGTCAAACAAACGAAAGACCGATAGCGTGTACGCACGCGCACAAGCGCGCGCGCATGTGTGTGTGTGTGAGAGAGAGAGAGAGAGAGAGAGAGAGAGAGAGAGAGAAAGAGAGAGAACGAGAAAGAGAGAGAAAGAGGGCTGTAGAGAGTAAGTAGAACTCTTCATAAATAAAGGACAAAATATCTTTGTTTGGTTACTGTGTCAGGTCTAGAAGAAGAGGAAATGCCATTCAAGTTTCTAAACACGCCTCTCACTAGCAATGGCTTTACCAGTTATGAATACCTCAAACCCTGACACACAAAAAACAGATACATTCTTTCTCTCTTCCCTGGGTAAACTGCTTGATTGGTTGATTGATTGGTCTCCGTCAAGGTTGACAATGAGAGTAACAGCCTTTGCGAAAAATAGAGTAGGAAGAGTATATATTTACTCAACCTCTCCACAAAGAGAAGGATATGGCTCAAAGTCATTTTTAAGCGGAATACAGCTGGTTGGTTTGTTTGGTTTAATTTTACGGCGTGTCAACCCTTGTTCGGTTATTTTATGCCGAAGACATTATTTTATTCATCTTCATGGTTACTGAAGTTTTTTCTTTAATTTATTTTTTAAACCCATTTTTTGTTTACTCATTTTTCTTTCTATTTAACCCATAGATAGGACCTCAACAGGTACTACCATTCCGGGTCAGCATGCACTAGGGAGTAAAAGGATAAATGGATACTCCACTCTCCAGACCTCCAGAATTGGAACTTAGATGCAGTTTAACGTCATAGGACGATAAGACCTTCAACCTCCCTCTTCTACCACAAATATGATAAAAAAAGGTTGGGGGCTTGCTATAAGAGCTATAGGCTTGGGACAATGATATCAGTGCTAGGGATTGATGTGACCATGCGATTGATCGGAAGCCCCTTCGAGCGACCATCTAGCCTAAGTAAGAGCCAAAATAGAGTGTTTCCACATATGAACTGCTCAGCCACCATGATTCCGTCCTTAAGTATCACGGATTGCACCCACGGCCAATAGGTGAACCCATTGGGGGATTTACTCCGCTGTAGTCGGCGTATTCTTTCGTCCCAACCGCCAGGACAGCTGGAGCTCAGTCGATAGAGCATCAGCCTGGGAACCACAAGGTTCCGGGTTCGATAACGGCCCTTGCAAAATCAATGCATGTGTAGCACAGCTTGGATCTTTGCGGTAAAGCAGGGAGCTAATGGTAGGTGTATGGCTCCACCTCAGCTAAAGCTAAAGTAATCTCCATGGTCTAGCGGTAGTAAAAAAAGGATAGAATCCCTCGCTGTCCGGCTGATATATACAATAGACCATCCCCACCCACTTTACATTTTACTTAGAGCCAGTATGAATACAGATCTTTTTTCTATTAAACTGGTTGCCTTATCAAAGCTAAAGAACCTAGTCTGCCCTACTATTTACTCATATCTAGTAGGATAACGGATGGATTTATGCTTACTTCGAGGGCATTAGCGCGAAGTTAAAATCAAACAGCTTCGTCCAAGATCTGAACTCCAGTGCTCTAAACTATTTCTTTTCTAAGGAATGTTTTTGGAAGGTCGGTTGAAACAAATTAATGACATTTCAGTATATCTCAATGGGGAAAATTGATTTGATATACGAGGAAATTGAGTTACGAGTGAAACACATAAAACTCATTAGTCAAGATATCACTGTATTTAAAAAATAGTTTTAAAAAAGTTCTATAATATTTTACAAATGTTTCCATAATCAATCTGCAAGCCCAAATACTTTTCTTTTTTACAATAAAATATTATATATATATATATATATATATATATATATGTATGTATGTATGTATGGATAATATGGGTGTTATATTTATAAGTAGTCAGTGCTCAATATCATGTATATTTAAGTAATGATGATAAAATATTTTCATTTTAACAGCATTGTGTGTTTTCATACCCTTTTATCTATACTTATATATATATATATATATATATTATATATATATATATATATATATATATATATTACGTCGGGTAGGGTCCTGAAGAATTTGATTGAAAGCATGGCAGACTCTTTATTTTTCCTCTAATAATAATATTAGTAGTAGTATTACTGCTCTGTATTTTTAATATATTGAGCACTTTTGGATTATTTACTGATGCTACTGCGACGGAAAAGTTAAAGCGGCAATTGGATAATATATATATATATATATATATATATATATATATATATATATATATATATATCTAATGTCTAGTGTTAATTCTTTAGTTGAATTCCTTATCAGGATAAGGAATTCAATTAAAGAATTAATACTAGACATTAACAGACAGACATAAACACCGCCATGTTAATGGAAGAAGTCGGGAAAAAAATTTCCACTAACCAAAAAGACGCTTGAAAGGAAAAAATACACACATATCACCCCTGGAGGCGGGGAGAAATGTATAAATGTAAACTGAATTTGACCATTTGCCTGTCTAAATAAAAGATAAACGTGGTCTGACGAAGCTCTGTGGGCCCCAGATACCACGAGTGGAAATGGTACATAATCATGAAACCCATGGTATTTAAGGCCTTTTTATTCACAAATATATATGAGTATATATAAAAAGATATGAAAACACCCAAAATGCTGTCAAAGTGAAAACATTTTATAACTTAGCTGATATTGAACAATATTTCGATTTTATGAAATCGTCATCAGAGCTTGTTTATACTCCGTGTTGTTAAGAGCGGAGACAAAAGTCATATGAGGTCAAAACAAAAACTGCCCTATCCATGATATTGAGCAGTGTTTACTCATAAATATAACACCTATATATATTATATATATATATATATATATATATATATATATATATATATATATATAAAGTAAAGTCAACGGGGCGGCC
>CM042143.1:63342948-63367948 GCA_023376005.1 Doryteuthis pealeii | reverse complement strand
ACAAAAGGCCTTTACACATCATGAAGAAAGGTTTATAAGTTTTTGCTTGTCAACAGTTTTCGTTTATAGGACCAATGATGGTTTGAATAAAAACCGAAACGCTATAGTGTTGCCTTAGAAATGTAAATGTTCGACTTAATTCATGTTTTTCATAATATATATATATATATATATATATATATATATATATATAGTGTGGGATTGTGACTGTTTCAGCTTTTACTGGAACGGTGTGCCAAAGGCAGTATTATTGGTAGAGTGCTCAATATAAAATAGAGCAATTTTTTCGATTTTCCTTGCATTTGTAAAATCTTCACCTATCGCATGAAACCATATTGGTCGTGAATGTTCCTTTGTCACCAAATAAATTGATATGTAAAACCTTTATATATTCATTTTATTATATTATATAATATATATATATATATATATATATATATATACATATATATATATATATATATATATATATATATATATATATATATATAAAGGAAGAAGTGAAGTAAATCCGACAATGTGTAATTTTATAAAAAATGAAAAAACACAAGTTTCACTGACGGGTGATGTTTAATAAATCGACGCTGCAGTGTTTCGGTTTGTTTAACAAACCTTCACCAGGGCCTTCGTTTGTTTAAAGAAAAATAAATTATTTGTGAACAAAAGCTGACACATACCAAAAGCAGAGGCTCGCAGACTTTTATTCCCTAATAATTTCTTTTTCTTTAAACAAACGAAGGCCCTGACGAAACACTGCCCAGATATCCAAAACTGGAACCTCTGTGGCAAATGCATTATATTGTCATACCAAGAAAAAGTGGTATTCTGAACATTAGGTGACTAAATTCCTACCATAAAATTATGCTTGCACATTATTTGAAATGAACTTAATTGTTACTAAAAAGACATTTTATCTTATTTTGGAGTTAAAAACGTGCACTAAAATGCATTTGAAAAACGCCGTGTTTTCTCCGTGAAAATTACGTTGAATCAAAGATGGCTCCCATTGTTTACAAATGCTTCTTGTTCAAAAAGATCAAGGGAGTTCACTCTCATTGCTTCATCACTTAATTAATTTTATACAGGCACTGCCAAAATTGCCGTAAAATTCGTATTTTACAAAATAAATTTACTACCACCCCATTGAAAAAAATACCAAAAATTAGGAATTCATCCAATTTTAATAAAATTCTCAGTGTTGCTTTATCAATGAATGAATTTTATAATGTATTAGTTATTTTTATTTCAAAATAGTGCCTATTTAAAATGAATAAAATAAAAATTTCAGATTACCAAAAAAGTTTCGGGTGCAGTGGTCACTAAAGAAGGTCGTGCTCATGGTGTTCTGGGTCATGAAACGACCCGTTACTTGGTTTCCTTGAAAAAGGTGCAACTGTAAACAGTACTTCCTATTGCCAACTCCTCAAACAATATTTATTTATGAATTACCCTCATAGCAACAATCTACAAGTGTTACATAATTAATATGCATTGCTTATCATTTTTGTAATGAAGTGTACGGTTTAAATTTAAGTAAACTCTTGGAAAATCACCAGCGTTTTTATTGACAAGCCTTAAACCCATGTTTATCCAATGGGGGCGCTGGTTGGTTGATCTAATCACCTGACCAGGCAACGCTCCGGGAAAGTTAGTTATATTTACTGAGAATCCACAATAACTTTTTCCTAATCAAACCCAATTTGGGAGTCTGGTGACTAGCTTTAAGAAAGTCTAGAAAGGAACAAGCCATTGTGTCCCAATTACGCACTGGTCCCACAAGACTATCACACACCTATATACTCAAACAAGAACAACAATTACAGTGTGAAACATGTCAAACACCTTTGACTATTAAACACTTATTCATGGAACTTACCTGATGTACCCGGCCTCGGCTGGGGGTCCAGTGACCTTCAGCCACTGGACCGGTAAAGTACAATTAATAGCGTCGATCCCAGGGGGCTTTCCTCCAGGCAATACCTGGCCCCTTGATTTAAAAGGGCATGACTGGGTTTATTGCCCAGCGCTTGAGGGGCAATGCCGAAGGGATCGACGCAATTTTTGTTCTTTCCCACCCACAAGCCGAAGCTCATGGGTGGGCCCACGTTAAACCGAGGCCTTGTGCCCAGCCCATACAAGCGGGGTATGAGGCAAATACCCCCCTTATTCATGGAACGCAGAATTTTTTGCTCACATCAGAAACCGTTATTTTAATGCAGACAATATGAAATATCTATTTGAAAATGTCAACATGGAGGACATTCTGTCCTTTTTGAGGAAAATAAAATTATACCATAGAATATAAACATGAACTTAATCAATACTACACAACGAAGTGGGGCTAACACATTGTTAAAACCAATTACTAAAAAAGTATGAATATAAATATACAACATATATTACTTCGTAACCGTTAGGCATGACATAACCCCGGACGGGTTGATATGCCGTTAAAATAAAAATCATACCATAAAATATAGACATGAACTTAATCAATACTACACAACGAAGTGGGGCTAACACATTGTTAAAACCAATTACTAAAAAGTATAAATATGAATATACAACATATATTACTTCGTAACCGTTTGGCATGACATAACTCCGGGCGGGTTGATATGCCGTTAAAATAAAATTATACAATAGAATATAGACATGAACTTAATCAATACTACACAACGAAGTGGGCTAACACATTGTTAAAACCAATTACTAAAAAAGTATAAAATATGAATATACAACATATATTACTTCGTAACCGTTAGGCATGACATAACCCCGGACGGGTTGATATGCCGTTAAAATAAAATTATACAATAGAATATAGACATGAACTTAATCAATACTACACAACAAAGTGGGGCTAACACATTGTTAAAACCAATTACTAAAAAAGTATAAATATGAATATACAACATATATTACTTCGTAACCGTTAGGCATGACATAACCCCGGACGGGTTGATATGCCGTTAAAATAAAAATCATACCATAAAATATAGACATGAACTTAATCAATACTACACAACGAAGTGGTGCTAACACATTGTTAAAACCAATTACTAAAAAAGTATAAAATATGAATATACAACATATATTACTTCGTAACCGTTAGGCATGACATAACCCCGGACGGGTTGATATGCCGTTAAAATAAAATTATACCATAGAATATAGACATGAACTTAATCAATACTACACAATGAAGTGGGGCTAACACATTGTTAAAACCAATTACTAAAAAAGTATAAATATGAATATACAATATATATTACTTCGTAACCGTTAGGTATGACATAACCCCGGACGGGTTGATATGCCGTTAAAATAAAATTATACCATAAAAATATAGACATGAACTTAATCAATACTATACAACGAAGTGGGGCTAACACATTGTTAAAACCAATTACTAAAAAAGTATAAATATGAATATACAACATATATTACTTCGTAACTGTTAGGCATTACATAAACCCGGACGGGTTGATATGCCGTTAAAATAAAATGATACTATAGAATATAGACATGAACTTAATCAATACTATACAACGAAGTGGGGCTAACACATTGTTAAAACCAATTACTAAAAAAGTATAAATATGAATATACAACATATATTACTTCGTAACCGTTAGGCATGACATAACCCCGGACGGGTTGATATGCCGTTAAAATAAAATTATACCATAGAATATAGACATGAACTTAATCAATACTACACAACGAAGTGGGGCTAACACATTGTTAAAACCAATTACTAAAAAAGTTTAAATATAAATACACAACAATATATCACTTCGTACATATGAATATACAACATATATTTCGTAACCGTTAGGTATGACATAACCCCGGACGGGTTGATATGCCGTTAAAATAAAATTATGCTATAAAATATAGACATGGACTTAATCAATACTACACAACATGGTCCCCAGTGGAGCTAACACATTGTTAAAACCAATTACTAAAAAAGTATAAATATAAATATACAATATATATTACTTCGTAACCGTTAGGCATGACATAACCCCGGACGGGTTGATATGCCGTTAAAATAAAATTACACCATAGAATATAGACATGAACTTAATCAATACTATACAACGAAGTGGGGCTAACACATTGTTAAAACGAATTACTAAAAAGTATAATATAAATACACAACATATATTAGTTCGTAACCGTTAGGCATGACATAACCCCGGACGGGTTGATATGCCGTTAAAATCAATCAACCAACCAACATGAGAATGTAGTTATCAGCCATAGTGAGCAGATGCATATTTGCATCCCGTGCACAATTGTTTAAGATGGAAGCGTGGTAATGAATACTATGTGTCCTTTGGATAGGGTGTCTTACTCATCTGTAAGGGATAAAAACCAGCGTATTGGAAACACAGACGACTGGGCGGGGTGTATTTTTATGTAATGAAACCCGTAGACATATTTTTTTAATGTTATCAAATAATGTCGTCTCTGAATGTAATATAGACGATCCGCTACGTATCTTATAGGGTTAACCCTCTCTGTGTGTGTGTGTGTGTGTGTGTGTGTGTGTGTGGCGACAAATCTCCTACTCATCAAATACGAAGGTGGGCAAAGTCAATGATTGTGTGTAGTTTGATTCACACGTGTGTGTTTAGAAGCCAGATGTCTTGTAAAAAAAGAAGCTGCTCTAATGCAAAATGGTTGTACTGTTGGGAGCTTTTACGCCTGATAGAAGTCGATTTGTTTACCTCCCGCGCGTCTCGTTAAATGTGCGGCGATCTTGCGTGAAGAAGCGTTATTGTTTCTATCTAAACAATCTCGGGGCTTCCCCGGAGGAAATTAAAGAAGCTAAATTAAATTAATGCGTATTTCGTATGTAAATATGTTTCACATTGTTTGCTTTTTCGAACTGGGACATTCTAATACAGGAGTTGAATTTCAATCATATTAGGAAGGGTTTATTTGTGTTTCTATATATATATATATATATATATATATATATATAAAATTACTGGTTTTTAAAATCTCAACCATTTCACGACTGGTTTTTAAGATCTCAACCATTGAACTCATCTGATGATTGGATTATCATGAAACTTCAAGTTATGAGTGTAAACCCATAATATTACCATTGATTATAAATCTGCTCTGCTTTATTAGCATTGAGCACCTTTTCATGCCAATACTTTTCTCATTTTTTCATTCTCTATTCATTATATATACTAGCAAATATATGCACCCTCCGGGTGCAAGTATTTTAGTTAAATTTTATAATAAAATATCATATTAAATTAGAAAGGCTAATGAAACTGAATGAGAATGTAAATAAACAGATTTTGAACAGAGGGGGTATGATTGAAAATATAGAACAACTTTGAAACTAACTCTTCCGTCATTTTCCGTTACTCCCGTCTTTCATTGGTAAATTTTCCTGATAAACTGTTTAGTTAAAATAGGAAGTAAAGAATAAATTACAGTTATTTTTCTTGTTAAGGGATTTCTTTTCAGATTTATTGAAGAATTTTTGCTATATTCATTAAGATAAAACCAAACAATTAGAAATCAATAATACTAAGCATATATTTATTAAAATCAATTTTTTAAGATCAATATGCAAATTAGCCTTCCCATTCATACTGTAAACCTGCTATTTTTTGTATATATAAAATACAATTGCATGTTATTAGTATGTAGATATGGTCAACAATGTAAGTAATGTAAAACAATTTTTATTAATAATTGAGGTTTAAATAAAAATAAAATCATGGAGAATATGATGTAAATAACTAAAGGAATTGTGACTTGTATAGTAATATAGTTTCGGTTACAGACAGAAAACACACAATCTCCATTATAATAAGATATATTATATATATATATATAATATATATATATAATATACAGTGTGATTGAAAAGTAACTCTTTATTTTAAACTATTTATATTTTTTATATGCAGTTACATTTTTCTCAATTCTTTAATGTATGTTTCTTAATATATAACAATTAAATCTGTATTGTTTTCCTTTTACCATCCACATTTTGCTATTGTTGTTCGTTAATGACTAGAACACTATTTTCTTGAGAGATTAATGGGTAGACGCACGGCCTACTAATATTATACGGCCCCACATGATACATTAAGAGCCAAAAAATAACAGGCCGAATGGCCTGATAGTCAATCTGTAGGTTTAGGCTGGAAAATGTTAAAAGTATACAAAAATACACAAACTGTTTTCTTTTTTTTTTCTTCGGAAATGTAATATGAAAAGATTAACCATTTTTGTAAACAAATTATCGCGAAAAACTTTAAAATATCAATATTTAAATGCAAAAAGTTATGCGTTAGTAATTTTACCAAACTAGTGTCTTAGGCAAAAAAGACCGTATACGTGATTGAAAAGCATAAAAACAAGGTAAATCACAGCCGTTTATAATTCGTAGATTAGTGAAAGACAAAGTATAAATAACGTATTTTAATTTTGAAAAGATTAAAATTAGATTAAAATAATGACTAATAAATTCTAGCGGTATTATTTTATTATTTTCTGTTAAATTTTTAAAGTTACCTTCCTTTCTGCGTCAAGTTTATAAGCGACCCAGAATGAGTTAAAATATAATCGGCCTGTTATTTTTTGCCTCTTACTGTATCATATGGGGCCGTATAATATTAGTAGGCCGTGGTAGACGTGGTCTGCAAGAGTCCTGATTTAACACGCTGGGATTTTTTCTTTTGGTTGGTTAAAGTAACAAGTCTACTCTACGAAACCAACGACTTTTGAAGAACTTGAAGGACGAATAAAAGAAGTTATTTCTGCCATTCTACAAGAGTTCCTGTTTAGATCAATTGATGCGATTTCCAAGCGGCTTGAGAGGCTGAAGGCGAATGCTGGTGCCCATTTACAATTTTAAATAAATTTCCGTGTTTTATGAGTTCATCTCATATTCATTTTTTTGTGAAAAATAATGTTTAAGAAATGAATTATAAGATTTTTTTAAATAGGTAAGGGACTTACTTTACAATCACCCTGTATATGAAAAATAATGACATGAAAAAAAAAATAGATCCTCATATTTTCGGCAGAAATTTGGACAATCTAAAACGTAAATTAAAAATGTGTAAATGGGATTCTTAAGATTTTTTATTTTTTATTTTTTTTTTTTTTTGCTAGAAAAGAGAGTCCCAAAAATTCTGTCTAAAATCTACTAAAATCTACTTTTATCGATTATAGTGAAACTGGCTTGTTAATTGGTCAGTTTATTGATTAATGATGGATTGATTGATTTTAACGGCATTTCAACCCGTCTATGGTTATTTTTCTGCCTGGAAACCACAGGCATTGTATTTACATTTTTTTGTGGATTTGTTTCTTAGGGTTATTTTTGCACACAGTTATATGATATCAATGATTCCTATCTAATGAATAATTTGCACACAGTTATAACATATCCTATATAATACTCATAGATATATGGTTTCAAGTCTATTATTTGTATTTCAAGTAATTATATCTATTTATTCAGTCATTTGTTTGTACAGTTATGTGGTTTCAAGTAACTAATAGTAATCCTTAGTAAACAATTCTAGTTTCAAGTAACTATTTTTAATACAAACATGTATACATACATATATATATATGTCTGTGTGTGTGTGCAAATGTATGTACTATATATATATATATATATACATATATATATATTGCTACATAAATTTACGGATTTTTCTTAATGTATGATTCTCTTAATATATATATATATATATTAAGAGAATCATACATTAAGAAAAATCCGACAAAATGTCACGAATAAATTGGAAAGGTGAATAACAAGCACAAACAATCGATTCAATTAGGTTATCTCAGAAACTTCTTCAGAAACTTTGATTCTGTACACGTTTCTGAGCTAACAGACACGAAATATTTATTGAATGTTATTTGTCACACACACACACACACACACACACACACAATATATATATATATATATTATATATATATATATATATATATATATATATATATATATATATATATACATATATGATCGCATGTTAAAGGTAATGACTTTGGCAATTAAAGAACAATATAAAATTATCTTATCTAAGATAATGCTAAAATAATTGGTCTAGCGCTAGTGAAAAGGGGATGGACTCCTTCGTTGTCTGGCTGATACCGACATTATGCCGCCATTCCAACTTATTTATTTATACATATACATAAACAGTGCTCTGATGATCGCATGTTAAAAGCAATAACTTTCGCAATTAAAGAACAATATGAAATTATCTTATCTAAGATGATGCTAAAATAATCTCCTTGGTATATCAAAACAAATAATTTACTGTTATATGTTATCACGTATTCTAATCTATTACAATTGATGTTCAAATATATCTATTCGGACCATATATGGGACCCAAACAAGAGCTACCATTCTGAATCAGCTTAGACCTGAAAATAAAGGCAATAATACTCCACACTCCTCAGATCTCCAGATCTGGAATATCACCACCAGATGTAGTTTAATGCCATACACAAGATACCCATTCTTTCGGGTGTCTTATCCATCTGCAGTTGATATAAACAAATGACAATTATTAAATATAAATAATGACTAAAAAGTACATAATTAATCTCGATGCAACATTTTTGTTTGTAGGTTTTTCCAAAGCATTTGACTCCATACACGGAGCAAATACAACTAGCATATATTCTCCCCAAAGAAACTGTTACCGCTAGAATGATTTTCTTCACAGACATGAAAGCAATGGTTCGTTCAGCTGATGGTGACATTAATTTTTTTGACATTGTCACTGGAGTCCTACAAGGAATATATTAGCACCATTTCTATTCATAATATATTTTAGGCTACGTACTACGTACGTCATTAGATCTAATGGAGGAAAAAGGCTTCACGCTAAGAAGAAAATCCAGCGATATCCCGCTGAAACCATTACAGATGCGGATGACATAGATGATCTAGCGCTTCTCACAAATACACATGCACAAGTCGAATCTCTGCTGTATCGCCGAGAAAGGCAGCAAGAGGTATTGGCCTTATTTGAACTCAAATAAAACGAAGCCCATGTGTTTGAAACAAGATGAAGACATTTCCACACTGGGTGGCAAGCCTCTCAAATTCGTAGACCAGTTTACATACTAGGTAGTAATATCTCATCTACAAAGAGCGATATCAATATACGCATAGAAGAAGCATGTATTTTATATTATCGATCATATGGAAATCTAATCTCTTTGATAAGATCGGGACAATTCTTCCAGCTGTAGCCATGTCAGTGCTACTGTATGGCTGCACCACTTGGACATTAACGAAACGCTTGACGGTAACTATATAAAGATTCTGTCTTGAAGAAATCCCAAAAAGCAGTTGCACGGCAACTTACCTCCTATCACACAAAACATTCGAGTAAGGTGAACAAGACATGCTGGACACTGCTGGAGAAGTAAGGAACTCATGCGACATTTTCTTGTGGACACCTACGCATGGACACAGCAGAATGGGCCGACCACCAAAGACTTACATTGATCAGCTCTCGGTGGATACTGGATTCGCGAGAAGTACTTGCCAGGAGCAATGACCGATAGGGACAGTTGTCAAGAAATAATCATGGGAATCCGTGCTGTCAGCGTGACATATATATATATATATATATATATATATATTATATATATATATATATATATCAACTGTAATTGGATATTTACTAAACTTTGTGGACATGCTTCAGCTGCTTAAAGTAGCTAGTGTTGCAAAGTGGTTACCCATTTAAGCTCTGAACAGACTCATGGCTGCTTAACTTTAGTGATATGCCGGGAACCGGTACTTTCAGCAAGACTCGATAATTTTCTCCCAAGGAAATGATGAACAAATTCCTTTCATTGATCAACAATGGCGTATTTTTCTCCTATGAGTCAGTATGTATTCATGCACTACTTCACTCAGTGATTGAACTCCAGACTTCCAAAGATCAACCGCTTTTTATTCGATTACGACAAGAAAGTTCCCGAGTTTTAAAAGAAGGTTGCCAAGTCCAAAAAGAAGGTTCCCGAGTCCGACAAGAAATACCTGAAGAAGGCCAGAGGGCATATCGGCCGAAACGTTTTATAACAATAAAGATGGGGACAATAGTCCGAGTAACACAGATAATACTAATCATCAAGCCTCATCTCAAACATTCAGAGAAATGATTTTTTTGTCTTTTTTTTTCTTTAAAAAAACATATCTGCAACAATTACTGTTAAGTCACGCTGAAAGCACCGGTTTCCGCGAGATCACCGAAGTTTGGCATCGATGAGCCTGTTTAATACTTAATTGTGTGACCACTTAAGCGACAGCAGATAGTGTAAGCAATCTAAGCTCTGTATGCAATAATCTAAGCTAACGTTAGTAAATAACAACTAGCTCTGCAACGTTTTAGTGCCAAAAACACATGTTCTGAGTTTTATTTGAAATCAATGAAGAAATAAATTTCATCACAAAAGGTTTGTAACTATTCAAGAGACATAAGACTAAAACTTTCATTATGACAATTGAATATATAAATAAAGAGACGAGTTTGAATTGGTATAAGTTTTGAAGTGAGTTAATTTATGACCAAAGCGAGGTTATAGCCTCGCTTTCGAGTACAGTTAGGGAATATAAAGAGCAAAAATAAGCAGTTACCGGATTCAAAATCTGGCTTACCGATTGTGAGTATAATTTTCGTGAAATTAATATTTTAATTATATCTCTTTTTTTTTGTTTGTTTTTATTTAAGCGCCATTTTTACTATGTTAGGGTAATATATATATGAGGATAATCCTAAAGGTAAGGTCTCCAAAATATTTAGAAATCACAGAAACATTTATTGTTTATTGTTAATGATATTTACATCATTTTAATGTTTCAACATGTACCTATTTTTTTTACATAATCACGGTCGATGTATTTTTGTTGGCGCTGTGACAGTTTTTGTATGCACATGTCATACCAACTCACCACGATGTCGTTAAAGAAACGTTGATCTTCGTTGTCGTTGTAAGCTGCCGACATCACTTGCGGACGTTTTTGACATCTATGCACGACTCGCTAATTAACCTCCCGTTAATTGGCGATGAATTTCAATTGGTTTAATGACTTTTTCGTTCTAAAACCTAACGTGAACTACCCACTTCTCGGTAGCGTAAATCGGGAGCTCCATCAGAAACGAGACTGGGCGTGGCAGTAAGGCGCGCGCAGAGGCAGGCACAGGCTCATGTACAAAAAAAGGCAACATTGTTGCCATGAGCCGCACAAACAGTTTCCCTGCGTCCGGAACCCTTTGGAGACCTTACTTTTAGGATTACCCTCGTATGCACCAGAGGTGGTCAAAATTGCTTAATGTAAGAGCCAGAGAAGATAAAGCTCAGATGTTTAAGAGCCGCAGGACATGAACAGAATTTATACATACGCTTTTATTGTTACATATTTGGAGAATGAAGGCGCGTGGTGTAATTGTTATAGTCGCAGGAAATGGACTCGTCAAATCCTGAACAAGGCTGTTTTTGCATTTCACATAATGCTAATATCCTTGGGAAAGGTATTAATCAGAATATTCTCCCTCCAGCTATGGGTAAATTGTAGGACAGACTGGGCTCTTTAACCTTGGATAGGTGAAGGAAAACTCTGAATTCAAACCTGTTAAACTCTGCTTAAGAAATTGACCTTGTGTCACATCTTGCCCGTGCGGAGGGGTTGGTAAATATATATACATATACGTTTTGTTGCAAAACTTTAATAAACATTATAAAAAATGCATATTAATTGCAATAATATTTATCCATAAATTCATATTTATTTATACACGCTTGCTCTGTCTGTCTGTCTGTCTCTCTCTCTCTCTCTTTCTTTCTATCTATTTATCTATCTCTTTCATATGCAGACAGATACATAAGTTTAGTTCAATGGCGTCATTTAATTTCTCGACTTGATTACAGTAACTAGAATAATTATTTATAGTTAGAATATTTTGGATAGGGAATATTTGAGGCGTAGTGACTAACGCGTTGGACTGCGAAATCATAGTAAGCGAGCTCGAACTCCAGTCGCGCCATTACGTTCAATTTTGGACTAATGCCCTTGGCAAAGGTATGGACCCCCTCATCCCACCATGAAAAATGTAATGGACTCGGCGACACGAGTTCAAATCCTGAACGAGGCTGTTTGCTTTTGATCTAACGCTAATACCCGTGGGAAAGGTATGCATCCGATTATTCTACCTCCAGCTATGCATAAACCGTAGGGCGGACTAGACTCTTTAACCTTGGTTAGGCAACCAGTCTAGGAGAAGGAAAAATCGGAATTTAAACCCGTTAAACCCTACTTAAGAAATTGACCTTGGGGTACATCTTGCTCGTGCAGAGGGTTTGGTAAATACATACACAAAATAAATGTCCATATGAATTTACAATGAACGTGATTCCCTAACCTCTAGATATAAGTTATCCCTAGACGGGTTAAGATGCCGTTAAAATCAATCAATCACTCCACTAAATAAATCATTTAATAAATTTTCTAATAATATTTTCTATTTTTTGTCTGAGATGAGACTTGATGTGAATAATTTTGATTTTTCGGAGAGTTGTCCTCATCTTTGTAGGAGGTTGTATAAAAAATTATTTTACCCTATAATAAAGTTCTCATCAGACGAGTTCAAGCGTGGTTTCAGAGCTTTACCATCTTTACCACTTATCAAAAGCTCCCCTAGCAGCATAAAATGCCACCAGACTTATTAACAGAAATGGATTAATATCAGGAAATACATTAATATTAGAAAATAAACAAGATTAAGAACATAATATTCTTAATTTTGATTCTAATCTTTACTTTTTTTCCATACTTCTAAGACAACCCTAACAATTTTCCAAAGACATATACCCACAAAGAAGTATACGTGGATTCCATAACAAGACCACACGCGCGCACGCACACACACACACACACACACAAGTATATATATATATATATATATATATATATTATATTTGATAGAGGAATTATATATAATTGATAATTGAATCATATTACCACGACCAGACAACTCGGCAAACACCATTTGCGACATCCGGAGCACTGGACAGCTGTTTCGACCTCCTTTGGTCTCATCAGCAGTGCATACCACAATCTCCGCCACTAGAGATTGAACCAGCGGACCACAGCGTGAAGAGCAGGGACTCAACACACTGGGCCACCAGCCCATGCCATAAACGGAGAATGCCAAATCGTCTAGTCAATAACATTAATTCAAACTGTATTAATTGTGGTATGCACTGCTGATGAGACCAAAGGAGGTCGAAACACAGTGCTCCGGATGTCGCAAACGATAATATGATTCAATTATCAATATATATATATTTATATATATATATATATATATATATATATATATATGATGGAGCACTATATGCCGACCTTTACATACAAAGCGATGTGCGTATCAAAACAGTTAAAATCCCCTTCGCATTCTGTAGGTGATGACAGCCTGATGGTTAAGGTGACGGACTGACACTGAACCGATCAGATTTCAATCCCGCTTGTAGGTAGCTTACAATTGTCTAGCCACACTGGAGAGACTTGATAAGTCGAAACACGTGTCTGTGTATGACTATATATATATATATATATATGTGAAAAAGAAATAGGAATTGAATCCGACAATATGAGGAAAAATGAGTAAAGAAAAGAAATGTAGATGGATAAAAAATGAATTTAATCG
Source organism: Doryteuthis pealeii (assembly GCA_023376005.1). Taxonomy (NCBI): domain Eukaryota; kingdom Metazoa; phylum Mollusca; class Cephalopoda; order Myopsida; family Loliginidae; genus Doryteuthis; species Doryteuthis pealeii. The sequence goes on along the minus strand of CM042143.1, from coordinate 63,354,203 downwards.
ATATCACTTTAATCGATATCACTTACACATGTGTTTTGGTCAGTTTATCTATGTGAAAATATTTCGCACACAGAGAAGATTCGACCTTCATCAGAATAAAAAATAAAATTTCACTCTGATGAAGGTCGAATCTTCTCTGTGTGCGAAATATTTTCACACAGATAACTGACCGAAACACATGTGTAAGTGATATCGATTAAAGTGATATCGATTAAATTCATTTTTTATCCATTTACATTTCTTTTCTTTACTCATTTTTCCGCATATATATATATATATATATATACATATATATATATATGTGTGTGTGTGTGTGTGTGGAGTCTGAGTGACAGTAAGATACATTAGGTTTCCAGTACTCGGAATATTCTGGCCGATCTTAACAATGCTATTGTCTAGATGGTCTTGATTCTTCCTCTGATTTCTAATTCTTCCAATCTTTTTTCTTGGGACCGTTCCAAAGCACAAACTACCATTACTCTTAGTTTCACGCGTTACCATACTTATCAGACAGGAAATGTTTGTAAATACTTTCCGTTTGATGATCGTAGTGATATACGCATTCAAATATTTTTCCTGATATAATATATATATATATATATATATATATATTATATATATACGGCCAAGGGGGTTAGGAGCTTGACAGATAAAAATTCAGTCGGGTTTCGCTCCGTCTAGAAGTAGCAGTTAAAGTCGAGCTGCACTGATGAGACGTAAACGTCGAAACGTCTGTGAATGACTAATATATATGCTCCCAATACCCGGTAGAGCAATCTAGAGAAGACGTTAATTGAACTTTCACCGTTTAGCGTAAAGACATTACTTGTCTGTTGTTTACAGACTTGAGTTCTTTGGTGATTTTAAACATACATATACATAAGCATGTATCAATTAATTGTTCGCCAAGAGAGTAAGGAGCTTGACAGACGAAAATTCAATCGGGTTTTGCTTCCGGTAGCTATTAAAGTCGAGCCGCACTGATGAGACGTAAACGTCGGAACACTGTGTCTGTTGATGACTAATATATATATATATATATATATATGTGTTGTGTGTGTGTGTGTGTGGTGTGTGACACCAGTCCAATTTGTAAAACGGAGTTTAACAAGATTGAATTCAGAGTTTTCCTTCTCCTAGACTTACAAAGCTTAAAGAGCATAATCTGCCCTACTATTTACTGGTGGGAGAATACGGATATAAGCGCAGTATGAAATGCAAACAACCTCCTCCGGGATTTGAACTCGGGTCGACGAGTCCATTTCCTACGACTCTAACCATTACACCACGCGCCTCCTTATTTTTCCTGGTATATGTAATCAATTATTGCTTACACCAAGGAAATATTTACGGTATTATCTTCTAAAGTATCGCGATATAACAGTGCATGTGCTTTTAATTTGATGTGAGTATTTTAACTGTATATATGAGAGTAACGTCCGTATATTTACTGTTAATTGAGAGACAATACATTGAGTTTTATATCCTATTACAAAATCGATTAGCTTAACGTATCCTAGTCTTTAATACCTCCAAAGATGAGAGGTCTGTCAAATATTGTATTCAGTCAGTCCTAGTAAGTTAACGAATCTCACTAAACGAGTAAGAACGTGAAACTCAGAGTATTGACTTAAGGTACTTTTTTTTTAAAATTTACAATATTGTTATAATTCCTCAACAATTTTCGTGTATTTAGCACTATTTTACTTACGTGGTTAGAGTATTAAATTTCATTATATATATATATATTATAATGGACTCTCCCGTCGATTTTCGACGTATGAAGGTTCATACAGACAATGAACACCCACACAGTGATTTGTTTATATTGCCGAAGGAAAGAATTGGTGCATCAAGGGTTGCCACAAACCCAATCAATGACCGACCTCAGGAATTTTGAATTCAGAGTTATCCCTCTCCTAGACTGGTTACCTACCCAAGGCTGAAGGGCCCAGTCTGCCCTACTACTTAACCCATAGCTGGAGGGAATTTTGAATTCAGAGTTATCCCTCTCCTAGACTGGTTACCTACCCAAGGCTGAAGGGCCTAGTCTGCCCTACTATTTAACCCATAGCTGGAGGGAGAATATATGGATTCATACCTTACCTCAAATATATATATATATATTTAGGTAAGGTAGTGTGGACAGGGAGTCAACAGCTGGTTATTGACAGTTTATCGCTTATGTGGTCTGAAGATCGCATTTGCGAGAAACTGTCAGTAGCCAGTTATTGACTCCATTCCATTATTTATATCCCTTAATCAGTAAAATTGATAACCAAATTTGGCGTGTTTTGTAGTTAGAAGGATAATAATGTGTATGCAAGATTTCGAATCTGAGTGACCTCTCGTTTTGGAGTTATACATCGACACGTACATACCAAACTTCCTTATATATATATATATATAATATATATATATATGTGTGTGTGTGTGTGTGTGTGTGTGTGTGTGTGTGTTTTGTATACTGGACCATACAGTATTCAGTATACTATTCAAAATACATGTGTTCCAGACAAATAGTAACTCACAACAGACTGCTAAAACCTCGAGGTAGTGGGTTAGCGTAATGGTTCCGTAATCCTTGCAGTCTCGGGGATATTTGCCTCTCATCCCACTTATAAGGGTTTGACACAAGGACATTTTTATGTGGGCCCAAGCTTATGGGTGGTTAATGGAAAAAATTGCGTCGATCCCGTCGACATTCCCCTACAAGGGGGGCACCCCAGGCGTTGGGCAATAAACTCAGCCCTGCCCCTTTTAAATCAAGGGGGCAGGTGTTGCCTGGGGAGATAGCCCCCTGGAATCGACGCTGTTAATTTTATTGCCTAGCCACACCAGAGGCCGAAGCGTGTGTGTTTGGTTTGATTTGTTTTGTTTTACGGCATATCAACCCCAGTGGGTCATTTAATGCCGATAAAGTTTTGAAATAAATCAATTCTTAATGGATAATACAACTTTTTTATAAATACATTTTTTCTATTTAACCCATAGATGGGACCCTAACAGGTACTACCACTCCGGGTCAGAGTGGACTAGGGAGCAATGGTGATGAAGAGGTGATCCACATTCCCCAAACCTCCAAAACTGGAACCTCACCATCAGATAGAGTTTAACGTCATTCCCAGGACATGTAGACCCGCAGCCACCGCCTTCTAGCACCCATATGATAAAAAGGGGTTGGGGCTTGCCATAAGGGCAATAGGGTTGGGAAAAACATATAGGAGCTAGGGCTTGACGTGACCAGCCGATTGATCGGAGGGGCCTCTCCGACCGCCCGTCTAGCCCAAGATAGGGCCAAAGTGGAGTATTGCAAGTCATGAACCGCTCGTCCACCTGGGTTCTATCCTTAAGCATCACGGGTCGCCACCCACGACCAACAGGTAGCCCTATTGGGGGGAGTCTTACCCCTCTGCAGAGGTGCAGTCGGTGCATTCTAACGCCCCAACAGGGCGTGTGTGTGTGTGTGGTGTGTGTGTGTGTGTGTGTGTGTGTGTACATTAGGATAGCGTCGACATAGAGTCAACGGCACTAGGTGACTGTCATTTTTTCAGACCATGATCGCATAGGCGAGAAACTGATAGTCACCAAGCTCCATTGACTATACGTTTACGCTATTCTAACTAAGATACATATGCTCTATCCTTGATATTATTTATAAAATTCTACACAAATATACATTTATTCGTTACCATAGGTTTCAAGGCAGAAAGGGCAAATTGTCACAGGGACAGAGTGTTTAACTGCCTATCGTCAAGAAGGTTTATACACACAATGAACACACACACAGTGATTTGTTTATATTGCTGAAGGAAAGAATTGGTGCATCAAGGGTTACCACAAACCCAATCAACGACCGACCTCAGGAATTTTGAATTCAGAGTTATCCCTCTCCTAGACTGGTTACCTACCCAAGGCTGAAGGGCCCAGTCTGCCCTACTACTTAAACCATAGCTGGAGGGGATGCGTTTGTCTTGACAATAGGCAGATAGACATTCTGTCCCTCCAATGATTTGCCTTTCTGCCTTGAAACCTATGGAAACGAACGATTACATATATGTGCAGTATTATATGAATAAATAGGTATAGCTCTTACAGCTGTGGTTGCGCCCTTTATTTTCATTTCCCTATCTCGGAATACCCCCCCCCACACACACATATATATATATATATATATATATTATATATATATATATATATATATGAGAAGTAAATACACAAACGGTGTGTTTTTGATATGGCTTTTTTTTTTTTAGCCGACAATTTTTGGGAGAATATGTGCTTAATTGAAGTCGTACCTAATTTTGAAAGTTAATTAATTGATAATTAATTAATTAGGCGGGCATACATATTCAAATGTGAGGCTAAACAAATCGAGAAAAATCAATCTCGGTATGTACATTTCGGCCTATTAGGCCTCATCGGCAGAGCTATAGATACGAAGACGGCCTTGTGCGTGATTCGAACCCTGACTGTTAAGCTGACAGGAGGACCGTAACCCCTACACCAACCGGACTTTCCTAGATTTTTCGTTTTGTTTAGAAGTAGGTATTATTCCTCTTATAGTGACTTTTTCTTCTATATGAGATATATATATATATATATATATATATATATATATATATATATATATATATATATATATACATGTGTGTGTGTGTGTTGTGTGTGTGTGTGTGTTGAAAGGAAAAATAAAGGAAAGAAAATGTTGAATGGATAAAATAGGATTTATTTTATTTATACTGACACGTGTTTTGACCAGGAGCTTATCCATGCATACATGTATTCTATCTATAAATAATAAAATAATAATAATAATAATAATATAATAATAATAATAAAAAAAACTACAGAAACAATAAGGATTTACTCTGACGAAGGCCGCTATTTCTTTGTATACTAAACATTTCTGTATTTTTTTCTATTATTATTATTTTATTTTATTTTGTATTTAAAATAATAATAGATAGAATACATGTATGCATGGATAAGCTCCTGGCCGAAACACGTGTCAGTAAAATAAAATAAAATAAATCCTCTGTTATCCATTCAGCATTTTCTTTATTTTTCTTTTCAACGTACCGTCGGTTTCGCTTCTATTTTCAACTTATATATATATATATATATATATATATATATATATATATATATATATATATATATATATATTGTAAACACGGTTTTTTGGAATGGCTTTTTGCCGATAATTTTTGGAGAGAATAAGTGCTTAATTGGAGTCGTACCTAATTTTGAAAATTAATTAATTAATAATGAATTAGGCGGGAATACCTATTTAAATGTATGGTTGTTTATCCATACATTTAAATAGGTATTCCCGCCTAATTCATTATTAATTAATTAATTTTCAAAATTAGGTACGACTCCAATTAAGCACTTATTCTCTCAAAATAATATATATATATATATATATATGTGTGTGTGTGTGTTGTGTGTGTATGTGTATAGTGCCTGTGTATATATATATATATATATGCATATATAATATTAGATACATTTGTTCTCAACAAACATTAAAAAAAAAGAGAGGAAAAATAAGAAATTACAGTTATTCGCCCATTTTATTCATAAAGAAAGAGAAGAAGAAAGAGAAAAAAAAAGGAGAGGAAAAAGAAATAAGAAGGGAAATTGTAACCACACAAATAAAAACATAAGCACGTCCATTTCTGATACGAAACTCTGATGATGAAGTTTATGCTTCGAAATCGATAAGACAAAAATATCATCTTTTTGTTTTTATTTTTCATACGCATTGTATTGGCCTTCAAATTATTAATATATATATATATATATATATATATATATATATATATATATATATATATATATATATATATATAGGAAGCGCGTGGTGTAATGGTTAAAATCATGGGAAATGGACTCGTCGCCCCGAGTTCAAATCCTGGATGTGGTAATTGCATTTCACTTTGCGCTAATACCCTTGGGAAAGGTATGAATCCTACTATCCCTCCAGCTATGGATAAATAGTAGGGCAGACTGGGCTCTTTAACCTTGGTTAGGCAACCGGTCTTGGAGAAGGAAAACTCTGAATTCAAACCTGTTGAACTCCGCTTTAAAAAATTGACCTTTGTGTCACATATATATATATATATATATATATATATATTATATATATATATAATGCCTGTTTGTGATTGTGTGTGTCCGCAAGCGTGCGCGCGTGTGTGTGTAGATTACTATTTCAACTTGCTTTTGTTTTGTTTTGTTGTTTTTTGTTCTGTTTTGATTTTTCAGATGAAGCGTTTCGAACAAGTCCTTCTACTTTTCGTCTGTCTCCTGAGCTCTGAGGTCCGTGGAATGGATTTTGTTACTCCATCTTTTCCTTCTTACTACTGTCAATCCAACCTGTTGCTTGCCCACTTGTGCCAGAAATGTTCTGAGGATTTGAACCAGCCATCCGTACTCCACGATTGCTGCAAAGTGGACAGTCCCGTTTATGACTACTGCAATGACATGTACACGGCCAAGAGTTAACTCAGACACCCCAATATCTTTGGCGGGAATAATCTGCTTATGATCAGTTCTGCCTACGAAAAAAGAATAAAAAATTAAACTATACCAAACATTTTTTAATTGTTATTTTCACTCCTTTTGAGTTTTTCACATCAGCGTTAGATGATGGTATTTCACTGGAGTCTGAGTGACAACACGTATCCTCAGGTCTCCAGGACTCTTCTGAGTATCCTAGCCGATTGCAGCAGTGCAGTAGTCTGGATGGTCTCAATTTTTCCTCTGATTTCTAGATCCTCCAGTCTTTTTCCAAGTTTATTGGTACCGTTCCAAGTGCACCAACTACAATTGGTATCACTTTCACTCTCATATTCCACGGCTTTTTCAATTCTCTGGCAAGGTCCAGGTATTTATCCATCTTTTCATTTTCCTTCAGCTTCAACCTGTGATCTGCTGGGACTGCAAAGTCCACCAGTTGACACGTTCTCTTTTTTTTTTCTTTTGTTAATCAACACTAGGTCTGGTCTCCTGGCTGGGATAGGGTGATCCGTCTTTATCTCGAAGTCCCGGAGAATTATTATTATTATTATAATTATTATTATTATTATTATTATTACTATTATTATTAACTAGTGGGTACCGGCCAGTGGCCACACGGTTCCCGGTTTGATACCGGCCCTCGCCAACTCAGCGTATGTGTAGTACAGGGATATGTGCGGTATAGTAAGGAGCTGATAGAAGGTGTGGCGCTCCACCCCAGGCCTCAAAACAATCTCCTTGATCTAGCGCTAGGCTGGCTGATACTGACTTTAGGCCACCCCGACGACTTTACATTACTGACAGGAATCGTGGATATACCATTATATGATAATTTAACTATTACAAAGTTTGAAATTTCCATTTAAGAGTTATTGCAAATAGTTCAATATGTAAAAAGTATAATAATCATCGTTTATTATTTTCTCACTCAATTTTTCTGATTTTCTTCTCTCCATCTATATGTTAATACCCGTGTTCCTAAAATGTACGACCGTTATCACCTTGAAACACTCTCTGGTTAAAAATGAGACCGTCCAAATTGTCCAAGATGAAATGCAAAATTGTAATTCCTGATTATTTGGTGAATTCTTATTTCTCATGAGTGTTGTCACCTCAGCTAAATAATGGACCATTCCATTTTTGTTATAAAGAAAAAACGAAAGACAGGGGGAAAAAAGGACACAGTACACGGGAAAATACAATAAGAAAGAAAGAAAGAAAGAAAAAAAGAAAAAAGAAAGAAAGAAAGAATAGGGGTTTCAATCGAACATAACGAAAAAAAATGAATAGAGGGATAGAAAGAAAAAAAGAGTGAGAGAAAGTTAAATCAAGATTATTATATTTTTTACATATTGAAATATATTGCAATAGCTCTTAAGTATACATATCAAACGTGGTAATAATTAAATTCTCATACTGTGGTAAATCGACTGGCCCTGCTAGTTTTTCTTAATTCCCATTTATTTCATTCATTCGATTTCTTTCGTTCACTTCTATCATTCCTTCTTGTAAATTTTTATCTGCCTTCACATTTTCTTTTATTCTGTCTTTCTTTCCTTCCATCGATTTATCATTTTCGTTTGTCTATTTTGTGAATACTAACATGCATGGCATTTTATCCTTCTTGGGAAAAAGAAAATATGACGAAAATTATGAATCAGATATAAAATACATCCACGAAATACATCTACAAAAATTACACCATTAAAGTTAACTTGAGTTCCCACTATAATCTCATGTTCTGACAGTTTTGGGCGTTAAATGACCCACAGGGTTATAATACCATTAAACAAACCATTCGGAACCAAATCAAAAGAAATGATTTTAATGAGAATTATTCATACCAATGTATATTAAGAACTTGAAACACAGAAAATTATCAACATAACTTATTTCGGCATTAAATGACCCGAAAAGGATTGGTATGCCGTAAAACAAACAAACTAAACAAAATAAACCATTTTTTTGTCCTCTATCCTTTAGTCTTCTTTTCCGTCTGTTCTTTCCTTATTTCCTTGCAGTGACCCCACCCCAATTCTGCCCATCTGATTTTCTGGTTTTGTATTTTATCACACTGGGGAACAATTTTGCACATAATTTCTGTTGAGTTTGATTTTTCATTTGATTTAAACTAAAATTGGCATTCTGATTTCAAAACTGGAGTCAGTTTTCTTCTATCACACCCACTTTTTTCTCTACAGCTAACTCTCGAAATAAGCACAATTGTATTGTTTGTCTGTAAGTAATAGGACTGGTCAACTGATTGTGTTGATTATTTTATTGAAAAAGAAGGAGAATTCTTCTGGTCTGGTGTTTAGGTTGATTTCCAGTCAAAGTGAAAACATCAACGCATTTGTGAAACTAGTTTAGTTTGAATATTACAAATTAAAATTTGGTGATTAAGACAATTCTTGGGTCCCTCACAAGATGTGTAAGAAGTATGTTAAGAATTTACGGATGTGGATCAAGGGAACACGTGATAAGTTGGAATTCGGTATAACTATGATTTGGTGAGAGCCAAAATATAATTGCACATACTGTTACTTTTGTATAATGAAAAGCTCTCCATTTATCAAGAAAAATAAATAGAAAATTGATCATCCTAGTCTACGATCAGCTATACATCCAGTGCCTTATTCGGGCATTCTATTTTAATTTTACTTTTTCATATTTTTTCTTTCTGTTTAAAAAAATCTATATTTTGATTCTTTTTATCAAATATTATTTTTCTTTTTATTCTAAAGATATCTTAATCTGTTAGAAAAGGGATATTTTAGAATTGATCATTTTTATGAAATTTGTTTAAAATATGATTGTTTTAAAATGTTTTTTTTGGGGGGAAAATATAATTATATGCCTCATAAGATCCGGATTTTTTCGGTCAGAGCCTGATCACTCATTTATTTAAATGTCGCTATATTTGCAAATCGTCCTCAAAATTAAAACGGAAATTTTTGACGACGATTTGCAACATATCAAACTAAATTTTGAAATTTAAGTTAATTTTAAAAATCCGATTCAAAATACTTGATTTTTTTTTTTTGTAAGTCAGGTTAGTAATTATTTTATTTCATTTATTTAACGAATCTTGAAATATTTTCTAAACTAAAATACTTATGTGCAGTTTAGAAAATATTTCAAGATTCGTTAAATAAAGAAATAAAACAATTACTAACCTGACTTACCAAAAATGCAAGTTTTCGTTCAACTTCCCTCTCTTGAAGATCCCAATTATGATAAAGAACTCAATGACAGCAATAATTCAAATTTTGAAGCTGAAGACGATTCATCTCATAGGGGATTCGATTAGTATTAGTTGAATGATTTGGCACACATTTTGGGACTATTAAAAATATTTCAGAATTCCTAGACTGAATAAGAAAAACTTGTTTGAAAAAGGAGCAAACGTATCCTAGTTTTGATTGTGAGAAAGTAGTATTCTGCAGTACTTTCGAAGTGACAGTAGATTTATGCATTGTCATGACATAGAGGGTTTACTGAAAAAATTGGGAATTCCAATCTACAACTCAACTGAATAGTGGTTGTTCATTGATAGCTCAAAGTAGAACTTAAAGTTTTTCCTCTTCCACAATGGTAATTTATATCGTACAATCCCAATTAGGCATTCAGTTTGTCTTCATGAAAAATATCAAGGCATAAAGAGAGTTATTGAGTTGTTGCAATTTTGCAAACACAGTTGGATCATCTGTGTTGACCTTACAATAGTATACTTCCTTCTTGGTGAACAACGCTGATATACCTGTTTTCTGTGCATGTGAGACAGTAGAGCCGGTCAATTGAAAAGAACAAGGCAAGTTATCAAAGATGAGCATTATATCGGGATGTCATAACTCGAAAAAAATGCTTGGTTATCATTCAAAGACCTTGTGTTACATAATTATTAGATACCTAATATTTATGTGCAATAGTGTAGAAACAAGATGGCGTTTTAAGTGCAGCTGATGGCCTTGAGGAATGAGTGACAGCGTTGACCTCAGTCCTCACCCTACCTTCCGGGGATACCGTGAGAACCGGTAGAGAAGACCCTATCTTCCGGTTTAGATAGTAAGTAAGTTGCAGTCAGTTAGAAGGTAGCAGCGAGCTCGAAGGGGTAAGTCGCGTTATACGCGCGTCCTCTCATCTGCGCAGATTGTCTGGTTGGGGATTTAAGATAAAAGCAAATCGGAGTGTTATTACCTCTAAAAACTAACAATGACGCAGGGCTTCTGATAAAGAGAAATCCCCAATAGAAGACCAGACCCGAAGTCCCCAAGAAAGTCCAGACCTTAGAGGATTCCAGACCAAGACAAGATGTTATAAGATTCCAAAGACGGCCAGAAGACAGAGTAAGAAAGAAGTAAAGAAGAAGGGTATGCAACACTTGCCAAGAACTTTCTATGAAATGCGTGAGCAGAGAATTACACTGAAGTTGTCCAGAAACAATTGGATAGCCACAAAACGCTTGATTGTTACATGATTATCAAGTTCCGTTTTCTGCATAGCCACTTTGCTAACGTTGAAAACCTTGGTGTGGTTAGAATTGAGCAAGATGAATTATTTCACCAAGATTTGAAATTCATGGAGGAATATTATCAAGGTATATGGGATGTAAATATGATAACTGATTATTGTTGGAGCATAAAGTAAAATTGTCCACAGATTGAAAACTCTAGAAAAAACTATACGTGTAAATTTTTTACCTTAACTACTTGCACACAATTTGAGTT
>CM042143.1:63300448-63330448 GCA_023376005.1 Doryteuthis pealeii | reverse complement strand
TTCTTCTTCTTCTTCTTCTTCTTCTTCTTCTTCTTCTTCTTCTTCTTCTTCTTCAAATAAATATAGGGTTGGGCTAACTTTTTCCCCTTTCCTTTCTCTTCATCTCTTTCCTCCTTTATTTACCCCCCTCTCTCTCTCTCTCTCTCTCTCTCTCTCTCTCTCTCTCTCTCTCTCTCTCTCTCTCTAGGATCGTTTTTCTTTTCTCCTATACAATTTCTACTTCTTTTCTCTCACAGCCTTCGCCTACCTTTTTACTAAAAGAAACGGCCCAAACAGTAGTCAATCTCAAAGAGCCATGAACAGAAGCAGCAAAACTTCTACCGCCTTTTTCCCCCGACGTGCCAATCATCAGCATCATCATCAAAAACATGACCATTAATCCAAGCCTCATCACCACCACCACTATCAACACTACCCACCACTATCACCATCATCATCACTAGGCACATGATAGCCGAGCAAGGCAGCATGCCTCACCGCCTGCCTATCTTGCTGCTGTACCGCCTCTTGGTTTTGTAAACCAGCCAGCCAGCGAGACCGCGCGGCCCACCGTTCCACCGGACAGCTGAGAAGTAAAACTCTCCTCAAAGAGGTCGGAACTTGTGTCTTTTCGTTCGAAATTCCCCACTGGGTTCAGGTCGGCATATCGACGATATTGTCAAATTACTTGCCGGGGGTATTTTTCAGTTTTAACTGTGAGCGACCCGTTGGGCTTAAACGTAAATAACTTGCAAAAAACATTAATATTGAACAATATATATCATACATATATATATGCGTGTATATATATATATATATATATGTATGTATATATGTGTTTATTTATATGTATATCTTTCTCTACACGTGCGTTTTTGCTCTGTAAAAACAAAACCTATCTACACACATATTTGTGACAAAGTCACTTGTATATATATATATATATGTATATATGTATGTATATATATATGAATATAAACAAATATTTGTCTACCAAATTTATTCTTATGTGTCAATGTAGTGTTGCAAACCTCTCTGCCGAAACGAACGAATATACCTCAAAGAAAAACTTTTAAGATTTAATCTAAACAAACATTTTATTTTATTGTTATTTTTTTTTTCTTTAAGAATAATTTGTATTATTTAAAGAAATTCAGTTTTAAATTAATTATCAAGAATTTTAAAATAATGGTTTGATTATAAATATATAATTAATTTGATTAAGTTAATTATAATTAATTATTATAAAGTTTTTTTCGTTTTAGAAATATATGAATTTACAAGACACACAAAAAACAAAAAAAATGATTTTATTTAATTGAAATGAATATAACTTTGAAATTATTAATTCTTTTAAAAGAAATGTTGATATATTAATAATTGATATTTATTTAACCTAGCAATACAACAAAACATGCTTGAATGTTAGTGATAATCTATTTAGAAATGAAAAAATATATATTAGTATAAATTATGTGTTTTATATTCTCTCGTATCAACTTAAAGCAATAAGGCTTTAGGTATCTTAAAGGTATTTTTTCAGGTACTTTTACGTAGATTGGCAACAGGTATGGATCAAAGAGTATACAGCATGAATGCCCCAGCCCTTCACCATTATCCAGCAACGTTTCCTAGCTCTTACGGACTGGCCCCGACATTCCAGCGACAGGCCCCTTTCCCTTCCATGTACGGAGCCGCTGGACTAGGAAGCGGTGGCCTTGGATATTCTCCACACCAGTCGGCAACCGACTGGGATTTTCACCATGGATCATCTAACTTAGCTATGAATCTAAATGGGACCTTAAACGGCACCTCGGCCTCGGCGAACTTCTTGTCCTCCCGGGATTCGGCCGCTGCCCAGGATTACTTTACCAATGCCAACACGATGGCCCAGGTGTCGGGGTCACTGTCATCCGTCATGTCTGAGGGCATGCTTTCTTCTGGCAAGTCCGTCGGCGGAGGTGGCAGCGGCGCTGGTGGTAGCCTTGCGGGTGTCAGTTCAAATGGAAGGGGTGGAAGTGGACTTGGAGGAGGCAGCAGCGCCGGGTCTGGTGCAGGGGCCACCGGTGGCGGAGGGGCCCACAACGGAGTAGGTGCCCCACCGTCCTCGCCCTATTGTGACTCTGTCAACACTGCTGGCTACCCCACCAGCTTTCCCGCTGTCAGCCCCGCCTCAATAGCCGTTCAGTCAACTGTTTCCGGGGTTACATCAAAAGTAACAGGTGAGTCCGTCGTACTATTTTTTCTCCTTTGATCTAGACTTGTATGATGTACATCTTTACCCTGGCGGTATATGGTGACCATCGCTCGGAATCAAGTGACAACAAGTGTCTTTAAATCTCCTATTTATTACAGGTTTTTGTTGACCACCACATAACTGTCGGGTCACTGATTTTGAACATGTGCTTTTGTTTTGCATGATCATATTTCAATCATTTGCACAGTTTACAGTCGACCATTTCCTCCACCCAATCATGTCTGGATTATTATCTATTATTATTAGTTTTTGCACCGGTAATATCTGGTGGATTCTTTTGAAGATTTTTCTGAACATCAGGTGACAGCAAGTCTTTTCATTACACCAGCACCCTCCAAAGTATTTTTGCTGTTTTCACTCATTCGAATTTCTATTTCTTTCCATCTCTTTCCAAGCTCTTCAATCCCATCGATAATCATGAATACAAGAGTTACCTTCATATTGCTGTTCTCAAGCAAGATCATTGTATTTTTCTGTTGTTTTTTTGTTTTTTGTTTTTTTTAAATTTTCTTTCGATTTCTCATTGGTTTAGAACTATCGGATAGAATGTTTGTTCTTTTCCTTGCTGACAATGATGAGATCGAATTTCTTGATCTGGACAGAAATAATTGTTTAACTTTAAATTTCTTAAATAAAGTACAAATATTGCTTTGTGATTTTTTTTGTTTTTTTGTAACATAGGTAAATCCAAATCGTTTGCACAGTTCATAGTGAAACACCATTCATATCCAGTCATGTTTATTTTTGTTATCCTTCTGAGCTGTTTTATTGCATTCTATTATTATTATTATTATTATATTATTATTATTATTATTATTATTATTATTAATTTATGCAAGTTATTGTTGTTGTTGTTGTTATTATTATTAACTTTACTTCTTTATTATTATTATTATTATTATTATTGAGGTTTCGGGGTTTTACTCTGGTAGTATTTGGTAGTTTTCCCTGGAACTACCCCAGGACTCTCCCCAGTATTCTATCTGATTTTTAGTAATGGGTGATCTGGATTATTTTTTTCCTAGATTTAAATACAGGTGTTCCAGATTGAAACTATTACCAGAGCTTCTACCATGTGTGATACTATTGTCACAATGTTTTGGTTCTCGGCAAGGTCGCAGTAACTTTGTTGTTGTTGATTTTTGGGGGTGGGGCAAATTTATTTCCATTATTATTATTATTATTATTATTATTATTATTATTATTATTATTATTATCTCTGCATGCATTTATTTGCATGTTTGCACCAGATGCTTAGTGGTTAAAGATTAACATTATCATTGCAACTGAGAAAGTAATAGGACCGTCAAACCTAATATTGGTTACTTTCCAGAGTGAAGTACACTTTGGTTGGATCTTCTTCGGAAGTATTTTCTCTCAACACTTTATAAATAGTACAGTTTCTTTCTTCTTCTTCTTCTTCTTCTTCTTCTTCTTCTTCTTCTTCTTCTTCTTCTTCATGATTAATATTAGGTTTGGTCTTCTGTCCGGGATTAGGTGATCCGTTTTTATCTCAAAATACAATAGTATTTTATGAGTCTTATTCTTATGGACGAATCTGGTTTTAGAATGTTGTATTATTATTATTATTATTATTATTATTATTCACAGCAGCAAGGAAAGATCAAGTGACAGCAAGTTTACTCGATAATCACATTCGTTATTATTCTAGTTGATTTTTAGTATATCTGTTGTTTTGCGTGATTTCTTCAAAACAATTTGCAAGGTTCTTTGGGACTGTTTCAAGACATCCAGTGATGATGGGTACATCTGTCACTTTCGTTTTTCTACAATAATTTAAATTCTCACACAAAATCCAGATCTTTTTTTTGGGGGGTGGGGTCAGTTTTTACATTCTTTCTATTATAAAATATGGTCCACAAGAACAATGACACCCATAATAATTGAATGTCAAATTTCTAAATTTTTTAAAATCTTGTAGAACAGATTCTGGTTCTGGCTCGTGTATATACCAATGTTAAGGATTTTCAAACCTCATTTCTTTGCACAGTTCCCAGTGAACCAACTTTTCCACCACATCTTTGTACACTTTCTGATTTAGCTTTTTGACTACAGTTATCATATATCTATCTATACATTTATAGAGGGCGGTTGGTGTCTATGCATGCATGTATGTATGTATGTATTTATGTATGAACGAGCTCACAAACGGACAATGAATGGTGGAGTGGCAGTCACCTGACACAACTTTGCGATCAATATGTATGTATGTATGTATGTATGTATGTATGTCTAGATGAAACTAAGAAAACATAACAATTAATGACAAAGTAAATATATATATACATTAAATATCTCTGATTCTTGCTTTTTATGCAAAAATTATGAAGATTTGATTAATATTCACGGAGATATCTAAACATCAAAATATAGGTAATGATTATTGATTTACGAGACTAACTTGCTAACCATTACACCACGTTTTCGTCCCCCTTACCCCTACACAGGTGACGCCGGGTAGCTGATCTAGTTATTAATAAATATTTATCACTTAATCTATTATTATTTTATAGAATTTTGTTTTCATCATTTTACAATTAGTTTAAAATAATTAGATATTTGGTATCTTTGTGTAAACAGAAGGGACTTTTGGAGTTCAATGCTAATGTGGTTTGGAGCCCAAGACTAATCAAGGAAACAAAACTCATTGAGGGAGTTCAGAGGAGAGCTACTAAATTAGTGAATGATTTAAAAATCCTTTTCGTATGAAGAAAGACTTAGGAACATTGAATTACCAAGTTTGGTTTATCAATGTATAAGAGGGGATATGATTGAAGCCAACAAATATACACATGGTTTTTATTCAACGAACTTTGACCTACTAAACATTGCTCAAAATATCAATACCAGGGGTCATAAATTAAAACTCTTAAAAAAATTGTAAAGCAAACGTAAGACAAAATTACTTTAGTAACAGAGTGGTGAATACATGGAATAAACTACCATCATCAATAGTGAATGTCCCATCTCTAAACTCCTGTAAGGAAATGTTAGATAATCTGTGGGAAGATTATAGATATTCTGTGGAATTAAGATGAATGGTTATAAGGAACAGCTGACAGGTCTCAGACCTAATATACTAGCTGAAATTATTATTATTATTATTATTATTATTATTATTATTATTATTATTATTATTATTATTATTATTATTATTCGGTCATAAAGTAAAACGCATATTATTAAAATGGCGCCTATTCTTTTAAATTATTAGTCAGGATCAAATATTGTTTCTGTTACTCAAAGAATAAATTATCACACTACAGCTTCGATCATCAGGGGATGATGACGGGTCTTCGTTAAATAATGAAATTATTTTCCTATGTTTAACACTTCTCACAGAAATATTCGACATGTTCATTTGGTTAACATGGAGGTCTAGCTATTATTATTTTCTGGAATCAGTACTGATCAGGCTGTTCGTTTTTGATAATAAAACCAATATTCTGATTGTAATTACTATCTACTAGCATATATCTCGTCCAATATTATATATATATATATATATATATATATATATATATATATATATACATTTATATATAGAGAGATGTATATATGAATATGTATATATAAATAACATATATATATATATATATATGTATACATATGTATATATATGTATATACATATATACGTAGATATATATATATACATATTTACATAAAAGTTAAAATACTATATATATATATATATATATATATATATATATATATATATATATATTTGCATGGAAACAAGTCTGCTTCCATTATATACTAAAATATCTATTATTTATCTATTCATTTATCAATGTTCTATCACAGATATTGAGCACCTTTCTAATAATACTGTACGTTGACTCACAACTACTCCTTCAAGTATAATAGTGCCAACCATACACATTGAATATATATATATATATATATATATATGTGTGTGTGTGTGTGTGTGTGTGTGTGTGTGTGTGTGTGTGTGTGATTATGTAAGTTTACAGTGTATTTTGCTTACATTAGTTTTAAAATACTTTTCTGTTGTTGCATTTATCAAAAAACATGATACTAACAACATATTATATGTATGTATATATATATATATATATATATATATATATATATATATATATATATATATATAGAGAGAGAGAGAGAGAGAGAGAGAGAAGAGAGAGATAGATAGATATAGATATAGATATAGATATGTATTTATTTATTTATTTATATATATACATACACACATATTATACATACATATAAATATATATATGCATATATATTTATATACATATATATTTATGTACATGCATACATATATATATATATATATATATATATATATATATTCATATACATGCCTATACATATAGATGCATGTATATATAAATACTACGTTGTAGTGTTTCTATAAGCGGGCAACGTATAATGATATTTCGAGGTGTTCCTCTTATTAATAGCCTGCTTATTGTTGTTTGTTTCTTAAGTTGTCAGAATGAGCTTTACTGTTTTGATAAGCATCCCCCAACAGTTTTACAGTAGCAAAATAATGAAACAACTTCTACTGGGGCTTGTCAAAACGACACATTGTGACTATAGTCAAAATAAATATATGCTACAAGTTTAATGTTAAGTATCTAAACTAGCAAATATATGCACCCTCCGGGTGCAAGTATTTAAGTTTTAATGTAATGAAATATCGTATTAAATTAGAAAGTCTAATAAGAAGGCAGATAAAAAGATATGTAACAGAGTGGGGGTATAATAGAAAAATAGAAATGAAACTTACTCTTCTTCACTCCCGTCTTTCATTGCTGAATTTTACTTATTTAACTATTTAGTTAAATTAGGAAATAAAGAATAAAATGACAGTTATTTTTTCTTGTTAATGGATTTCATTTAAGATTCATTGGAGAAATTTTTGCTTATATTCATTAAAATAAAACTAAACAGTTAGAAATCAATAATACTAAGCACATATTTAATAAAATCACATTTTTAATATCAATATGCAAATTAGCCTTCCCATTCACACTGTAAACCGCTATTTTTGTATATATAAATACAATTGCATGTTAATTGTATGTAGATATGGACAGCACTAATAAAAAGGCGAAGCAATTTTATTAATAATTGAGGTTTAAATATAAATAAAATCATGGAGAATGTGATGTAAATAACGAAGGGAATTGTGACTTGAGTAGTAATATAGTTTCGGTTACAGACAGAAAAACAGACAAACTCCATTATAATAAGATATATGCCAGGTTACTTGTATATTGCAAGTGGGAAAACAATATTAAAAAGAATATAAAATCATAGGATTTTATTACACAAATTTGCATCATTTTTGATGCACACACAACACCTACTCAGGGACACATCAGTGTGGGTCGGCAGGTGTAGACATGTTAAACAGCCCTGTGCAGATTCTGGATGCTGCGTGGAGGACCTCCCTAAACGCATATAATACTCATATATACGGATAAATAGATATGAGGAGTGAGGGATCGAGTAAATTTGACAAAACGATCGTGACGAAATATCAATTGAATTTAGTTGTTATGTTGTTATATCCACTTTTCTCTATTTTCAACCACATAGATAGATATATATAGATAAGTAGATACATACATAGATAGATAGATGCGGATTCTGGATGCTGCGTAGAATACCATGCCGGGATGATGACCGATAGGGATGGTCGGGGAGAGAGAGAGAGAGAGAGAGAGAGAGAGAGAGAGTCATGGATATACATTCAGCCAGTATTACCTGATGATATATATATATATATATAATATATATATATATATATATATATCATCCAATGAAATAAATGAAGATATATATATATATATATATATATATATATATATATATATATATGCGTGGAATCATTATATGTATATTATATATCATATATTATATTATATATTTATATTATATATATATTATCATATCATTAAACTATTTTCATCCAATGAAACAAAATCACACTAAAAAATAAACATGTTGCAAAATTGATTTTGACTGATAATTTTTATTTGCGTTCTTCCTTATAGAATACTATACACGTGCATATAATATTCATATATTCGAGTAGATAGATAGATAGATAGATAGATAGATAGATAGATTAGAAGAAGTTTGATCAGACATTATACATTGGTAGATGGCCAACTAGTAATTAATATATGAACAGAATTAGATTGTTTATGTTTATATGTGTGCATTTCCGTTCGATCACAACGCAAAAATATAATCTAGTTCGCTCATTTATTTTAACACACGTGTTTGTGTACACGTAAATATATGGTTGGTTGGTTTATTGATTTTAACGGCATATCAACCCGTCTGGGGTTATGTCATGCCTAACGGTTAGACATAAATATACTAAATGCACATTTGTTTTTTTAAGTCGTCGGGGAGGCCAAAAGTCGGTATCAGCCAGACAACGAGGGAATCTATCTCCTTTTCGCTAACGCTAGACCGAGGAGATTGTTTAGGCATCTGAGGTGCAGCGCTACACCTACCATCAGCTCCTCACTTGATCGCACAGATCCCTGTGCTACTTATACACCGTATTGAACTAGGAACCTTGTGGTTCCTAGTCGAACGCTCTACCGATTGAGCTAAACCGGCCCTATCAACACTGAAAAATGCCTGGATCTAGTGGGAAAACTTAAATTATTATTGAATATGAAAGTGACAGCTATACCCATCATCACTGGAGTGCTTGGAACAGTCTTGAAGAACCCTGCGTATTTTTTGGACAGGAACCCCACAGAGAACAGCTTTACTACTACTACTACTACTACTACTACTGCTAATAATAATAATAATAATATAATGGAGATTGTGGGTTTGTCTGTCTGTAACCGAAACTATATTACTATACAAGTCACAATTCCCTTTGTTATTTACATCACATTCTCCATGATTTTATTTTTTATTTAAACCTCAATTATTAATAAAATTGTTTTACATCATTAAGGCTGTTAACCATATCTACATACTAATAACATGCAATTGTATTTATATATACAACAAAATAGCGGTTTACAGTATGAATGGGAAGGCTAATTTGCATATTGATCTTAAAAATTTGATTTTAATAAATATGGGCTTAGTATTATTGATTTCTAATTGTTTGGTTTTATCTTATTGAATATGAGCAAAAATCTCAGGGATAAATCTTAAAAGAAATCCATTAACAAGAAGAAATAACTGTAATATTATTTTAACTAAATAGTTAAATTAGGAAAATTTACCAATGAAAGACGGGAGTAATGGAAAATGATGGAAGAGTTAGTTTCAAAGTTGTTCTATTGTTCAATCATACCCCCTCTGTTCCAAATATTTTTATCTGAATTCTTATTCAGTTTCATTAGCCTTTCTAATTTAACATGATATTTTATTATATTAAAACTTAAATACTTGTACCCGGAGGGTGCATATATTTGCTAGTAATAATAATAATCGTTTTATCCCAGCCAGAAGACCAGACATAATATTGAGTAACAAGAAAAAGAGAACTTGTCCACAGGTAGATTTTGCAGTCCCGGTAGATCACAGGATGAAGAATAAAGAAAACGAAAAGATAGACAAATACCTGGACTTTGCTAGAGAACTGAAAAGGCTGTTGAATATGGAGGTGAAAGTGATAGCAATTGCAGTTGGTGTACTTGTGATAGCTCCCAAAAGTTTTTTTTTAAAACAAACTAGAGGAATTGGAAATCAGAGGCAGAATTGCGGCCACCCAGACAACAGCCCTGTTGAGGATAATCAGAAGAGTCCTGAAGACTGGGGGAGACTTGCTGTCACTCAGCCTCCAGTAAAAGATCATCAGTTTACGCTGGCGTGTAAGACTCACAACGAGTGAAATAATAAAGGTTGTAAAATATCGAGAAATGCAATTTGTGCATAATTTTATGATGCACATGCAGATAGTGATATGCAATGATTTTTAGACAGCATGCACATTGTGTGCATATATATTCAGTCAGTTGTACCCATCTATACGCATTCCGTTTTAGCCCAGTCGGCAGAGCATCCGCCTAGTAATGGCAAGGTTCCGGGTTGGATACCGGTCCTAGCCAACTCAGCGCATGTGTAGCACAGCTAGCGTAATCTGATCTGCGTGGTAAAGCATCTAGAAGCTGATGGTAGGTGGTGCTCCTCTCCAGCAAAAAAATCTCCCTGTTCTAGTGCTAGCGAAAAGGGGATATATTCCCTCCTTGTCCTGCTGAAACTAACAATAAGCAATTTCGCAGACTTTACTAAAAGGATATAACTCACTTCTAAAGGCTTGCAAGAGAGTTTTTAAACTAACGGGTCTATAATGCTGGGATGGTGATGCTCGGTATTAATCTAAACAATAGAACACTCTACTGACTTCGCTGTTACTTATAGGCATTCAAATAATTTTGTTTTTTGCATATGTAGACAATTACTCATATTTTCATGTGTGTGTGTGTGTGTGTGTGTGTGTGTGTGTGTCTAAATGTAATATGTTTACGTTGTTCTGTATGCACACATTCATGTGTACATACACACACACATGCATACACATACACACACACACACACACATTCATAACAATATTAAATATAATATACGACAATAGTACGAAGCTGGACTTGAAAACACACACTTAGTTTTAAAATTAAAATGAAACCATTTTAACACTAACTTTATATTTTTGAATATCATATCTTACCGTAGATAAATATATAGATAGATTATAATAAATTGAGATAGATAGATAGATAGATAGGGAACTGAGATAGATAGATAGTAACAGAGCGAGATATCTAGATAGATAGATAGATAGATAGATAGATAGATAGATAGATAGATAGATAGATAGGAACTGAGATAGATAGATAGTAACAGAGCGAGATATCCAGGAACAGAATTAGATAGATAGATAGATAGATAGATAGATAGATAGATAGATAGATAGATAGGAACTGAGATAGATAGATAGTAACAGAGCCAGAGATAGAATTAGATAGATAGATAGATAGATAGATAGATAGATAGATAGGAACTGAGATAGATAGATAGTAACAGAGCAGATATAGATAGATAGATAGATAGATAGATAGATAGATAGATAGATAGATAGATAGGAACTGAGATAGATAGATAGTAACAGAGCAGATATCCAGGAACAGAATTAGATAGATAGATAGATAGATAGAAGATAGATAGATAGAACTGAGATAGATAGATAGTAGATAGATAGATAGATAGATAGATAGATAGATAGATAGATAGATAGGAACTGAGATAGATAGATAGTAACAGAGCGAGATATCCAGGAACATAGATAGATAGATAGATAGATAGATAGATAGATAGTAACAGAGCGAGATATCCAGGAACAGAATTAGAT
Organism: Doryteuthis pealeii; assembly: GCA_023376005.1. Lineage (NCBI taxonomy): Eukaryota > Metazoa > Mollusca > Cephalopoda > Myopsida > Loliginidae > Doryteuthis > Doryteuthis pealeii. The sequence continues at coordinate 63,318,819 of CM042143.1, read as the reverse complement.
AGATAGATAGATAGATAGATAGATAGATAGATAGATAGATAGATAGTAACAGAGCGAGATATCCAGAAACAGAATTAGATAGATAGATAGATAGATAGATTTGTTGTGTTGAAATCTCTTGAAGATAAGTAAATGTAAGCAATGAACATTTTTAAACAGACGGTAATGACTGGTTTATGAATATTTTCATTTCAAACATTTGCCAGTTGAAATAACCGAAAATTTGTTTGAAATATTTTTATCACAGAACATGCATTTTTTATACTGATGTTGTCTTTTACATAGATTTAAATAAAAGATGAATAAACTTTTATGAGAAATATCTATTTAGAATATAAATAACGCACAACACACACACACACACACACACACACATATATATATATATACATGATACACACATGCACTCATATATGTGTGTATTATCCATATACATATATGCATGTATTATACACATATATTTTTTTTTTTTTTAATTCATCTCATTATTATTTTCCTTATTATCCTATGTATATATATATATATATATATATATATATATATATATATATATATATATATATATATATATATATATATATGAACAAATGTCATGAGGCAAAAAGGCATATTTCTTTTATGTTATTTATTTCTTTATTGTTCTCAACTAGTTTCGACTTTAGGTCGTCAGTGTGTGTGTTTAACATATATAACATATATAGCATATGAAATTATCTACCTATATATATATATATATATATATATATATATATATATATATATATATATACATAATTGTATATGTATATGTATATATATATAATATATAATATGTATATGTATATATATATACATAATTGTATATGTATGTATATGTATATATATATACATAATATATGTATATATATATATATATATATATATATATATATATATATATATATATATATATATATATATATATAATTGTTCAACAATCCTCAAATTCTATTCTTGGTATTAAAAGAAAACGAAACGGTTTTAACGAGGCATTTTGTCTGGCCGTTTTGTTTTGATTTTTGTTTTTTTTGTTTTTGGGGGATTTTTTTCGAAAATTGGGTGCTTGTAAATTTTGTCTAAATTGAAGAATAATTCTAAATTCAAAACGATATATTAATTAAGTACTTATTCAAATATTTAGGATTTCTACACACATTTAATCAGCTCTGTACAAAAAATAACAACGGATATATTTCTTAACATTTACATCAAATCATAATTATATAAGTATTTAATCTTTAAGCTTTATTTTAAAAGGTTTAAATCTCCAAATCCACTACATCATACAGTGGAGATAAACTGAACATAATTATTTAATCCTTTGCTTATAAAACCCGAATTTTTATTTAGATAAATATTAAAGTTAATTAACTAATCTTAAATTTTAAAATATTTTATTAAAATCAAAATAATCTTTAAAATAGAATTTTTCATTTGATAGAATAAATTTGTAAGTTAGATTCTACATAAAAAATAAAGTATTTTCTTTGTTTAAGGAAGAATGCCCGAGAACATTTCCACATAAATGAAATCAAGTCTGCATTTTGTTTTACTTAAATTTAAAAACAATAAAAGAAACTTATCCCCTAATCTTTTTCTACAGGAATAACCCTGACCCTTAAAGATCTCTCTGATAAAAGTTTAATTAAATAATATAATGATATGTTCTTAGTTTGATAAATGGATTTTACACTAGAAATAATTACTCGGTCCTATGCTTGGAACAAAAGATTTTAACGACTAACCAAAAGTTTATACTAAATTCCAAAGAGTTGAGTTGTATAAAAACAAGGAAACATTCAACATGGCGAAAAAGAAACCCTTCAATACTCATAAGAATGTATTCTGAAGATTGTACGATTTGTTTTTAACAAAGTATGTATTACAAACAAATAAGTCTATCCTTAATATTTGTTTGTCGTCTAATTTAAAAATAATAGTAAACAAGATTTTGTTGAATCAGCAATTTCTAATTTAATAAGTGATGATTTTTTTAAATTTTAATATATATTTACTTTTTTAAAGGAATTATAAATATTTGTTTATTAATTAAGTGAACTTATTAAATAAAATAAAAATAAAATAAATAAGCAGAAAACTGTTAACTTTATTCCATGAAAAAATGAGGATAATTTAGAATATATTAACTTTATTTTATTGGAGAAATGTGTTGTGAATTATTTTAATATGGCAAAGCAAATCGGTTTGTACTATTTTCTTATAATTAAAAATTTTATAACATGCGAAAACATTTTTTAACATTTATTCTATAAACAATGACTTTAATTTAGCATATATTAAATAGAATTCTTTTTAAATTCTTAATTTAATTGACTGCGGGTATTTATTAAATCTCTTATCAACATTTACTTCCGTAAAAGAAATTGTAAATATTTGTTTATTAATTAAGTGAACTGATTAATAATAGAAAAAGAAAACGTTAAAGTTATTCTATAAACAATAACAATAATTTCGAATGTATTAAATAGACTTTTTTAATGTTTTTAATTAAATGGCTGAGGATTTTTGTAATTTCTTATCAAAATTTACTTTAGTAAAATAAATTGTAAATGTTTGTTTATCAATTAAGTGAACTTATATAATAATAGAAAAAGAAAATGAATACAAAGAAAACACAAACTTTATTCTATAAACAATGACGATAATTCAAAATATATAAAATAGAATTTTTTAAAAATTTAACTTGAGTGGCTGAGTATATTTTTGAAATTTCTCATCAAAATTTGACTTCGTAAAAGAAAATTTAGATGTTTGTTTATTAATTCAGTTGACAGATAAAAGAAAAAGAATATGAAATAAATGAAAAGAAACACTAACTTTATACTATAAACAATGACGGTAATTAGAATATATTAAACAGAATTTATTGTTTAACGAAAATAATTTTATCTAAGATAATGTTAATAGTGTTTTCTTTTTTAATCACATTTTATAAAAAAAATAGAAAACGATCTTTTTAAAGATTTTATTTTGGTACTTAACAGAAATTTGGTAACAATTCTATAATTTTTATATAATACATAAAATTCATATCGTTCGTCAAACAATACTAAAATTATATTCAGTTTTGCGTCATAAATATTTGACACTACAAAATAGAATAAAACATTTTTCTTCCTCTAAGTTTATTGAACGAAACAATATTTTTTCAAGTCAAAGAAAACTCGCTGATTTGACAATATTTTAAAAAAAAAATGTTCCTGTGATTTTTTATCATTTAAACGGTGTTTCACTGTTTGAAAACCCCTAAAGAATTTACAATATTTTTGTATTTTTTTAATTTAAAATAAAACAATATAGTTTTAAATTCTTAAATTCTTTAGATTGCTTTTCAATAAAAAAAAATTAAAAAAAACCCATAAATTTTGCTGATTCTTACAAGGTATTTGAATTAAAATTAGCTGGAATTTTGGGGATATTTAAAAAAATTTAGAATTTAGCTGATTTTAATTTGTTTAAATTAAACAATATCCTGAAATGTTGATGATTTTAACAATGTTTCTCAAGTAAAAGATTTTTGTAATGTGAATTCGAAAGTTGACTATATATATATATATATATATATATATATATATATATATATAGGTCTCTCTCTCTCTCTCTCTCTCTCTCTCTCTCTCTCTATAATATATATATATATATATATATATATATATATATAACCTGTGTCATAAACATATCAAGATTGAAGCTGTATTTAGCAAGATAGGTATGAACAATAAATTGATCGTTAATTTTTTCAGAATACAAGGTGTGTCAAAAAGTACAAAAAATGTCGATAGTTTTTACACACCTTTTATATATATATATATATATATATATATATATATATATATATATATATGCACACACACATATATATACACACACACACACACACACACACACACACATATATATATATATATATATATATATATATCGACACTAGATATAAACAATGATAATCTCTTTAAAACACCCTCGATAATTGTTCAAAGTAGAACCGAACGTGCATAGAACAATTCTATCGGATTTTTAAAAATCCTTTTCGTGGTGATAATATAATATAAAACGAAAAATATATGGGTAAATGAGAAATATACATATTGTCAATATCGGGACCACAAGCAAAAAATCAAAATAAAATAATCAAAATTCTAAGCAGTTCAATTGAAAAAGTCAATATTAAAACGTGAATAATGATTGTGCGCCTGCTTTTTGTATTAATGTTTGTGATGTGGTTTCGAACTTAGGTAAAATTCAAAATAATTAGTGTTTATTTGAAAGCCAGGAATGCACGCCAGTTTCCCTTACAAGATGTAAGCTATAAACGATTTCAAAACCTAAATTCTAATATTTACCTCGTGCTATAATAAATAATTCTAGGTGTGGCGCTCCACCTCAGATGCTAAATCAATCTCCTTGGTCTAGCGCTATTGAGCAGGGGATAGACTCCCTCGCTGACTGGCTGATACCGACTTTAGGCCGCCCCGTCGACTTTTTATAATAAATAATCAAATCGAAAAAAAAAAAGAATTAATAGAAAAATATAAAATCAAATTTAGATACTGTTTTATTCCTCAATACTTATCTTACTATAATGGAGATTCGGTAGATGTTTCTCTGTAACTGAGACTACGTCACTGCTTACGTCATCATCACCACAGGAATTGCGTAGGTTTATCAATGAGTATTTAATCTATAGTCAAAATCATTAATATATATATAAATCTTCTTTATCATCATTAATATATATAAATCTTCTTTATTAACGAGGTCTCTATGAAAATCTGAGACATATTTGCCTCAAAACAACCCGTTATTAGTGTGTTTTAAATCCTGCAAAGTATCTTCTATATCACTAAGAAAAAAAGGTTTACATAATATATGGTGTGGTTAATTTGCTTATTGGTTTTAACAAAACCGGGTTTAATATATAATTACTTGATCACTGATATTATTCATTTATTCCCCAACGTATTAAAATCAATCATAAGAATGATTCTATATAGAAACCAATTAAAATATAATTAAAATAAGTGTAATCTTATACATATATATATATTTATATGCGTTCTAATTTATTTTTGTTAGTCTTTCTAATGAAACATATTTCATATGGTGCATATTCTTGCTAGTTTCTATAATGAACAAAAGTAAATACAAAGAGAAGAATAAATAGAAAAAAAGACTAAAGGTGTATCGTCTATTTTTGTCAAGAAACATTTGTCTTATTAAGTAATTGTAATACAGTATTATATTGTTCAACATGAAATTGCAGAATAACTTATAAACAGATAAACAAAAAATATTTCCCAGATAACTTACTAATTCAATATATATATATATATATATATATATATATAAAACTTAGATGTACATGCTCTATACATCATATTGATCACTATTTACTTATAAATATATATACATATATATATATGAGAGTACGTAAATAAACAATGTGTTATTTGATATGGCTTTTAGCCGACAATTTTCGGAGGATGTGTGCTTAATTGAAGTCATACCTAATTTTGAAAATTAATTAGTTAATAATTAATGAAATTTAGGCGGGCATATATGTTCAAATGTAAGGCTAAACAAATCGTGAAAATCTCAATATATATATATATATATATATATATATATATATATATATATATATATAAAACTTAGATATACATGCTCTATCCACCATATTGATCACTATTTACTTATAAATATAGCATTATATAATATCAATATAATATATATATATATATGTGTGTGTGTGTGTGTGTGTGTGTGTGTGTGTGTGTGTGTGTGTAAGTTGAAAATGGAAGCGAACCCGACATTTGAAAAGAAAAATAAAGGAAAGAAGTGTTGAATGGATAAAAATATGGATTATTTTATTTTATTTAACTGACACGTGTTTCGGTCAGGAGTTTATCTATGTATACATGTATTCTATCTATTATTTACTCTGGTGTAAATCGCTATTTCTTTGTGTATTAAACATTTCTATATTTTTTCTATTATTTTGTATTTAAAATAATAATAGATAGAATACATGTATACATAGATAAACTCCTGTCAGTTAAATAAAATAAAATATAATCACACTTTTTTCCTTTATTTTTCTTTTCATCATATATATATATATATATATATATATATATATATATATATATATATATATTCCATAAAGATCTGCATAGTATATTCACTCCCAAATTAATTCTTTAAAGAATCTATGAAGAAAATCTATATCTTATACTATTAGAAATGTTTTTTAATTACTGAAAATAAAAATCCTAATAATCCGGAAGCGAGTGGAAACATGTAATAATGCTTTCCACTTTAACGAATTCAATTTTAATGTCATCATTTTCACAACATGCATTTGTGTTTTTCATGCAACAAAAAGGATATCTTTTATTTTCAATAAACTGGAGGCTGTTTGAATTTTGAATGCCCTCTTTTCGAACTCATTAGATCCCATAAAAGAAAAGGCCTATTACTAAGGCAAAAAGCAGGTGATATCCCGTAAAGACTATTACGGATGCGGACTTAGCAGATGACCTGAAACTTCTTGCAAATACACCTGCACTGGCCGAATCCTGCTACATAGCCTGGAAAAGGCAGCACTGAACATAGGTCTCTACGTGAACTCCGATAAAACTGAGTCCATGCTTTAAAAATGACGGAGGCATTTCACACTCGACAGTAAGCCTCTAAAAACAGTGGAACAATTCACATACCTAGGTAGTAATATCTCATCCACAGAAAAAGTGACGTAATGCACGTATAGGGAAAGCATGGTCTGCCATAGACAAATTGTCAGTGATATGGAAGTCTGATCTCACTGAAAATTAAACCGACAATTCTTTAAGCAATAGTTGTATCAGTGCTACTGTATGGCTGCACTACCTGCACCCAAATAAAGTGTCTAGAGAATAAGCTTGATGGGTGTTGCATAAGAGTGCTTCGTGCGACCTTAAACAAATCGGGGAATCAACATCCCACAAAAAAACAGCTGTACGACCAATGGACCCCTGTCACATAAACTATCCTGGTAAGACGAATAAGGTATGATGGACACAGCTGGAGAAGTAAGGACGAACTAATAACTGTGGAAACCTACACACGGGCACACCAGTGTTGACCACCGAGCAAGGACCTACATTTATCAGCTCTCTGTGGATTCTGGATGCTGTGCAGAGGACCTCTCGGAGGCGATGACAGATAGGGATTGTTGGCTAGAGATTGTCATGATTATCCGTGCTTAACGACTTGGTTATGATGAACTATTCAAACACATTTAAAAGACAGTAATGTTTCACTACAAATGTTTACAATAGACTTCCCTGGATGATAACACCTTGTCGTTTGATATTTTAACTTCTTATCCGTATTCAGCAATTGTACAATATCTTGTACACTTATGATAGAAAATCCATTTTAGTAATCCTTAGAAATACTATCGAATACGAATAATTTTCACACAGTTGTATAGTTTTAAGTATTCCTATCTAATAAGGATAATTGTTTGCACCCATTTATATGGTTTCAAGTAACTAATAAAAATCCTTAGTAAACAATTATAGCTTCAAGTAACTATTTTAATACAAATAATTTACAGCTATATGGCATCAAGTAAATAATAATAATCTTTAGTAAATAACTATAGCTTCAAGTAACAAATCGATTTTACCCACAGATGTGACCCTAACAGGTATTACCACTCCAGGTCAGAGTGAACCCGGAACCTTGTGATGATCTATCGACTATGATTGGTCAAATTTCAATCTAAATTCCAAGTGTAGCGACCTTTGTGAAGAGGGCATACCTTGAAAATCAACTTTTGAAATCACAACCTTCGACTAAATTTGATACATGGAAAATACATAACTATATTAGCTTCTAAACATACATTATTATTATTAGTAGTAGTAGTAGTAGTAGTAGTAGTAGTAGTGTTGGTTAGATTTTACGGTATGTCAACCCGCGTTGGTTTATTTTATGCCGAAGACGTTTTGTTTGATTCCTTCCTGATGGGTATTCAATTTAAAAGAAAATTTAAACTCAATATTTATGCACATTTCTAATACTCATTTTTATCTATTTGGTCCATAGATAGAACTCTAAAGGTACTACCACTTTGGGTCAGGGTGGACCTGGTAGTATATGCGACAAAGGGTCACTCCTCATTCCCCAGTGTTCCAGCATTTAAACTTCACCATCAGATGCAGTTTAACGTCACACACAGAACTCCAATTATATCAACTATTCCTATCTGATACATGTAATTTGCACAAGTTTCTCGAAGAATAATAATTTATACACAATTCTATGGATTCAAGTAATTTATCAATTACTATCAATTTATCAATAATTAATAATTATTCAATTTGATAATCATTTGTTTGCATAGTTATATGGTTTCATGTATTCTAATCTGATATTTTACATTTTTAAGTAAGTTTTATATTTAAAAAGTCGTCGGGGCGGCCTAATGTTGGTATCAGCCATGCAGCGAGGGAGTCTATCCCCTTTTCATGAGCGCTAGACCAAGGAGATTATTTTTAGCGTCTGAGGTGGAGCGCCCCACCTACCATCAGCTCCTTACTTTACCGCACAGATCCCTGTGCTACTCATACGCTGAGTTGGTGAGGACCGGTATCGAACTAAGAACCTTGTGGTTTCTAGCCGAATGCTCTACCGACTGAGCTAACCCGGCCCCGAAGTTTTAAAAGGACATTATGTTTATAGGTTCGACTGCACCTCTGCAGTGGGGCAACCCCCCCCCCAATTTGTGCCAACTGTTGACCGTGGGTGGCAACTCGTGATGCTTAAGGACGGAATCCTGGTGGCTGAGCAGTCCATGACATGCAACATTCTACTTTGATCCCTACTTAGGCTAGACGGGCGTTCGGAGAGGCTCCAGCTTATCAATAGGCTGGTCACGTCAAGCTCTGGCACCTTTATAATTGTCCCGACCCTTTTACCCTTTTAGCAAACCCCAATCCTTTTTATCACATTTGTGCTGGAAGGCGGTGGCTGAGGGTCTTAGTATCCTGGGCATGGCGTTAAACTGCATCTAATGGTGAAGTTCCAATTCTGGAACACTGGAGAATGTGGGAGTACCTCTTCATCGTCATTATTTCCAGGTCCACACAGACCCCAAGTAGCAGTATATGTTAGGGTACCATCTATGGGTAAAATAGATAAGAAAATGAATATTAAAGATGTGTTTACAAAATTCCGGTAATAAAAGTATGTAATAATAATAATAATAATAATAATAATAATAATAATAATATATATATATATATATATATATAATAAAAGAAATGACTTACGGGGGGATAAACTATTGAGTTAATCGCAATATTGATGGTCGATACAAGTATTAACCGAATAAGTCAGTCTTATAACGAATATGAAGTTCTCAATACGTTAGTAAATAGGATTTAGTATTACGGTATATATAGAAAAAACTACTTGAGTTTCACCTCCGCAATTGCCTGTAATTAATCAATAACTTGATTAATTAATTGGAATTAATCCTGAAGATCCTTATAGTCAATCTCGAGTAGGTTATTTCTATACACACCATAATACCATATATATATATATATATATATATATATATATATATATATATATATAAGGAGTGGAGGATTTGAATAAATACGATAAAATGTGATTGAGAAGAGAGGAAAGTGTGGATATAACAACACAGACATCATAAATTCAATTGATATTTCGCCTCATTTTGAATGAAGCTTCTTCAGAGCTTTATTGAACAAAAGTACTTGTACATTCGCTATAAAAGATTCATTCAAAATGAGGCGAAATATCAACTGAATTTATGATGTCTGTGTTGTTGTATCCACACTTCCCTCTATTCTCAGCCACACACACACACACACACACACACACACACATATATATATATATATATATATATATATATAAATTGTTGGTACAGGCAAATTTATATAGTATGTTAAAGGTTATCATGAATAGCAATATAGCGATCTACACAATGATAATGAATGGGAGACTAAAAGGAGGAAAGATGTGGAAGGGAAAAAAAGTGTTTATTGATAAAACAAGGGCCCTTATATATATATATATATATATATATATATATGTCTGTCGTGTAGAAGTCACTATAAGAGGAATAGAAAACCTACTTCTAAACAAAATGAAATATCTAAGAAAGTCCGGTTGGTGTAGGGGTTAAGATGCTCGCTTGTCAGCTTGACAGTCGGGTTTCGAATCACGCACAAGGCGGTCTTCCTATCTATAGCTCTACTGATGAGGCCTAATAGGCCGGAATGTACATACAGAGATTATTTTTTCTCGATTTGTTTAGCCTTACATTTAAATAGGTATGCCCGCCTAATTAATTAATTAACTTTCAAAATTAGGTACGACTTCAATTAAGCACATATTCCCCCCCCCACCAAAAAAAAGAATATATATATATATATATATATATATATATATATATATATAAATCGATAGGTTAAATCGAAAGAAATCGTATAGCTTCTTTTTCATTGTCTTTGAAAAGTAACTACAGTTTTTTGCTTGCGTAAGATAATAGGATTGAATCTTCAAGTCTCTAAATATTTTACTCTTCTTTTCAATTTCCTGACCATAAATCATCAAGTTTACCCGACTGCCAACACCATAAGAATACAGAATCTGCACTATGTGCATAAAAAGTGTTTTTTTCTTTCTCTTTCTTTCTTTTAAATAAAGGAGACTGACACACAGTCATTTAAGACCAAGCAAATTATAATATCTTTAATTCAAAATGTCGTAATCTATATATTAATAATCATGATCCTTAAAAATACGACCGTTATCATCTTGCAAATCGTCCATATCGTCCAAGATAAAATGCAAAAATGTAGATCCTGACGATCTGGTGTTGCTTATCCGCCAAATTTTCATTTCTTATGAGTGTCATCACCAACAAATGGTGGAAAATGTGGGAAACTTGGTAGGCAAAAAGTTAAATAGTTTTTTTAACTTTTTTTTTTGTTGTTGACACTCGGTATATAAACATAAATATTATTATAATGGTTTTGTGTGTTTTTCTGTCTGTAACCGAAACTATATTTACTACTCAAATCACAATTCCCTTTAGTTATTTACGTCACATTCTCCATGATTTTATTCTTATTTATGCCTCAATTATTAATAAAAATTGTTATTAATACTATTGACCATGTCTACATACTAATAACATGCAATTTTATTTATATATACAACAAAATAGCGGTTTATAGTGTGAACGGAAAGGCTAATTTGCATATTGATATTAAAAATTCAATTTTGATAAATATGTGCTTGATATTATTGATTTATAATTTTATTGTTTTGTCTTAATGAATATAAGCAAATATCTCAGAGATAAATCTTAAAAGAAATCCATTAACAAGAAGAAATAACTGTAATATTATTCTTTACTTCCTAATTTAACTAAATAGTTAAATTATGAAAATTTAGTAATTTTCTATTTTTCCGATTATACCTCTCTGTTTCAAATGTTTTTATCTGCATTCTTATTTAGTTTCATTAGCCTTTCTAATTTAATATAATATTTTATTACATTAGAATTTAAATACTTGAAACCGGAGGGTGCATATATTTGCTAGTATATCTTAAATAATTTCCTGAAAAATGTCTCAAAATGCCATTGTATAACACGAACAGAATTTGTTTTGCTTAATTCATGCACACAAAATGTCTTCTCAACAGCTATAGTTTTTGACAACCTGAATCCTATTACTTATGAAAGCCTTAATAATAACCTTCAGTAAGTGAGAGGAGGAGAACAATAGAAAGAAAGTGATACTATTAGTAGCCAATAAATAAAATCAAACAAAAAATATGTATGGTTAGACCAGTGTTTTTCGTCTTGTTTTACCTATGATCCCCTTTGGTTTCTATTTTATTCTGGTGGATCTATTTTATTTTTATAATTAAATATTATCAGGAAATTGATAAATATTTTGTGTATTTTAGAAGTATAATTAATCTATTGCAGATACATTTTAACAACTAACTAATTTCTATGGAAAATGAATCTTCACTAGTAAAATAAGTCATATATATTAGATATTAATTAAACATATTAAATATTATCATGAAATTGATAAAATATTTTGTGTATTGTAGAAATATAATTAATTTATTGCGCATAAATTTTAATAACTAACAAAATTATATGGAAAATGAATATTCACTCGTAAAATATATATTAAATATTAACTAATTAAACATATTAAATATTATCAGAAAATTGATAAAATATTTTATGTATTGTAGAAGTATAATTAATTTATTGCATATTCATTTTAACAACTAACTAAATTTTATGGAAAATTCACTAGTAAAATAAGTCATATATATATTGAGCACTAAAATAATATTCTGGACCCACAATTTACTATTTTGCTTGTGTGGAACCAGGAAAATTTCATATGGACCCACAAGGACCATATGGACCCCAGTTGAGAACAACTGAGTTAGACTAAAGTTATTTGCACAGTTCCCAGTGAATATCTGTTGTCACATTTTTTAAATCCAGACACAGGCTTGCAGGTATTATTGCAAATGATGCAAAGCGCATCAGCTTGCCCCAAAGGAATTGTGTCCCGTTTACATCTCTTATGAGATATTTAATTAAAAACTGAATTTAAAAAAGGGTTTTACTTGCTTTTACATTTTCGAAATTCATATCTATCTTTCAAATGTTTTTTAATGAAAAGTAGCCATTGCCCTAGCTTCAACGGTTTGTTTGGCTGGTTGATTGGTTGGTTGACTGGTTGCTTGGTTGGTTGGCTGGTTGCTTGGTTGTTTGTTTTGTTTGACGGCATATCAACTTTTTCGGGTTGCCTTGCTATAAGGATCCACGGAACATCAGCCATTATGTGATCTCCGATAAAACTGAGGTTATATGTTTTTAAAAAGAAGGCATCTCTCTAAAGTCGGTGGAACAATTCACGCACTCAGGTAGTAATATCTCATCCACAGAAAATGACTTTAATGCATGCATAGGGAAGGCATGGTCTGCTATAGACAGATTATCAGTCATATGGAAATCCGATCTCACTAACAAGTTTAAGCGACGATTCTTCCAAGCCGTAGTAGTATCAGTCTTACTGTACGGCTTCACTACCTGGACCCGTATGAAGCACCTAGAAAATAATATAGATGGGAGCTGCCTAAGAATGCTGCGTATGAACTTGAACAAATCGTGGAAACAACATCCCACAAGAAAGCAACTGTACGGCCAATTGCTCCCTATCACACAAAGCATCCAAATGAGACGAACAAGACATGCTGGACACTGCTGGGAAGCAAGGACGAACTCATAAGTGACGTTCTCCTGTCAAAACCAGCACCTGGGCACCCCAGTGTGGCCATCCAGCAAAGATCTACATTGACCAGCTCTGCGCGGATACTGGATGCTGCGCAGAAGACCTCACGGAGGCAATGAACGATAGGGATTATTGGCGAGAGATTGTCATGGATATCCGTGCTATTAGCGTGACAGGTATCCCACCCGAACTCGTGACGAAAGGGTTGGGTAAATACCTACATTTATAATTATTATGGAGGCTCGTGGTTAATGGTTAGAGTCTTAGGAAATGGACTCGTCGACCTGAGTTCAAATCATAGACGGGGCTGTTTGCATTTCACATAGCGCTAATGTCCTTGAGAAAGGTATGCCTCCAACTTCTCTCTTTCCTGCTATGAGGAAATAGTAATGCAGTCTGGACTCTTTAACCGTGACTAGAATGAGAGCATGTATCCCCGCTCTGTAAAATTCTGTTGGCTGTTCTTTGAGCCACTGCTTCACTACAGATTTCATTTCCTCGTCACAGGAATAATGCTTATCTCTCAAACCCTCTTACATAGGGCCGAAGAGAGGCATTGCTATTGAGAGGAAACGGTGACTATGTGGAGAACTAGAGATGTGGTTCACAGAGGACCAACTTCATTTTGATGTATGATACATGTTCCTGTGTTGGTAATTATACCTGTCCTAAACAAAATGGCATTACTTTTTTTACTCACCCTCGTATTGTTTTGTTGGTGTAGGCTTAGTCCTAGTCTTCTGGCTTCCTCAAAAGTTTTCTTTTCAGAGTATTTGAGGTTATCTACCGAGGTCTCAAGGTATGTTCTGATATAATTTGGGAATATGGGATATTGTGAGGGTGTTGGCTATGCTGGAGGGTACGACCTTTTCCTGAATACAATTCATTAGAAAATTTCCTCTGTTTTGGAGCGAGTGGGCAGAGATGAGTAAGTTTTTATACTTACAGATCAGTCTGAAGTGATCCATGTTGGCATTGTAGTTTTCTTTCGTGTTGTGTACTTGGCAAGACAAGATGGGAGAAATGTGAAGAGATAAAAACCAACACCAAATATCTGCCCTTAAACACAAGTTACGCTGCTTAATTCACAAAAGCCACTGGCACTCACTCTCGTATATATATTGACAATTATTGAACATTCCATTACAGAGTCTCAGCACGCATGTGTCAGATTCTTTGCGCCAATAAATTTGTAGTAATTTCGTTCAGTGATTTTTTTTTTTAATATTCAAAGATACAATGCCATTCAGTAAGTCCTATTTTTTTTTTCACTTGAATCTGGGTGGTTGTCAATTTGAGATCCTTTTCCTCAACGCCATATTGCAACAAACATATGGCTGTAAATGACATCTTTGCTTTCTAACAAATGGTGAACGTTAATGCATTTAACCACCTCTGCAAATGTCAAGACCTATTCCAATTGGCCTACCGCACACCTGGGGGTCAACAAGCAACGATGTGCCAAAGTTCAGCTCAATTCGTTCAGTCGATTGGTTTGTGAAATGTGTTCTAACGCTTACTCTATAGTAGGTTCTCTAAGAAATATAGTTGCACTAGGAGAACCTGTGGATATAACACAGTATGATAATTCGATTATTACAACGTTTGAAAATTATTAGTATTAGATAGGAATACTTGACTGAAGACGTGTGTCCTAATTTTATAAAACTAGCAGACCTGTGGATATACCAACAATTTAGTTATTACAACTTTTGATATATTTACATAAAAATAGTTCAATATGTAAAAAGTATAATGATTTTGATTTAATTCTCAATTTCAGCCTAGAACTAATGTCACATCCTGCTCATGTGAAGTGGTTGGTATATATATATATATATATATATATATATATATATATATATATATATGTGTGTGTGTGTGTGTGTGTGTGTGTGTGTGTGTTGTGTTTTGTGTGTGTGTGTGTGTGTCTTATCCTGAAGAAGACCGCTTTTTGTATACTTAAATTTTATGTTTCTGTGTTATAATTATTTTATTTTATCTTGTATTTAAAATAATACTAAATAGGATACAATGCATACTACGATAAACTCTTGTTCGAAACACGTGTCGGCATTTCAGTAAATGATTTTAGCTATACAACATTTTCTTTCCATTTATCTTTCAACATAATTTTCAGATTCGCTTCCATTTTTCTCACTTACATATATGCAACTTTCGCTCTTTTTGAATTTTTGAATTTTAAATCAGCGTTCTTCGACCGCGGACCTATAATCAACCGTTTATCGCGAACAAAATACACACGTGAAATCGACTGCAATTAATCAATATCTTGATTAATCCAGTGGATTTAACCCTGAAGATCCTTATGGTGAAACTCGAGTAGGTTATTACCGTGTATCATTATGATAATAAATTTGCTCTACTAATGTATTGAGCACTGTATATTTGTTATATCGCTATCTCATCATTGTGAAACTTGCATCAACTAACCATTTTCACCGGTAAGTTACTTTTTCCACATATATATATATAATATATATATATTATATATATATATATACAGAGAGAGAGAGAGAGAGAGAAAATAGAGGGAAAAAGTGGATATAACAACACAACAACTAAATTCATTGTTGGCTGAAGCTTTTCAAAGTCAGCTTCAGCTAACAATGAGGCGAAATATAAATTGAATTTAGTTGCTGTGTTGTTATATCCACTTTTTTCCTCTATTTTCAACCGCAGTTTGTCCGATTTATTCAATCCCTCACTCATCATAGATAGATAGATAGATAGATAGATAGATAGATTCTGGAGCCTTATCAACCAGATGCAGTTTAATGCCATACCCAGAACACAATTTCTTTGGGGGTCGGGGGGATGCGGATGTCTTATCACTGTGCAGGGGATGCAGTCGATGTATTCTAAGCCCAACCCAAAGGACCGGAAACATGTCTGAGTGTAACAGGTCTGCATGTGGAAGAACCTCAAATTTCAGCAGCTTAATCCTTCACTGCACCGTATGCGCAATATGAAGACTAGACATGTTATGTACCAAAATCCACGGTCGACTGATTTACTTTCCGCCCTCTAAGCTGGGTTTTGAATGCGCCAACTGCATCCTATACAGGCGAGTAAGAATCACGCCCCTAACCCCACAAAATAAGGGGTGTCCTGGGTATAGTATTAAACTGCATCCGGTGTTGAGGCTACTGCTATAGAGCTCTAGGTCGTGTGAAGTGCCCTTCATTGCTATTACTCCCAGGTCGACTCTGAGTCGGTAGCACCTGTTAGGATACCAGCTATGCTTCAAATATTTCTGTTTGAAAATTATTTATATTATTGAGTGGTATTGTATAGCTTTCTTCTTCTTCTTCTTCTTCTTCTTCTTCTTCTTCTTCTTCTTCTTCTTCTTCTTCTTCTTCTTCTTGTTGAATTATTCTGATTAACACTATTTTTCTCACGGGGATGGGTAGACAGATGACTTAACCACCCGATGAGAGACTTTCTAATAGGTCAGCCAGAGATCACTACCTGTCTATCAAACTTACATGAACCCCCGGATGAGTTCTTACTTTTAAACCGTTATTTTAAATTTCTACATTAGGGGCCGGGTTAGCTCAGTCGGTAGAGCGTTCGGCTAGAAACTACAAGGTTCCTAGTTCGATACTGGTCCCCGCCAACTCAGCGTAT
Organism: Doryteuthis pealeii; assembly: GCA_023376005.1. Classification (NCBI taxonomy): domain Eukaryota; kingdom Metazoa; phylum Mollusca; class Cephalopoda; order Myopsida; family Loliginidae; genus Doryteuthis; species Doryteuthis pealeii. Next base: position 63,301,765 of record CM042143.1, on the reverse strand, counting down.
GAATAGCCCAGGAATCTGTGCGGTAAAGTAAGGAGCTGATGGTAGGTGTGGCGCTCCACCTCAGATGATAAAAATAATCTCCTTGGTCTAGCGCTATTGAAAAGGGGATAGACTCCCTGGCTGACTGGCTGATACCGACTTTAGGCCGCCCCGTCGACTTTACTCTTTTTTTTACATTTACTTACAAAATAAATAGAACAACCTATTGATTATGTAACTATAGTAATACTTGATACCACATAACTGATAAAACAAATTATTAGTATTACTTTACACCTAGCAAGTTTTTCACACTAGCTTTACCCCGTGGTGAAGTATGTGACAGCAAGTCTACTGCGGTCTCCAGGACTCCTCTCAGTATTGTAGCTGATTTAAACAGTGTTGTAGTCTGAATTATGTCTATTATTCCTCTGATTTCCAGTTGATCCAGTCTCCTTTCCGGACCTTTGGGACCGTTCCAAGGGTACTGACTACAAATTAAATCATCAATACCTACATGTTCCATAGATTTTCACTTCTCTTTCAATCAATTTCTTCTTTGTTATCTGAGCTTTTACTTTCATTCTATCTTGTCCTCCCCCCCCCTCCGTCATCGGTTTAGCTCAGTGGGTAGAGTGTGAGGCTCGGAACCTAAAGGTTCCTGGTTCGATACCGGCCCTCACCAACTCAGCGTATGAGTAACACAGGGATCTGTGCGTTAAAGTGAGGAGCTGATGATAGGTGTTGCGCTCCGCCTCAGATGCTTAAAAACAATCTACTTGTCTAAAACTAGTGAAAAGGGGATAGACTCCATCACTGCCTGTCTGATACCAACTTTAGGCCACAGTGGTTGACTGACTCTCTTAGTGTTTACTTTCCTTCTCAGATTTTCTCTTTCAATCAATCTCTTCTTTGTCACTTGACCTCTTACCTTATTCTATCTTATCTTTTCTTTATATCTTCTTTTTTTTCTTTCATTCATCTAAGTTTTTTTTCCTTCTTTCAATACTGTTTACTTTCCTTCTCACATTTCTCTTTCATTTTTTTCACATTTTTGTTCTCTCTGTAGTGCGTCGTTTAGAAGCATCATAAAAGATTATCAGAAGCATAGAAAAGGAATTGCGTATTATCATATAGTACCTAAATAATCAGAATGAAATCGTCTGTTTTTCCTATATACAGGTTGGCATCAATCCGTCTATTGAAGACGATGGCGTAGTGTCCACTTTTTTTTTAATCTTCAACTGCGTGAGTGGCTGAACAGACCAATTATTAGATCCAAGTATTTGTTTATATTTTCTTCACTTTATTTTCATTTAATAGTCCGCTGCAATGACA
>CM042143.1:63267948-63297948 GCA_023376005.1 Doryteuthis pealeii | reverse complement strand
GGCGAAATAATAATTGAGTGCAATTATCTGTTGTATATCATTATACACTTTTTTCCTTAAGTTTTCCTCACACACACACATACACACGTGTATATATATATATATATATATATATATATATATATATTAGGTTGAACTCGAGTGTCGATTCCTGTCGTACGAGTTTCTGTTCAATCCTTTCAAGGTGTTGGCCATCTTTTTGGTGTCAGGGCGGAATTGGTGTAGTAATCCACCAAAGATGTCTCTACGAGCGCTTTCGGCATGTCGATCTGCCATCTTCAGGTTGGAAACCAATTGTTACTACCTCCCACTACCAATTCCTCTGCTACTGCTCGTTTTCTTTAAAAAATGAGACACCACGAAACATACCATCAGTTGCCAACCTGAAGATGGCAGATCGACATGCCAAAAGCGTTCGTAGAGACACCTTTGGTGGATTACTACACCAGTTCCACCCAGACACCAAAAAGGGGGCCAGACACCTTGAAAGGATTGAACAGAAACTCGTACGACAGGAATCGTCACTCGAGTTCAACCTAACATGTTTAAAAGAGAAAATGCTGCCAAAATACACACACTACATATATTAATATATATATATATATATATATATATATATATATATATATATATAATATATGCATATAAGTGTGTATGTGTGTGTTGATTTCACAGATATTTTAACGTTCATTTCCATCATCATGAGAACATTATATACGCGATTGTATGTAAGGAGATACACATGTATGTATTTGTCACTCAAATACACATCAATTTTGCAAGCTTACGCTTCGTAAGAATATCTGTTTGATCTCACTTTATAGAAATACATGATACGAGTTTTTTTGTGGCTTTTTTTAAAATTTGGTTTCTTTGTTCAGTGACATATCAACCTTCATGGGTTATTTAATGCCAAAGACATCTATCCAACTGATAGCTGGAGGATGGGTTTTATACCTTTCCCAAGGGTATTAATCCAAAAGTAAACACAATAGTACGACTGTAGTTTGAACTCGTTTACTAATATATCTCATTCCAGCACGTTAGCTATTACGCTACGAGTACTCTTGTAACGTTGTCCCTTTTTTCCGGGCACTAAAACGATATCTGTAACGTTGTCGTATATCTGGTCACAGTACCCAAAGCGATATATTCACGGTACTAAAAATGTCTTTGGCACGTGGTGGTCATCTTGTTGATAAAAATTACAACGCAAGAAATATGTAGTCACAACTGCTAGCCTTTATTATCGTGCTCGTCTCGTGTGCTGTATCGGAGAGGAGGAAAGACAGAGAGAAAGAGAGAGAGAACACTGTTAAATTACTGTGACCCCATACTAGGGTCCAGAAAGAACCGTTCCAAGGGCCCCAATTACAATTGGTTTTATAGATTGGGATCGGTTTAGCTCAGTCAGTAGAGCGTCCGACTAAAAACCACAAGGTTGCTGGTTCGATACCGGCTTTCGCCAACTCAGCGTATGTGTTGCACAGGGATCTGTGCGGTAAAGTGATGAGCTGATGATAGGTGTGGCGCTCCAACACAGATGCCAAAAACAATCTCCTTGGTCTAGCCTAGAGAAAAGGCGATAGACTTCCTCGTTGTATGGCTGATACTGACATTAGGCCACCCTGATGACTTAATTTAATTGCTTACTTTTTTTTAAAAAGTTGGCGGGAACTAGTATCGGACTTGGAACCTTGAGATTTCTAGTTAGATACTCTACCGACTGTTTACCTTAAGCTGTATTTGTTTACGAGTGATTATCATTAGTTACTTGAAACCATACAATTGCTTGCAAAAATAAGACTGATTTCGGCATTGAATAACTCAATAATTGTCAACATCGGGAATTCGCATTCTTCACTGTTATAAACAATCGTATTTAATTTAAGAAAACATCTTTTCGCTTTCGGTTACTGTTCGCAAATAAAAAAATCCATCAACAGGAGATCGGAATATGAACCAAGATTCCAAAGAAAAGTAATTAGACTTGATTTATAGGTGACAGAGTTGTCTGCCCTTTAGCTAGTATCTCTACCTTGCTGTTATTCTTTGATATTTTATCTTGCCAATTTTCTGCGTTAGGCTTCCTCAGTCGCATCCATCCCCAAGGAAGATTAAAGAATTTAGTATAAAGATTTTAAGCACGATTTCCACCTCCGAATATTTTGAAGAATATCAAAACGGTCTAATATTTCCAATTAACGCCATTTTCCTTCTTCTTTTCTCCGACTCCGGCCCCACGGGATTCTGAAAATAAGACAATCTTTGACTCTATTTAACACATAGATGGGACCCTAATACTACCACTTGGCCACAGTGGATCTGGGAGTAATGGTGATGAAGGGGTATTACATGTTCCCTAGAGGTCCAGATTTGGAACTTCACTATCAGATAGAGTTTAATGTCATACCAAGGATATTAAGACTCTCAGCCACCACCTTCTAACACAAATATGATAAAAAGGGTTGGAGATTGCCATAAGGGCAATAGGTTGGGACAATAATGTAGGTGCTAGGGCTTGACGTGACCAACCGATTGATCGGAGAGGGCCACTCCATTCGCTCGTCTTGCCTAAGTAAGGGCCAAAGTGGAGTGTTGCATGTCATGGGCTGCTCAGACATCCTTAGATATCACGGGTCGCCATCCATGGCTAACAGGTGGCCCGATTGGTAGGGATTTTATCCCTCTGGAGGGTGCAGTTGGCGTATTCCAATGGATCGTTTATACATGTGATTTATACAACATATTCTACACATTTAGGTAGGGTTTTCAGAGTTCATGCCTTTTTTATTTAATTTTTTATTTAGACAATGACTGCAAATAGTCAACGAGTCTTGTTGGCTGAGACTTTAGAATACATTGACTGCAACTCTGCAGAGGGGTACCCCCCCCCCCAAAAAAATGGGTCCGCTTGTTGACCGTGAGTGGCGACCCGTGATACTTAAGGATGGAATCCTGGTGGCTGAGCAACTCATAACATGCAACACACCACTTTGGCCCCTACTTAGTCTAGACGGGCGGTCAGAGAAACCTCTTCCAATCAATAAGTTGATCATGTCAAGCCCTAGCACCTTTATAATTGTCCCAACCCTATTGCTCTTATGGCAAACCCCAACTGTTTTTATCATATATGTGCTACAAGGCAGTGGTTGAGGGTCTTAAGGTCCTGGGTATGACGTTAGACTCTATCTGATCGTGAAGTTCTATTTATGGAGCTCTAGGGAATGTGGAGTTCCCCTTCATCACCATTTATGCCAGGTCCACTCTGACCCGCAGTGACAGTACCGGTTGGGGTCCCATTTATGGGTTAGATAGAAAAAACGAGTTTTAAAGACGTATTCTTAAAAAATGAGTTTTAAAAAAATAAAAATTGAATATCAATGAAGAATGAATAAAAGAAAATGTATTTGGTATAAAATAACCCAACAAGGGTTGACATGACGTAAAATCCAACCAATCACCTAACCAACCAAATAGTCAACGAAAAAAATGCCCTCTTCTCAGTTAATCATATTGATATGCTAATGATTTGATGGTACCACGCAAAGGGAGATGAATGTCAAGCAACCAACCATGTGAGATGCTGCTTCCTGGATTCGTAACGGTAAGGGGGATGAATGGCAAAGAACCAACCAACCAACCAACCAACCAGTCGACCTTGATAAAAGCTGGTCAATCCATCCAACAAAATTTCATTCATAATTATTCATTCATGCATATAATGACAGTCTGGGTAATTAAAACAGAAAGCAACGAAAATTAAGATGAAAGAAATACTCTTGGAAATTAATGATAATTGACAATACTTAATCTAATAATAATATCCAAGATACTGTTAACTATTATTTTAGTAGTATAATAGGTTTCCTGAACAATGGTATTCATCTAAACTCTTCTCTAAGTCTAAGCTGTTGAAATGACCTATTGTCGGTATCAGTCGGTATCAGTATGCATACTCTGAAGAATTGCGAATATTCCCAGTCCCTCTTTGTGCTAGCACTACAAAAAGGAGATTGTATTTCCTGGGTGGAGCACCACACCTACTGTCAGCTCCCCCACTTTACCGCACAGATCAGATTACCTAATCTGACCAGATAAGTTGGCCGTAGGAATAATATTATTCAAGGCACTTTTTTTAATTATATCATTTGATAATTATACACAGAGTAATATTTATATAATTGATAAAAGAAAAACTTAAATATAGGTCATGATCGTGGCTGTAAATTTATTTCAACTAAGATTCTCATTTTTGAGAACACCAGCTCCTTAAGACGGTATTGAGAATCTTAGTTGAAATAAATTTATAACCGTCAAATTTAGCAATATTTACGTTTTTCTTTTATCAATCATATACAACCCATCTTGGTTGGCAACAAATTTAAGACAAGGAAAAGGCCCGATACAAAACATCCGCTGCCTGGCGGCTTTACCCCATCCCAAATAAAGGCTAGGGGAGTAAACCCCGAAAACAAATCCGGAACCGGAGTCCCTAAGGTGGTGTGATGCTGAAATCCAGTGCTACCCAGCAACTCCTGCGACACCACCGCTACCAAAATTGGTTCCTTACCTTTTCTTTGGATCACAACGGCAGTGTGGAGAGCTTGTGCAACAGCTCATCCTCCACATGAACTGCGTAGTTAAAAAAAATTTGGACACTACTTCATTGTCTTTCGTAGACGGAAGGATGCCAACAACACACAACACACACACACATATGCGTTTGTGTGTATGTTTGTGTGTGTGTGTGTATGTTTGTGTGTGTGTGTGTTTGTGTGTGTGTGTGTGTGTGTGTGTGTGTTGTGTGTGTGTGTGTGTATGTAACTTTAGTTATGTCGTAACAAGTGAGACAGAAACATGTTTTTACGAGTTGCTGTTTCGTTTCATTCTAATAACGTGACAAGCGAATTAGACATCTATTTTCATGTATTCCTGTTTTGTTTCGTTAGTCTTATTTTCATACACGCCGACATTTTCGTTTCGTTTCTTTTTTGCCGGTGTTGCTGAAACCCGACTAGATTTTTCTTAAGTCTATTGTTCTAAATACTTCTCGGATCTTCTGTCATCTAAATCCAATTCTGTTTTACATTCCGTGTTTTTTATGTACTGCTCGCCCGTGATACTCTGAAGAATTGCGAATATTGCCTGATGCGATTTTCAAACCAAGTCAAACTTTGTTCAAAAATCGCATAGGTGAGAACCTGCAGTTTCCAAGCGCCGTTGACTTTAGGTTGTTGCTACCCTGTCGACGAAACAGAGCAAGTAAAAAACCCTCTCCGCTCCTCTCCCCTCTCCCCACATTATATACTCGATGCAAAGGAGTATATAAAACTCACTAAAATAATCCTTGTCTTCGACTGACATGATGGGATGTCAGTAAATAATTACTCCTGAGGTCGGAAAGTTAAGGTGTATATCAGAGTTCTGATATAGTTTCTTTTTCACTCTTGTAAAATTATACAGGGTGTCCACAAAGTCTGGGTATATGGGTGGAAGCGTGTTGGTGTAATGGTTAAAGTTATGGGAAATGCACTCATCGCCCCGAGTTCAAATCCTGGATGTGGTAATTGCATTTCACTTAGCGCTAATACCCTTGGGAAAGGTATGAATCCTACTCTCCCTCCAGCTATGGATACATTGTAGGGCAGACTGGTCTCTTTAACCTTGTTTAGCAACCGGTCTAGGAGAAGGAAAACTCTGAATTCAAACCTGTTGAACTCCACTTAAGAAATTGACCTTGTATCACATCCTGCTTGTGGAGGGGTTGGTAAATATATATGGGTGGATTAACACATATTTTTAAGACAAAACAATCTTATTTAATTATAATGTTATATATTATATTTAATTGTTCATGTTGTGATTTTATTTACTGCTAAATTACCATATCTGCCTTCTCGGAAAAATAACATAAATCTTATTATAATGGAGATTGTGGGTTTTTCTGTCTGTACCGAAACTATATTACTATTCAAGTCACAATTCCCTTTGTTATTTACATCACATTCTCCATGATTTTATTTTTTATTTAAACCTCAATTATTAATAAAATTGTTTTACATCATTAATACTGTTGACCATATCTACATACTAATAACATGCAATTGTATTTATATATACAAGAAAATAGCGGTTTACAGTGTGAATTGGAAGGCTAATTTGCATATTGATCTTAAAAATTTGATTTTAATAAATATATGCTTAGTATTATTGATTTCTAATTGTTTGGTTTTATATTAATGAATATGAGCAAAAATCTCGGGGATAAATCTTATAAGAAATCCATTAACAAGAAGAAATAACTGTAATATTATTCTTTACTTCCTATTTTAACTAAATAGTTAAATTAGGAAAATTTACCAATGAAAGACGGGAGTAAGGGAAAATGATGGAAGAGTTAATTTCAAAGTTATTCTATTTTTCAATCATACCCACTCTGCTCCAAATATTTTTATCTGAATTCTTATTCAGTTTCATTAGCCTTTCTAATTTATATGATATTTTATTATATTAAAACTTAAATACTTGCACCCGGAGGGTGCATATATTTGCTAGTAAATACAATAGTGAAATCTCCATGTAGACAGACTTTGTGAACACTGTACAATAGAATACAGAATTTGATCCCCTTGAAAAATATCATTGTTCTTATCAATTCTTATCAATTTATTTTTTGAAGGGTTATGCAACTTTTAGTATATTGTAATATTTTTTTTTCTTTTCCATGTTTCATTTTGGTTTATGTATTTTGTCTCGGCTGATAATCAGACCTAGATACCCGGTTTTACGCTACCTTCCAAATTACGGTTGGCAAGCTTCCCAGTCCCTCGCCAGATTAAAAGATGCGGTCTTTGTTTTTTCCCCCACTTGTGCGGTGAATAACCAGCATTGTTCAAGAATTCGGTTAGACGACTTTCAATGAAAATTCTTTGCATTTCATTTTCTCCAACAGAATTTTGCCCTAAAAATTTCTCAACTCTAGTTTTAACCACAATTATTAATTATATTTAATTCGGCCTGCAGAACTCTCAAAAAAGTTTGAAGCCGGAAACATTCGAGTTCCTATTTTCACACACACACACACACACACACACACACACACACACACGCACACACACACACACACACATACACACACAAACAATCTTTATGGCATATAGACAAGTAATCCACTGTATATATGTATATATTTACCCAACCCTCCGACCATGAGCAGAGGAGTAAAGCTGGTTTGAATTCAGGCATGGTAACCATTTTACCACGTTGGATTCAAGATTTGGGTATCCAGTGAGAATCGAACTCATCATTTGTAGTAATGGATCTGCGAGACTAGCTTGCTAACCATTAAACTTTTTTTTTATCCACTTTCACCGCGGAGAGGGTGTGACACAAGGTCGCAAGTATGGCGAAATCTGGAGTAGATAGATCATTGGCCAGGGGGTCTGAATTGAAAGAGGGTTTTCGCGAAAGACATCAACTGGCTGTTTCTTAAATTCCGAAATGAATACTGATTACTCCTAGGTAGTAATATCTCACCCACAGAAAGCGATGTTATGTCCCCTATTGTGGTCACTAGCCATCACTGCCTCAAATTTTAGCTCGCAATACAAAGCAAAAACAATCGACCGAGTGACAGCTCGTAACTCGGAAAACTCGCAACTTGGGGCATTCGTAAGTCAAGGTACAGCTGTATTTACTAATTTTACGAATTAGTATGGACGAATGCGTAGGCGATGGAATAGAGGTTAAGTGTTATGAATTAGTAAAATAAATATTTTTTCAAGTATACCTCAATTCTTCATTCGCCACACTTCTCCACTTTATTGATTAAGATAATAAGGAACTGCATTAGGAAATTAGTAATGGATCTGCGAGACTAGCTTGCTAACCACTACACGCTTTTTTACCCAACCCGTTTACCACGGAGAGGATGTGACACAAAGTCGCAAGTATGGCGCATCAAGCGAATATCGAACTCGCTATTCAATAGTAATTGATCTGCCGGGTTAGCTTGGTAACCATTAGACCACAATATCGTCGTCGTTGGGGTGGCCTAAAGTCGGTATCAGCCAGACAACGAGGGAGTCTATCCCCCTTTTCATTAGTGCTCGGCCAAGGAGATTGTTTTTGGCGTCTGAGACGGAGCGTTACACATACCAGCAGCTCCTCACTTTAACGCACAGATCCCTATGTTATACATATGTTGAGTTGGCGAGGGCCTGTGTTGAACCCGAAACCTTGCGGTTCCTAGTCCGAAATTCTATCGACTGAGCTAAATCGACCCTTAATATGACGCCCTAAAACACGGGAAGAGGTATTGGACACCCGGTTAGAATAGACTGTTAATAGCAACGGCATGCTTGTAACTTTTTTTTTCTTTTTCTTTTTCTTTTTGACCACGGCGCCCGAATGTCCAACTAATTAATTTTTGAATATCTTTTTTTTTTTTTTTTTTTTTTATTTCCAAGACATTTCTGAAATGAAGCCGAGTTCCAGTCGAGTCTTCCTATTTTAAGACATGTCACAACGAATCAGCCAACAAAATATTGGTAGAACGATTTCACCTTTCATCAACACCATTACTCAAGAAACATTTAGAGTTATCTGAGCCTCGCGAAGCTTTTAACACGTTAACAATATGTTCCTGTATCGGGACGACAGTTTATCTATGATAAGAGCAGATAGAAAGAGAGAAGACGACGATAGTTAATGGTTGTCCATAAATAAAGATGCTATTTGATTAATCTGTCAACAGATTATTTCGTTCCAGAAATCGGGAGAAGATAGATCATTGGTCAGGAGGTCTGAATTGAAGGAGGGTTTACGCGAAAGACATCAACTTGTTTTCTTAAATTCCGAAATGAATACTGATTACTCCTAGGTAGTAATATCTCATCCACAGAATGCGATGTTCTTGCACACATAGGGAAGTTACTGTTTGTCCATATATTATTTCGTTCAAGAAATCGGGAGAAGATAGATCATTGGTCAGGGGGTCTGAATTGAAAGAGGGTTTTCACGAAAGACATCAACTGGCGTAATACAGATTACTCCTAGGAGTAATATCTCATCCACATAAAGTGGTCTCTAATCATCACTGCCTCAAATTTTAGCTCGCAGTACAAAGCAAAATAAGTCGACCGAATGACAGCTCGTAACTCGGAAAACTCGCAAGTTGGGGCACACGTAAGTCATGGTACAGCTATGGACGAATGTGTAGGCGAGGGTATAGAGGTTAAGTGTTATGAATTAATAAAAGAAATATATTTCAAGTGCATCTCAATCCTTCATTCGCCACATTTCTTCACTTGGTTAAGATAAGGAAATTGTGGCGTCATTATCTATTCTGTAATGAGTTCGATCCTTAGTAGTTGCTACCACATATTACTTAATTTATTGATCGATTTGAACGGCATGTCAACCCGCCTAGGAGTATTTTACACCAATATGTTAAGAGGCCCGTTGTGTAATGTTAAACGTCGAAGAAAATAGACTCGGCGGCATGAGTTCAAATCCTGGATGAGGCTTTTTGCTTTACATATTGCGCTAATACAATTGGGAAGTTATACATCAAACTATTCTCCCTCCAGCTTTGAATAAATAATAGGGCGGACTGGGTTCTTTAAACTTGGTTAGACAACCTGTCTCAGGGATGGAAAACTCTGAATTCAAACCTGTTAAACTTCGCTTACGAAGTTTGCGGATTTTACCGCTCTGCAGAGAAGCGGGCGGCGTATTCTATATCACCAACCGTCAGGGTGGTGTTTATTCTAGCTTTGTTTTGTACTTACGCAATGGAAACTATTCTTTGAGAAACCAATAAATTATTTCCCTTGGAGATTATGTTAAGAGCGCAGTTTAGTCTCCGATTTTATTTTCTCTCTTGTTGAACCTAATTCAATAACGTCAGGTTCATCTATTTTATTTTAATCTCTCTTTTCGGCTGTTGCATTGCGAAATTCTTTGTTTATATACCCCTTTACTCGGGTTTACAATATGGAGGCGCGTGGGCTAGTGGTTAGAGTCGCGGAAAATGGACTCGTCGATTCGAGTTCAATTCCTAGACGAAGCTGTTGGCATTTCACATAGCGCTAATACCATTGGGAAAGGTATGAATCCATATATTCTCCCTCCAGCTATGGGTTAAATAGTAGGGCAGACTGGGTCCTTCAGCCTTGGGTAGGTAACCAGTCTAGGAGAGGGATAACACTGAATTCAAAATTCCTGAGGTCGGTCGTTGATTGGGTTTGTGGTAACCCTTGATGCACCAATTCTTTCCTATCGACTTTGCCAAAAGGTGTTAATGGTCCAACACAAGCCTTCACCACTATAAACAAATCACTGTGTGGACGTATGAACACTCATAGGTCGAAATCGACGGGAGAGTTCATCATCATAATGCAAGGGGAGACAGCGTAGGAGATGATGAGGAGGGTATCTTAGATTTTGGTCTTGCTTCTTTTCTCTTGTCTGCCTCGTTGGCCGCCATCTGATTCTGGATGTCATGGATTTCTTGTTTGTTAATCAATAAAGCAAGACTTTGTTGTTTTTCTATATAGCTTTTATTAAAACAACCCCAGCCAAAAACTACGCGGTGAGAAGCGACTCTTGAGAGAACATCCTCTTACATTGAGTAACTGGTCGCAACTAACTAAAAACTGTCATACGCTCCACTGGAACGTTTTTCGGGGGTTTAAGCGGGAGTCACCAAATACCAAACATGCTAACGGTAATTTTCCACTTAACTCCCACCGATTTGAATTTTCTAACGTAATCTGATTTAAAATTTATACTTCACTACTTACATAATTATGCATTCTTAGAATATATAAGTTGTTCTTTAAGTTGATCATATAAAAGTTTTAATTTTTCAGTATTAAGAATACAAAGACTTTTTTAAAAAATGCATTTATAACTTCCAATTATTGAATAAAAAAGCATTTACTAAACTTAGATATGTCTGTTACAATGTTATTCAAGTAGGTTTGGCCAGAATTTCGGTAGAATCGCAACCGTCTTTTTTTAAACTTTAATAGAAGATTAAAAATACATATAAAATATTTTCAATGAATTTCTCAATTATGACAATGAAAGAAATCGCGTTCATAATAATAAAAAAGAGTCAATTTTCCAAAGAGAAAGAAAGGACAGAAATGCACCATTTTGACATACAAGGTGTGTCAAAAAAGTATCGAGATATTTTGTACTTTTTGAGACAACTTGTATTCTAAAACAAAAATAACGTTGTATTCATTCATTTTTTTTTTCAGAATACAAGGTGTGTCAAAAAAGTACCAAGTTTAAAGCTATATTTACCAAGATAGAAATGAATAATGAATGGAACGTTTTTTTTCAGAATACAAAGTGTGTCAAAAAGTACAAAAAATCTCGATACTTTTTTGACACACTTTGTATACACATTTTAAGTTAATTTTTAAGTTTAATCATTTTGTTCTAAGGTTTATAAAACAAAGAAATTTTACATCTGATCTTTTCTCATTCTTCTTCAGGATACAACAAAATTTACGTAATATTTTATTCTCGGGCCCGGAGTACCTGTTAGTGTCCCATTTATGGTACAAATAGACATGTTTAAAAATGATTCTTATTTGATAAGAATATTTTATACCCAATAATTGTAGATTATTTCTATTAAGAATAGTTGTTTGTAGCTTCTAAAATCTTATAAAAAGAATTATTTTTATTTCTCTGAATTTTTTAGACAGAGTTTAGTGGACAAAAGCGTTGGGGTAAAACAGTTTTGACAGTTATCTCTAGGCTGCAGGTTCAATCATTGTCAAGAGCGACAGTAATATAGAATAATATTTAACCCAGCTTAACACCTATGCCCCAGCTAAGGTTAGCGGAATGAGAACAGGATACCCACGTGGATTTAATAAAGGATTGGGTTCGAAGTTCCGTGATGGCCCCGATTACGACAAGAAGGTTCCCAAGTTTGAAAAGAAGGTTACCGAGTTTGAGAAGGCTCCCGAGTCCAACAAGAATTACCTGAAAAATGCCGGAGGGCACATCGGCCGAAACGTTGTACCGATAACAATAAAGGGTTATTTCCTAGTTGAATAACATGATATTACAGGATGACCCAGAAAAAACAGAACCCAAATTATTTATTTATTTTCCCGTTAAACTTACCCTAAACCACAAACCTAACCCCTAACCCCTAACCCTAACCCCTAGTTAAAATTAACAGTTTTATTACAAAATTTGTGGGTTCTATGTTTTCTGGGTCACCCTGTAATATCATGTTACCCAACTAGGGGGTTAGGGTTTAGGTTTAGTTTAATGGGGAAATAAATAAATAATTTGGGTTCTTTTTTTCTGGGTCACCCTGGGTCATCATGTTACTCAACTAGGAAATAACCCAAGAAAGATGAGAGCAATAGTCCGAATAATCCAAATAATAGTATTATTCTTAGTTACTTGAAACCATATTATCTGTATACAAACAAATGACTATTATTATAAAGAAATTATGTAACATTTGTTTTGATAAAACAATAAGAAATATTGGTAATGGTGAAGAATAAGTCGCTGCTGTTTATATGGAACTATAATTGGTTATTATGACTTTGGTGTTTTGCCAGTCGTATTTCTATCAGGAATCAGCGAGTGTAATGGACTGATTTTATACGACCCGAAACTCACTGCTTATGAAGATGGTGTTTAAGCGTTCCACGTGACAGTGACGTTAAATTGTTATATTTGATCTCCTTCTTTTTTCCCCAACAGGTTTTTTTGGGTTTTTTTTTAGGTATTCGTTCCCGCACGTTTAGAATTATTTTACAACGTACAGATTTACAAGGTGTGCTCAAAAGTTCAAACCGCCATCTTGTTTTTTGAGGGGTTTTTTTATAACTAGAAACGGGCTGAATACATATTTACATAGCATCTTTGAGTGATCTGTATTTAGTATTTATTGTTTGTTAAGAAAAGAAAAAAAAAACAGTGGTGGGCAAGATGCACGTGCGACATTGCATGTTGTTGCTTTTTTTTTTTGGGGGGGGGGCTTTTTTTATTATTGTGAAGCTGGGCAAGAAGACAGCAGCGGAAGTGAGGAAGATGATTGATGGATCCTTTGGAGCAGATTCGTTTCGGGATATGAAAGGCGAAATTGCTTGAATTGAATTGAAACTTTGGTAAAACTATAAATGCAGGACGTTACAATCCTCATCTCCAAGGTTTCAGCGCTGAAAATGAAGACAGTCGGACAGACAGACAGACAGACAGACAGGGAAGAAAAAAAGAGACAATTTGTAGGACAGGAAAACTAGAGATTATACTGCATGACAACGTTCACTCATTTCTTGTCAATATATATATATATATATATATATATATAAGGCTAAAAAAATCGAGAAAATGTCAATCCCTGAATGTACATTTCGACCTATTAGGTCTCATCAGCAAGGTTATAGACATGGGAGACTGCTCCGTGTGTGACTCAAAACCTCGACTGTCAAGCTGACAGGCGAAGTCTCTAACCGTTACACTAGCTTGCCATTCCCACATTCTTCGTTCGTTTTGAAACTTATTTATATTCCACTTTTTATTGACTTGCTACACGACAGTATGAGGTTAAGTAAACAAACAAATGTGTTTCGAGTCACACACACGGGGCAGTCTCCCATGTCTATAACCTTGCTGATGAGACCTAATAGGTCGTAATGTACATTCAGGGATTGACATTTTCTCGATTTGTTTAGCCTTACATTTGAACATATATGCCCGCCTAAATTCATTAATTATGTTCTTGTTAATTTTTCAAAATTAGGTATGACTTCAATTAAGCACATATCCTCCAAATATATATATATATATATATATATATACTCCTGAAAAATACTTATTCAATGTTTGTTTAAATTAATCAATTAAAAGCTCATAAATTTTCACTTATTTATTGATAAACTACATTTTCCAATTAAATGTAATTTTTTCGCAAATATATTTCGATTGAAGTACGAATATTTTATTTTTTGACTCTTTTTGTACCTCGTCTTAAGATTTTTGACCCGGAGTGTATATAAAATGCTTTTAGTCCACATATTCTTGTTTGGGACGAATGTTGGGAAACTTTTTGTTTTGTATTTCGAAGCATGGAAAAGTACAAAATAAGAATGATATAACCAAATATATATATATATATATATATATATATATATATATAATATATATACGATTTTTTTTTTTTTTTTTGAAGGCAAAATAATGCAGATTCATGTTGAAAAACATATTTATTGAAGTATTCTTAATTTTCGGATAATATCCATCTTCAGAGAATTTATTATAGAGTTGAAAATGTTCCATCTGTGTTTTTTAAAGTCAACTTGGTTCTAATGACGTTGAGTTGATGGAGATTTGAAATTTAGAAGAGATCATAATCTTCTGTTAAGATTTCAAATTCGGTAGCGGGGAATTGTTTGTTTTTATAGTATTAAAAAGGAAAAAAAATAATAATAAATTCCTTTATAAAAAAAAAAAATTAGAGAAAATAAATTTAAAAGAAAAGAAAAGAAAAAAAAATATCTTAAATAAATGATTTCAAACGTCCCGCAATTTAACAACTCACGGATTTCAACTGAACTACACGATCTCTACCGAATTTGAAATCTTAACGGAAGATTACGATCTTCTAAATTTCAAATCTCCATCAACTCAACGTCATTAGAACCAAGTTGACTTTAAAAAACACAGATGGAACATTTTCAACTCTATAATAAAAATTCTCTGAAGATGGATATTATCCGAAAATTAAGAATACTTCAAAATATGTTTTTCAACATGAATCTGCATTATTTTGCCTTCAAAAAAAGAAAAAAAAATATATCGTATACATTTATAAATAATGCTTCTATTTTAACTATAAAAATGAGCAAAAAAAAATTCTATATATATATATATATATATTATAATATATATATATATAATTTGAAAATTGGCTTTTTGGAGCATTGTTAAGTAAAGTATATTATTGTTTATATTTTTTAAGGAAATTACAATGCGTATATCGTATAAAATTCGATAATTATTGAAAATAATCATGACAAGTAAACTCGGAAAATAACGAACGCGACGTGGAACACCGTACAGCTGTTTCAACTTTATTAAGTGGCAAACAACGAGTACGACGTGGAACACCTGTTGAAACAGCTGAACGGTGTTCCATGTCGCGCTCGTTATTTGCCGAGTTTACTTGTCATGATTATTTTCAATAATTATCGAATTTTTTACGATATACACATTGTAATTGCCTTCAAAAATATAAACAATAATATATATATATATATATTATATATATATATATATATTCCTAACAGATTTATATTTGTTGAGTGCGGATACAGGAAATTTAGTGAGTTGTGCAGCAGGTCGTATTCGAGCTCAAATAGGTTAAGATCTGGCTTGCACGGAGTATAAAAGACAACCAGGAAAACAGTCGATTTTTTTTCTGGTATTCTACAGACACAAGCCATCGATACTGGGAAACATGGGGAAAATAAAGGGGTGCTTAATGAACTGCCAACCTCGTCTTTCTTGTATTTCTGTTTTTAAACCGTATTAAATTCTGTCCATATCCCATAGCTCTCATAAGATCATTGCTAGCGCTATATTACGCCGTCAATAGAGCTTTGCATTTAAGGGGTACGGTACAATCCCCCAAGCGCCGACTGCAGGCCCTACAGAATAATAAGAACCCTCCCCGGAATAAAAAGGGAGCCTGGATATCCCATTCAACTATATCCGGCCGGCTAGTTGGTTGGTTGGTTGGATTTTACAGCATGTCAACTCTTACTTGGTTATTTAATGCCGAAGATGTTTTCTTATATTCATTCTTGATAGGTATTCACTTTTTTTTTCAACCTAATTCTTTAAACACATTTTTTTCTATTTAATCCATAGATGTGACCCTAACAGGCACTACTAGTTCAGATCAGTGAGGACTTGGGAATAATAATATTGAAGGGGCACTCCACACTCCCAGAGTTACAAAATTGGAACTTCACCATTAGATTCAGTTTAATGTCATACCCAGTACACTAAGACACTCGGTCGCCGCCTTCTAGAACATATATGATAATAAGAGTGGGGGTGTTTCCATAAGAGTAATCATATAGGTGCTAGGACTTGACGACTGTATCCGGCGGCGAAGCTTCAGTTCTAGAGTTTTGGATACTATGGAATCACCCTTACGTTGCTATTACTCCCAGATCAACTCTGACCTATTGATATCCTATCTAAGAGTCAGATATATTTGGTTGAAAATTATTAGTATTAGGTATGAATAATTGAAACTGTATAACTCTGGGAATATTATTATTATTAAGAATAATTACTTGAAGCTATAATTGGTAACTAACAATTGCTTCAATCCATACTACTCGAATACTTTAAACCATAATTATAATGCACTAAACAGTGTTATTAGTGATGTTACTCCAGCATCCTTACACATGTTGGGTTTTGCAACATCATATCTGTTCAACAGGTAATCCTGACATGTTACTAGGTCGACTCCTTTCCAGAATCACTTTGTGTATTGTACACACACGCACGCACACACACACACACGTACACACACACACACACACACACACACAATATATATATATATATATATATATTATATATATATATATATTATGAACAATTCATGAAAAATTAACAAGAACAGTTTTATTGCCTGAGCAAATAAAAAAGAATAAAATAAAACATGATTATTTTATACATGAAGCAAGAGATTATACAGAGTTGTAAAAATGAAATGTCCACGTGTGAAGATAGGATTTAGTATTGTTGATTGAGAATTAAAATGATGGATAAAAATTTATATGTTTGGCATACTAAAATGTGCCATGTGACACGAGGTTGTTGGGGGTGCATGCCCCCTGTTCATTATAATTGTGTGCATATTATTAGTAGATTTTTAGTTGTGGAGAGTCTTAATGTTCTGAACATAACGCTAAACTGCATGTATTGGTAAGGTTCCAATTCTGAAACTTTGAGGATTGTAGAGTACCCCGTAATTACCTTTACTCTAAGGTCCACTCGAACCCAGAGTGGTAGTACTTGTTAGGGTCCCATCTATGGGTTAGATAGATCAAAACATTAGTTTTAGAATATGTTTAAGAATGAGGGTTTTTTTTTAAAATAACCCCAAGAAAAATGAATAACAAAAACGTATTCAGCATAAAATAAGCTAAGTGTAACATGTAAAACCCAACCAACCAACCATTGAAACTATATAATTGCTTTATAGAAAACTGACAATGGCATTAAATAACCCAGTAAGGTTTGACATGCCGTAAAACCAACTCGTAATGTCTGAGACAATTTCCGGCAACTGCCTGTGATCAAGTAACCTCTCCTTGATATTCTTGCTGCTTCTAGTATCACTGTTGTCTGAAGAACTTCCGTTTTGCAAAGAATTCTAATGTTGTCAAATTCTCCATCCGGGTCTTCGTTCCAAACACCCTAATAATGATGGATAACTATCTTCCTATTCCGCAACTCTTTTTGTCAAAGTTGATATTAATCAAGTTTATTCTTTTCTTTCCATTTCTTTCTGTCATCCACTGGAATGTGTTACGATTTTTGTGACCATTTTTAGGCTGCAAGTGAGAGCAGTTTACAGTGGAGATCTTTGGTATTCCTTAATGTTAGTTAGAAGTCTTTGGTTGTTCCTCGGGGTTCCTTGGTTGCTGATCCATTCGTCCGTGGCGAATACGTACATATGAACGGCTTTCAAGATCGGCGATTAAATAGTTAACGAACCACGTATTCGAGCTGTTGATTGGCTGGCTTTAATCCACACGCCCTCGCAGAGTCTATAAGTTTAAGTGGTGAACTTCAGCACACCTTATATAACAAAAATATTCCAACAGAATAGCGGCCATGTTTCCTGTTTGGCAAAAATTGGTTTCTTTCTTTCGCCTGAGAATGCTCATTTTCTAATCCCCCCATAGCAGCCTCTTGTTTGTACTTATTATCTTGATTTATATGCTGAAATTCAGAGCATTTGCACAGTTCTCATTGAATTACAGGTACTTCCCAGTCATGTCTACTAGTTAGTTAGTTAGTTAGTTAGCGAAAATAGAGCACTAATTAGGACTGAAACTATTCTAGTAGTGACCACCCCAAGCGGAGTTTAACAGGTTTGAATTCAGAGTTTTCCTTCTCCTAGACTGGATGTCTAACCAAGGTTAAAAAGCCCAATCTGCCCTACTATTTACCCATAGCTGGAGGGAGAGTAGTTGGAATCATACCTTTCCCAAGGTTATTAGCGCTATGTGAACAGTAGCTTCGTCCAGGATTTGAACTCGGGTCGACGAGTCTATTTCCTATGACTCTAACCATTACACCACGTACCTCTAACTACTACTTCTGTTACTTTATGAGTAACTTTTTTTTTCTGATGGCATCCGTTGATTTGATAGCCAGTTTTCATTTCGATTTATTATTTTATTTCTTGGGAGTTTTTCATGCCAGTTCTAACTAGGGGCTTTCACTGAAGTCCAAGCTTTGGCCCTTGCTTAGGCTAGACGGGTAGTAGAAGAGGCAACATCTTATCAATCAGCTGGTCACGTCAAGCACCTATATGATTATCCAAACCCTTATGACAAGTACCAACCCTTTTTATCATATATGTGCTAGAAGGCAGTGGCCGAGGGTCTTAGTGTCCTGGGTATGATGTTAAAATCTATCTGATGGAGAATGTAGAGCACCCCTTCATCACCAATACTCTCAGATCCATTCTGACCTGGAGTGGTAGTACCTGTTAGGGTCCTATCTATGGGTTAAATAGAAAAAAGGAGTTTAAAAAACTGAGTTTGAAAAAATGTTGAATACCAATCGAGAATTTTTTTTAAATATACATCTTCGGCATAAATAACCCACCAAATGTTGACATGTCGTAAAATCCAACCAATCAACCGACCAAACCCAAGGTTGAAGGTTTTTTTTCAACATTATTGATATTGTTTTGCTGGTTGGTTTTGACTGTAATCCAGTTGTTGTTGTTGTTGTTAGAATATTTACCGCGCATACCACGTATGCGCGTATGACACAAGGTCATTTAATGTCGGACCACCCACGAGCCGAAGCTCATAGAATGGTGGGTGAAATAATGCGTCAATCCCGTCGGCATTCCACCTCAAGTGGGCGCCTCAGGCACTGAAAAATAAACCCAGACCTGCCCCTTTAAATCAAGGGGGCAGGTGTTGCCTGGGGTGGATAGCCCCCTGGGATCATGCTGTTAATTGCAGCACTGGTCCACCGGACCTTGGACCTGGAGGCCCGAGTTGTTGTTGTTATTGTTGTGAGCTTCTTCTTCTTCTTCTTCTTCTTCTTCTCTTCTTTCTTATTCTTATTCTTATTCTTCTGGAACTGGAAACCAAAAGAAGAATCAAAACCATCTAGACCACAGCACTGTTAAGATCAGCTAGAATATGTAAAAGAATCCTGGAGACCTGAGAGGACTTGCTGTCACTCAGACTTCAGAGACCCCCCCCCACTTAAAACTAGTGAAAATATAATTGTTGTTGTTGTTGTTGTTGTTCTTCTTTTCTTCTTCTTCTTCTTCTTCTTCTTCTTCTTGTACTACCACCGTCGCCTCGGCCACCACCGCCTCCGCCGCCGGTCGGGTCGGTCGTTTTATCTCCTGCGTTTCTTCTTGCTAATGCCTCATTTCGTTTTCGCCTCTTGTTTATGTTTTGTCTTTCCGTGTTATTCTATGAAGACTTTCAAAATAGTCCTCCAATGATGATGAACAAATAGGTGCGGTTTTGTTTTGCCAACATCCCGAAAATTGGGGGGTAAAATAAAGAAATAATTCAAGGGGTCGGGTAGAGCACAAAAAAGATTCCGGCTGCATCCCAGCTTATGAATGAACAACCAAGTGTCTGTGTTTTTCCCTCCCCCCCCAATCTCTCTCTCTCTCTCTCTCTCTTCTCTCTCTCTCTCTCTCTCTCTCTCTTCTCTCTCTCTCTCTGTTTTATGCAATGAAACTACTGGCTAACTAAAATATAACCCTCAAGCCCTTAGAATTATCCATTGTTTTTGCTACGTAAGCATTAAAGGATTGCCAAGTCCCACTCCCTATATATATATATATATATATATATATATATATATATATATAGTCATCCACGTACAGTCCTGTTACGACGTATCACGTCTCTTCAATGCGGCTAGACTTTGTAAGCTGTTTCAAGCCGGGACTGAAACTCGACTGATTTTTCGTCAGTCAGAGCCTCTAACCACCGGGCAATCAGAACACCGACTAGAAGAGTGGAATTTTTTTACTGTTAAAAACATACATATGTAAAGACTACTAAAGAGAGAATTTTTTAAGAGAGCCTTGCAATTTTAGCATAAACAGATTGCATAATTCGCCGTCAGCGAATTTTCCGTCCAGAGGGCTCAATCCACCAGTAGTAGAGTATATATATATATATATATATATATATAATATATATATATATATATATATATATTGGTGTTTGGGGGATGGGCTGAAAAGGATTAATGGTATTTCAGTTTATTTCAATGGAAAAAAATTGATTTGATATACGAATAAATTAAGTTACGAGCAGAACGATTCGAATTCGTAAGCCAAGGTTCGATTGTATGGTAATTACCAAGCATCACACATATGCGGGTCAGGCACAAGGTCCTATTAATGTGGGACCACCCAAAAACCGAAGATCATGGGATGACAGGCACAAGAAATTGCGTGGATCCCCTCGGCATTCCCTCTGAAAGGGGGGCGTCCCAGACACTAGGCAATAAATCCAGCTCTGCTCCTTTAAATTAAGGGGGCAGGTGTTGCCTGAGGATGGTCCCTTGGGATCACGCCGTTAATTACATTACCGATACAGTGGCCGAAGCCATTTGACATAGGACATAGAGCCTGAGAGCCCTAATGTCAGACTAGCAGTGGCTACCCGGCGTCGCCTGGGTAGAGTTTTTTTTTTACTGAAAAAAAAAATATTATTACTGAATCGTGAGTTGAATCCTTGTGGGATGCCCCATTTAAATCCCTATGTAAAAAAAAGAAGAAAAAAATAGACCTTGCATAGATCCAGCTACTCTGAAAAAAAATGTTAATGTCTTACTATCTAAAATATTAAATGAAAAAAATCCATGCTGTTATCTACACGAATATAAATCAAATCTCTATTATTTTTGCTCAAAACCAAGCCCTGGTGATATTTAATGTCTATATATATTTACTTTGTTGTTAATTGTTTTATTTTCGAAGTTTCCTCCGGACATACATACACACACAACTGCCCTTTATACATCTTATTATAATGGAGATTGTGTGTTTTTCTGTCTGTAACCGAAACTATATTCCTACTCAAGTCACAATTCTCTTAGTTATTGACATCACATTCTCCATGATTTTATTTTTATTTAACCTCAATTATTAATAAAATTGTCATACATTATTAATACTGTTAACTATGTCTACATACCAACAACATGCAATTATATTTATATAACACAAAATAGCGGTTTACAGTGTAAACGGGAAGGCTAATTTGCATATTAATATTAAAAAATCGAATTTAATAAATATGTGCTTAGTATTATTGATTTCTAACTGTTTGGTTTTATTTTAATGAATATAAGCAAAAATCTCTTCAATGAATTTTAGATGAAATCCATTAACAAGATAAAATAACTGTCATTTTATTCTTTACTTCCTCTTATAACTAAATACTTAAATTAGAAAAAATAACAATGAAAGACGAGAGTGATGGAAGAGTAAGTTTCAGTTGTTCCATTTTTTATTATACTCCTTCTGTTTCAAATCTTTTATTATACTCCCTCTGTTTCAAATCTTTTTATCTGTATTCTTATTTAGTTTCATTAGCCTTTCTAATTTAATACAATATCTTATTACATTAAAACTTAAATACTTGCACCCGGAGGGTGCATATATTTGCTAGTGTATAGAAGATAAGTTAATTTGTGCCTATGTGTATGTACTTACGCGTGCTCTGTCTGTGTGTCTGTCACTGCAGAGGGGTAGGCGGTGTATTCCACGCCCCTAGCCAACGAGTACTAATGTGTAAATGAATTGGAGACAATCAAATTCAGAATCGCATCAAGAATCCGTATTTATCATGTGTTTATGTTATGGGGATTCGCTTTTAGAGTTTTTTAGCGACATGGCGTTTTGTTCGGATGAGAATTCTTCAGCCTTTTCATGTTATTTGACTTATATCATTTGCGACAAATAATATGACTTAAACAACGGCTCTAGGTAAATTCCTCTGCGGTAAATTCCTCCTCGGTAAATTCCATCGCCTCAAATTCCCCCTGGTGAATTTTACCAAAGGTAAATTTCATCACGGAAAATTCCACCGTTGAAAATTCAGCTACAGTTAATTTACACGGAAAAATAAACGATGATAGTGTTATATTCAAATATTATATTTGTTTACGCGGGGGACCTCCCAGGGGTGAAAACTGCTAGGGACGGTTGGTGAAAGTGGGTCATGGATATCCATGCTGTCAGCATGATGATGATGATGATGATATTACATCATAATATATAAGGGCTGGTTTAGCTCAGTCAGTAGAGCGTCTGCCTAGGAATCGCAAGGTTCCTGGTTCGATATCGGCCCTCGCCAACACAGCGTAACAGTAGCACAGGGAGCTGTGCGGTAAAGTGAAGAGCTGATGGTAGGTGTGGCGCTCCGCTTCAGACGCTAAAACAATCTCCTCGGTCTAGCGCTAGTGAAAAGGGGATAGAATCCCTGGCTGTCATGCTGATACCGACTTTAGGCCGCCCCGACGACTTACATACATTTTTAAATAATGATTATACTTCCTGTTAGTATAAAACTATCAGTTAAGTCTTTGCCAACTTTAAGTCGCTCACACCGTAATGGCTATTAAAGGGCACCCCAAACTCGCTAAAGCTCCAGAATTGGAACCTCACCACTCGATGCAGTTTAATGTCATACACAGGACACTGACCCTCGGCCACAGCCTTCTACCAATACGAATTGTGTCTGAAAAGTAATGAGACTATTGTTACAATCAACTCATTTAAAATCCAAACAAACTAACTGTTTCCCCTCCAAAGTAGTCCCCTCTTGAATCTAATGCACTTTCCCACCCTTCTCTGTCACGCTTCTCTGCCCTACTGGAAGGATTCTTCTGGTATGTCTCTCAGCTCTGTCGTTACGGACCTCTTGATGGCCTAAACGCATTCAAAACGTGTCCGCTTGATGAGCCCCTTCAGCGTGGGAAGTGCGCGGGAAGGAACGATAGTTGTGGCAGGACAACTTGTGACTTTTTTCCCCCCCCCCTTTTTTTTTAGTTTGGATTTTAAATGAATTGTTTGGGACAACAGTCTCATTAATTTTCAGACACACCTCGTATATGATAAAAATGTTTTACTTTGAATAGAAAAGACATACTAGCCGCTCCAAGACAAATAAGCGTTGCAGGCAGCCAGTTGAGGTTTAGAGAAGCGGCCACACATGACGGAAAAGAGACCCTGCCCAGCGCGAATCGGCTTACTCGAGAAGCACTTTGAAGCACTTAGCCAAATATAGGATAGCGTTGCTTGCATTTTGAGTGAAAACATTAAGAACGCGTTCATTATACCACAGTGCGTAGTGTGTGTGTCTGCATATCTCCTGTTATTCCTAGAACTAAACACACAACGACAAACGGACACACATTGGCTTACTTGTTCGGTCGCGAAGACGATACTTTCTTTAACGTCGTTAGTTGTTGATATCTAAACACTCGGCAAAAATTAAAAGAGTCCCGTCTCGCAGATCCATCATTACTGAATAGGAACTTTTAGTTCGATCCTCACTGGACACCTCATATCTATTTTTTTATAGGTCAGGAAAATAATGGATGCCTCATAAAAAAGTCTCTCGTAAAATACTTTGTTAATCCAGCCTGGTGGAAGGTTATGAAAATAATTTTGATGCGTTCGATGATGCATTGGTTAACAAGCTAGTCTCGCAGATCCATCATTACCGAATAAGTAACTTTTAGTTCGATCCTCGCTGGACACCTCATATCTGTTTTTTATTCCCCTGTAAAAGATAATTGTATTAAGACTGGTAAAAGGCCAGGAAAATAATTTTGAGGCGTTCAATCCTCGTTGGATGCCCCATAAAAAAGTCCCTCGTAAAATACTTTGTTAATCAAGTCTGGTGGAAGGTTATGAAAATAATTTTTCATGCGTTCAATGATGCACTGGTTAACAAGCTAGTCTCGCAGATCCATCATTACTGAATAGGAACTTTTAGTTCGATCCTCGCTGGACACCTCATATCTATTTTTTTTATTCCCCTGTAAAATATACATTGTATTAAGACTGGTAAAGGCCAGGAAAATATTTTCAGGCGTTCAATTCTCGCTGGATACCCCATAAAAAGTCCCTCGTAAAATACTATGTTAATCAAGCCTGGTTGGAGGTTATGAAAATAATTTTGATGCGTGCGATGATGCATTGGTTAACAAGCTATTCTCGCAGATCAATTACTACTGAATATTGAGTTCAATCCTCGTCGGGTGCCCCATAAAAATCCTCTTAAAAAAGACCTTGTGTTAATCCGGACTGGTGGGAGGTCAGGAAACTAAATTTGAGGCGTTCCATCGGGATGTAATTGTTAGCAAGCGAGTCTCGCAGATCTATTACAACTAAATATGATTGAACTCCCCGTCCAGCCATCGCTGGATTCTCATAAAGAAAAACCTACGTAAAAATTAAAAATAAAATAAAAAAATAAAACAGATTGTATTAATTCGCCCTGGTGGGAGGTCAGGAAATTGATTTGGAGGCGTCCCATCGTGGTTTAATGGTTAGCAGTATCGCAAATCTATTACTACGGAATAGCGAGTTCGATCCTTGATGAATGCCTCTTAAAACAAAAGAAAAAATCCACGTTAAAAAGACCGTTTTAATCAGGCCTGGTTGGGAAGCCCAGGGAACTATTTTAGATTTACGCAGGCAAGCAGGTAATTACCGCTTGAAAGTTTGGCGCTAGACAGTCTTCTTAAGTAACCATCTATGGTTCAGAGACAGTGGTTAGCAAACTGTTTGTACAAACTCCTAATACAATCTCGTATCACGTTAGGTCTGACTAAGATTAGTTCTAACGATATTTATCTTCTAACTAGCAGGACCTGTGGATCTATCACAGTATCATGATTTAATTATTACAACATGTTTACTTAAGAGCTATTGTAAATAGTTCAATGTGTAAAAAGTATAATAATCTTGATATAACTCCATCTCTCTCTCTCTCTCTCTCTCTCTCTCTTCTTCTTCTTCTTCTTCTTCTTCTTCTTCTTCTTCTTCTTCTTCTTCTTCTTCTTCTTCTTCTTCTTTTCATCATCGATTGAAACAGATTAGCATTATTGTATTCGTGTTCTAACCCCCTATCTCTTCCACCTAATCTCTTTCTTTCTTTCTTTCTTTCTTTCTTATTACATTTTTCTTAGTAGCATGTCCTTTCTTTCTTTATAATAAAAACGGAATGGTCTATTATTTAGCTGAGGTAACGACACTCCCAAGAAATAAGAATTGATTTAACTCTCTCTCACTCTTTTTTCTTTCTTTCCTTCTTTCCTTCTTTTCATTATGTTCGATTGTAACAGATTAGCGTTATCACCACCTCTCTATATCTTTCACCCTACTTTTTTTCTTTCTTTCTTATTATATTTTTCTGTGTAGCATGTCCTTTTTCTTCCCTTTCTTTCTTTATAATAAAAACGGCATGGTCATTATTTAGCTGAGGTGACGACACTCATAAGAATTCAGTGGATAAGCAACGCCACATAATCAGGATTTACATTTTTGCATTTCATCTTAAATGATTTGGACGATCTCATTTTTAACCAAAGGGTGTTGCAAGATGATAACGATCGGAAGATTAAAGAACAATAGTATTAATATAGAAATGTTTAATCTTACTACTTTTATTTATATCGTCGGGGTGGCCTAAAGTCTCTCTCTCTCTCTCTCTCTCTCTCTCTCTCTCTCTCTCTCTCTCACACACACACACACACACAAACACGAAAAGACACACATAGACATACATACACACACAGGTATCAAGTATATTTAACCCCGGTAAAAAACCACTAGACTTTGAGATTAATGTGATGGTCATCTATCACCTATCTATCTATCTATCTATCAGTCTATCTATCGATATATATATATAGAGAGAGATAGATAGAATACCTGATATATAGCGATACTGAGCAAATATTTTTACTAGTGTATTGTTCTTGGGCTAAACTAATTCAGACTTGGATACCTAGAAAGTACCAAGCTCATCTCGCAAAAGTGTTCCATATATATATATATATATATATATATATATATATATATATATATATATATATGCGGAGAGGGTTTAAAACAATTTTACAACACAGACGTATCGCTATGGGTAGTTCCACGATCGAATGATCATCAGATGATATAAGATATAAATGTATGTGTATTTGTGTGTTTATGTGCGTATATATGTGCTTGTTTTAGTGTATGTAGTGCATATGGTGTAAGTCTCTCTCTCTCTCTCTCTCTCTCTCTCTCTCTCTCTCTCTCTCTCTCTCTCTCTCTCTCTCTCTCTCTCTCCACAGTAATAATTTGCAAAATTGTTCATAGACCATTAGTTCTTAAGCGATATCGATCTTCAGTGGAAATTCCCTAATTTTAGCTTGCGTTTTTCTTTTATTATTATTCATTCTTTTGAGTTTTTCACATCAGCGTCAACTGATGGCCTTTCACTGGAGTCTGATTGGCAACAAGTCTCCTTCAGGTCTCCAGGACTCTTCTGAGTATTCTGGCAGATTGCAGCAGTGCAGTATTCTGGATGGTATCGATTCTCCCTCTGATTTCCAGATTTTCCAAACTTTTTTTCAATCTTTTGGGACTGTTCCAAGTACACCAACTACAATTGATATCACTTTGACTTTCATTATTATTATTATTATTATTATTATTATTATTATTATTATCAAGGCATACCGACATCACGGACATTGACTCTCTCTCTCTCTCTCTCTCTCTCTCTCTCTCTCTCTCTCTCTCTCTCTCTCTCTCTCTCTTCTCTCTCTCTCTCTTTCATTCTTGCCATCCTCCCTACCGACTATCGCTCTTGGTAGGTCCTCTAAACTGATATTACTATTATTATATATTAGTATCAAATATTATTCTTTATTATAATTCTATATTATTTTGTTCTATTATTTATATTCCTCTAGTTCCTTTCAGTCTTTTTTTTATTATTATTTCTATCTCCCTTTTTTTTACCCACACGCATATTAAAAATAATCCATCCACGCACATTAATGTGCACGTGACTAACATGGCTCATCATATAAAGACGTTGCTTCGACAAAATTGACGCTACCATAAAATATCAATTAAAGTTAAATATGTCTTTTATAAATCAGAATGAGGCTCTCCGTACCGATAACAGATTTTTTTTTTAATTATGTACATATGACAAAAGAATTGAAAATTAAAGAGAGAAAAATAATTGAATGTATCCTATCGCGCGCAAACATTTTCTTCTAATAATTCATAAACTATGGCAAATAAAATAGTTAACGGGCCTATTTCGTTTCTCATTGGGTGCTCCCGTATTTGTAACCTTCTACCGTACTAAGGTAAGCCAAGTAAATATATGTAATTTATAAAAGTTAATTTCCATTATATATCAAGACTTTATTTTGACATTTCACTCAATGGTATAGTTGTGCTTACACGGGGAAAATAGTCCAGATTTCAAATTTTAATCTATCTATCTATAATATTTAGTGTTTTTTTCTTTCAAATTTTAAAACTATATTCATCTGTGAACATAAGTATTTATATTATAGGTATATGATATGAAACCTTTTTTTTTTTAATGCCACAAACGAAATATTAATTTTCTTAATAGTACTTCGACAAAAAAGTAGTATATTCTTCACTTTTTGGAATTTTTTTAAACTGTAAAAAGAAATGAAAACATGATTTTTAAAAACCATTTCAAGGAAATATTTTTAATGATGTAAGATATGTACTAAATCCGTTTTTTAAATATGATACAAGCGAAATATTGTTTTTGTTAATAGTTTTGTAAAAAGAAATGAAAACATAATTTTAAAAAACCTTTTCCAGGAAATATTTTTGAATAATGTAAGATATGTACTAAATCCGTTTTTTTTTTAAATATGATACAAGCAAAATATTGTTTTTGTTAATAGTTTAGTAAAAAAGAAATAAAAACATAATTTTTAAAAACCTTTTCATGGAAATATTTTGAATAATGTAAGATATGTATTAAACCGATTTTTTAATATGATACAAGCAAAATATTATCTTTGTTAATAGTTCTTCGACAAAAAAAAATCTTTAAAATATTCTTCATTCTTTGCATTTTCTAAAAAAAAATGTAAAACAAAAAAAACATAATTAAAAAAAAAATTTTCAAGGATATATTTTGAATAATGTAAGATATGTAGTAAACGCGTTTTTGATATGATACAAGCGAAATATTATTTTTGGTAATAGTTCTTCGACAAAAAAAAAAAAAAAGGATTTAAAATATCCTTCATTCTTTGGTATTTTTTAAAAACCGATAAAAAAAATAAAAACATAATCTTTTAAAACCTTTTTCAAGGAAATATTTTGAATAACATAATATATGTATTAAACCTGGGTTTTTTTAAAATATGATACAAGCAAAATATTGTTTTTATTAATAGTTCTTCGACAAAAATAAAACTTTGAAATATTCTCCATTTTCAAAAGCGATGAACAGAAATAAAAACATGATTATTAAAAACCTTTTCAAGAAAATATTTTAAACAATGTCAGATATTTATCAAAATCTTTTTTGATATGCAAATATATTTTTTTTTAATTTGCAAAATACTATTTTTGTTAATAGTTCTTCGTGAAAAAAATGAAAATATTCTCCATTCTTTTCTACGGCAAAATGTTTTCTTGAATTTTTTTTTTATTACGTTTTTATTTCTTTTTATCGTTTAAAAAAAACTATTCAAAGAAGAATATCAGTGTTTTATCTTTATTCATTTTCATGGACTCATATTAATTTATCTGGATATATTGAAAACTAAGTAAACAGTACGAATCATCTTTAGTCTTTAGTCTGATCATAAGGGCTACTATAGAAACAGAAACAATAATGGCCGGCGTGAGTTGTAAATTCTTTCTTTAGGAGTTAAAGATAAAAACGACATCTTTTAAGATTTTTCAATCTTACAGAATGGGGGGTCCAACTTGTACGAATGTCTCTCGTCTCAATTAAAAATGATTAATCCTGCTTCAAAATATGAGGAAAAAAGGTCGTTTTTATTTAAATGTTAATGCAAATCACATATACATAGTGAAACATATATACACACAAACACATATGTGTGTATAAACATATACCTAAAAACGTGTATATGAACATATATACACACATATATATATGTGTGTATACAGATATATCTATGTATACTTATATAAACACACACTGAATTACATATAATCACATTCATTTATACACAGAATTATGTATATGTAAAGAGAGTGGTATATATATATATATATATATATATATATATATATATATGCACGTGAATATATATATATTTCCTGTGAATTTTATTTGCGCGTATATATATATATATATATATATATATATATATATTATATATATATATATATATATATATATATATATATATATATATATATATATATATGAACACAAGCATGTTATTTCATGAGTTTGTATTTACACGTATTTCCATAGTTATCTATTTCATTTATCTCCACCCGTTCATATCAATCAATCTACCTACCTAACTATCTGTCTGTCTATCTATCTATCTAATTCTGTTCCTGAATATCTTGCTCTGTTACTATCAAGCTATCTATATATCTCAGTTCATATATATCTATCTATCTGTCTGTCTGTCTGT
>CM042143.1:63262948-63265448 GCA_023376005.1 Doryteuthis pealeii | reverse complement strand
CATGGATAAATATATGCAAGTATTATCTATTAGATGCTAATATTTTTCTAAACCAAATATATCAGGATTCTTGGTAATCCTTAACTTGTTCCTCGTAAATTCCTACTATAAAATAAACTGACCCTCATTTTATGTTCGTGTTTTTGCAATAAATGTTTTAAATATGTTTGCAATAAATGTTTTTAAATAAAGAAAATATATATGTAGGCAATAAATGTTTTTAAATAAAGAAAATATATTCAGTATTGTAAAATAACGGGTGCAATAAAAATAAAACATTTATTGCAAAAACACGGACATAAAATGAGGGTTCTGTTTATTTTATGGTAGGAATTTACGAGGAAAAAGTTAAGGATTACCAGATTCTTTTGTTTCTACCAGAACAACATACAATTATTTCTCTGAATTTTTTAGATGAGGCTTGATAATTAGTATTATTTGGATTATTCGAACTATTTTCCTCATCTTCATTGTTATCTGTACAACGTTTCGGCCAATGTGCCCTATGGCCTTCTTCAGGTATTTCTTGTATTAGGGAACTTTCTCGGACTCAGGAACCAACTGGACACATATCCTTGTGGATAAAGGAGTTAGGTTAAGACAGTTCCAAGTGATAGTTATCTCTAGACTGCAGGTTCAATCCTGGTCAGGGGTAGCAGTAACATAGAATAATAATCAACACAGCTTAACACCTGTATCCCAGATATGGTTAGCGGAATGAGAACAGGATACACACGTGGACTGAATAAAGGGTTAGGTTCTAAGTTCCGTGATGACTCACGATTACAACAAGAAGGTTCCCGATTACGACAAGAATGTTCCAGAGTACGAATAGAAGGTTCCCGAGTCCAAGAAAGTTCCCGAGTCTGACAAGAAATACCTGAAGAAGGCCGGAGTTTACATGAGCCGAAACGTTGTACCGATAACAATGAAGATGAGGACATTAGTCCGAATAATCCAAATAATACTAAGATACAATTAAAACGGATATTATTTGGTATTACTTGTTAGAAATCACAGATACGTACAGTGGCATACACACAAATGAATATACACACATTCACACAAATGAATATACACACATTCACACAGATGAATATACACACACAATAACAAGCGAATTAATGAATTAATGAAAAGTTCACTGACAGGATGGTGACACAAGGTCAATTTGTAAGCGAATTTTATCAGGTTTAAATTCAGAGTTTTCTTTCTCCCATACTGGTTGCCTACTCAAGGTTATAGAGCCCAGTCTGTCCTACTATTTACCAATAGGTGAACGGAGAATAGATGGATCAATACTTTACCAAGGGTATTAGCGCTATGGGAAGTGTAAACAGCCGTGTACAGGATTTGAACTCATGTCACCGTATCCATTTCCGATCACAATAACCATTACACGTTGAGCGCCTCCGTTTCATTTTTTGCTGCATAGGCATTGAAATTTTATTTTGGTTACATGGTTCCAATACGATAGAGTTTTGTATCAGATGATAGGTCCATTTTATGATTTTATTAATTTTTCACGTAAATAATAAAATCTGGTTGGTTGGTTGGTTGGTTGGTTGGTTGGTTGCCTGCTGTTTTACAATTTCTCTTAAATGGAAACCCAGAAGGCAAATTACACAATGCAAACTTTTATCTGAAACATGCAAAACAATCTTTTTTAATTGAACTAGCAAAATAAAAAAAAACACCTGCTGGCGATGTAAAAATAGATTTTTGAAACATATTGCCTGAGGGGTGGGATTAAAAAATTCAATGTCAGCGAGTTTGTACCCTAAGTAAGTAAAATCATCTAATTCATTAAAGGATTAAAAAATAAAACAATTTGAAATGTAAACTTTAAATATGTATTAAAATAAAACAAACTATATATAGATATATAATACCAGCCATGTATTTATTAAAACTTGTTTTAAAAAAAACAATGAGGACTGTCTAATGTTGCATGTTCAAATTTTTAGTGTATTTATTCTATGTTATGACGATTTTTGGTAATGTGATGTAAGCAGTGACATAGTTTTTGTTACAGACAACAACCGGAAGCGAATCCCCATTATTAACAGATTTTAAAAGAATAAAAAATCTAAAATCAATTTTTGAAATAAAAAAAATGAAAAAGAAAATTTTTTCTGGAAAACACTTTCAGTGTCCCTGATATTTTTATTCCATAGTTGTTAAATCTTTATGGGATCGTTCATCCTGTTCTTCCCATGGTTTTCTGTGAAACGATCCAATTGGCTGGATTGATGGTAAACCTTAATACTAATTTTGACGGAAAGAAGATTGTATGCTCTCCACTAGTTTAGAGTAATTATCAGCTTTATAGTTCAGCCATTGGGAAAGGTGTGAATCCAAATTGTCTCACTCCAGCTATAGCTAAATAGTAGAGCACATTGAGCTCTTTAACCTTGGTATGGCAACCGGTCTAGGAGAAGGAAACTGAATTCTAACCTTATAAACTGATTATAATTTGACCCAGTCTCGTATTCTGTTA
>CM042143.1:63200448-63252948 GCA_023376005.1 Doryteuthis pealeii | reverse complement strand
TTTTTGTTGTTTTTTTTTTTTTTTGTTTTTTTCATAACTCGTTTTTTTAACCTGTTTCATTTCATATCTCACATCCGTGATCGAAAGAGAAACTAAAGTCTATAAACTATTAATTAAATTAATACATTTTATGATTTCTTTACTGATTCAGACTACATATAGTTTCTTCTCTAATTCATAAGCCTAAATTACAACAATAAATTAGATCTATTCTTTTATCCTTTCACTCTTCTTATCTTACCCTATTTTCACTTCTAATTAATCCTCTTGTGCGTAAATAATTTTCTAATTCGACAACCAAACAAACTAACGACTTTCAAATAACGTTTGTAGCCTTAAATATTTTTTCTTATATATAAGTTTAAATAAACAATTTTGCGCCACGACCGTCCGTGTAAATGATTAGTGTTCCTTGAGAGACGCAGTAGTAGTTCTCTTACAGCAACATAACGCTGAGCAAAGACAACAAAACTAGTTGGCCTCATGTTTGTTTATGGCCGTTCGTTCATTCATAAAAAACAGCAAATCCCAGGAATAGAAAAGTTTCAATGTTATCCAAATAATTAGTTACTCTGGTTTCAAACATCGATTTTCAGCCAGCCGAAAAAATCTACTCTAATATTAATATTTAATACACACACACACACACACACACACACACACACATATATATATATATATATATATATATATATATATATATATATATATATATAAAATTCATGATTCTTTCTTTCGAAATAAAATGAATTGTTTTATCAAACTATATATATATGTGTGTGTGTGCGTGAGTGCGTGTATATATATATATATATATATATATATGTGTGTGTGTGTATGCATCTATCTATATATCTATCTATATATATATATATATATATATATATATATATATATATATATATATATATATATATATATATATATATATATATATATATATTAATTTGTAGATATATTTAGATTTAGTGCATAGATGCTTTACGAAGGACCTTGGGTTTCATGCCATTTAATTTCGCAATGCATCAGGCAGGGTGAAAATTTCTCTGAAAACAAACACACACTCACACTCAAACACATACACACACGCACGCACACACACACACACGTAATATATATATATATATATATATATATATATATATATATATATATATATATAATTCTATTAATGTGTATTTTTCATATAAAAGTATATAAGAAAGTTTTGTTTTTTTTAAGTTTGTTCACATAGACATATTAGAAAAAATCCGTCTTGAAGAGCTCAATGTATGATAATTTGATAATTATATACAGAGCAATATTTATAAATTGAAAGAGGAAAATTGTATAGCTCTGTCCTATTGTCAGTTACAAATCTATTTCGACTAAATCCTTATTTTTGAGAATTCTAGTCTCATCAGATAGCCATTCAAAACGGAGAATAAACAAAAATAAAAACATAGATCCCAATATATATATATATATATATATATATATATATATATATATATATGTGTGTGTGTGTGTGTGTGTGAGTGTGTGTGTAAACACGGTGTATTTGGAATGGCTTTTTTGCCGACAATTAAGCATATATATATATATATATATATATATATTATATATATATATATATATATATATATATTAATGCATGTGATATGCATAAAATAAAAAACAAACATTAATAAAATAGCATTCAATTTAGGTGACAATATACTAAACATTATTAATAACTAATACATTAATCTTAGCTATTTAAAAAAATAATAGACTCTCCTTATTTAAAAACAAAATAGATAAAAGAACGAGAAAAGGAGATAAGAATTAACACACTACAACATACCCCCCCCCCCGATGATGACTGAGGAAACAGTCGAAAGCGCTAGGGTAGATAGTATGAGACAAATTATATACCCACTGAATCCTGAGCTGAGAAAAATAGCCAGAAAACTGAAAAAACTACAACTGAAGATCATGAAGAAAAAGTATTTCTGTGATTATTCAACAATACCTGCCTACAATATATATATATATAATATATATATATTGGGGTTTAGTTAATTTCAGAGTATTATATTCTATGTTATTCAAATTCACGAATGAATTAAGTGCATTAACAATGAAGAGAATTGAATTAAACGTAATCCTTGGGTAAAATAAAGGTTTAGGTCAAAAAGTTTAGCTTGTTACAGTATCTTCAGACTCGGAGAAAAACATGGGTAATATCTACGTTATTACATGAAGCAAATTTAAAGTATTTTCCTTTATTTATTCATCTGTATTGCTGTGTCCGATCACATGCCTGAAACAATGTACATTGAGCTGTCTCAGTCGATGGTCTGTATCACTATAGAAGAACAAATGGAATTATCCTCATTACCCGGAATATATATATATATATATATATATATATATATATATATATATATATATGTGTGTGTGTGTGTGTGTGTGTGTGTGTGTGTGTGTCTGCGTCTGTGTCTGTGTCTGTGTAGTTTGCTATAGCTATAAGTAAAGAGTGCTCAATATGATTGATATTTGAAAATCGCATAGGCAAGAAACTGACAGTTACTAAGCGCTGTTGACGCTATTTTCCGCACATTCCACTTATGCCGGTCAGACACAAGGGTCCATTTAATGTGGTCGCACCGACAAACTGAAGTTCATGGGGTGGCAGGCACAAAAGAATGCGTGGATCCCATCGGCATTCCCCCATAAAGGCGGGGGGCATCTCAAGCACTGGGCAATAAATCCAGTCCTGCCCCTTTAAATCAAGGGGCAGGTGTTGTCTGGGAGGATGACTTCCCGGGATCACACTATTATTGATTCATTACCGGTCCAGTGGCCAAAGCCACCGGATACAAGTCCAAAAGGGCAGGTAAATATTTGACTACGCTAGCCTAACACACGCACACACACATATATATATATATGTATGTATATATATATATATATATATGTGTGGGTGTGTGTGTGTGTGTGTGTGTGTGTGTGTGTGTAAGGTAATCCAAATGATTGGTAAGTAAAAGATGATTCTATTCGGGATCATCGAAATCTCCCTGTACAAACATACTGTATGCTCTCTTAGGTGCAAACATATATATTCATACAAGGATTTTTATAGATCCTTAGAAAGAGCTCAATGTATAATAATAAATAAATTAGATTATATACAGAGCAATATTTACCTTAAAAACTTAACAAACTGTCATCTAGGGACTCAAAAATGAGTTCTAGCCTGATCAGACGGGTTTTACAAAATGTTTTGTAAAACCCGTCTGAGGAGGCTAGAACTCATTATTGAGTCTCTGGTTGAAATAAAATATAACGAGATGACGGTTTGTTGAGTTTTTCTTTCTTTGAAAGTTAAATATATATGCGGACTTAATATAGTCAGGTATTCCCACTGATTTAACTACCTGAACGATAAATATACACACATATATAGAAACAACCATCTTATGTGTATTTACAAACCCCTCCACACGGGCAGGAAGTGACACAACGTAATTTTTACACGGGTTTTACAGGTTTTAAATCAGAGTTTTTTCTTGCTTATAGATCGGATACATACCAAGGTTAAAGATCCCAGTTTCCTCTGCTATCTACCTATAGCTGGAGGGATACTAATTGCATATATTTCCCACCGGTAAGCATTATACCACAAACACGTTTGTAGATATATCTTATATATGCACACACAAACACACACACACACACACACACACTATATATATATATATATATATATATATATATATATATATATATAATTAGTATGGAAAATCTTTGATATTTGGATACTTTCGTATGCTAGGCAGGAGAGCTCTATGTTCATGTATAATAAAGGAATGCGTATGAGTAGATTAAAGTAAAGAACTGTTGATGGATGTGGCGCTCCACCTCAGACGCAAAAACAATCTCCTTGGTTTAGCTCTAGTGAAAAAGAGATATGCTTCCTCGCTGTCTGACTGATACCGACTTTAGGCAGCCCCGACGACTTTATATATATATATAAATATATATATATATATATATTTAATTTGTTGAGTTTTTAAAAATAAATGCTTATTATAGACAGCTATCCAGGTTGTATTGCTAGGTCGCAATCATCAGGTTGTCAAATTAGATCCATGGTGTTTATTGAAGATCTTTTCTTAATGTCACATTCTGGACCGCAAATTAAACCTTAAAATTGGACCTTCAATAAACACCATGGGATCTAATTTGACAACCTGATGATTGCGAGACAACCTGGATAGCGGTCTATAATAAGCATTTATTTTTAAAAACTCAACAAATTAAATAAATATTAGCTCTCACAATTTGTGATTGAGCACTGTATTTTCTTTGTTTCATCACAAAAAAATTGTATATATATATATATATATATATATATATATATATATATGAGAGAGAGAGAGAGAGAGAGAGAGAGAATATGATCAAATAAATGAAAAATCATTGAAACATTTATCAAATGATAATTTTTTCGGCCTATTATTCATTTTGCAAGCATATCTGACGATTTACATGCGAAGTAAATAACAGGCCGAAAAAAATGTGTTATTTGAACTTAATGATTTTCACTTGCCTTTACATATATATATATATATATATATATATATATATATATATATATATATATATATATATATATACTGTAATAGAATAACACAGAAGGAAATATTTTAAATCCCTGACATAGATATGGACGGAATGTGATAAATATGAAATAGGGTTAGTCATAGAGTCCTTGACCTTCTTCCTGTCTTCGGGTCACCACGTTGAACAATTCCTCTTCACGGCATCTCACAGGTCAGTTAGAGCATTAATTGGCGTCACCTAACTCTTTTCTCCAAGTGTTATATACACTTTTATAACTTGAGCTTTGGTTCTAAGGGTCGTCTTCTATTTCTCCGATTGGCCATCTTCTTTTGGGTTGATTTCCCTGGTCTCTTCCTCTGGTTTACTCGGGCTTCATTTGTGCTGGCTCCGGATGTGGTTTGTCTGTGTTTATTGTCTTTGTTTTATGTTGTTGTTTTCTTTTCTTTTTTAATAACGCAAGACTTTTGTCTCAGACGCCATTATTAAACCCGGAATCCCAAAGGGTTCAACCGCCACACTGAGAAGATGACCATTGCGTCTGCTCCTATCGACGAACCGCCAAATTCTGCCAACTCTAACTCAGTTTCCTTCACACGGTTTGCATTTAGCCAATGAGAAACCACCGAAGAAGTCAGTGAAAGGTTAACTGCTGTCAATCACTTCTATAACGGTCATTCTATGATTCAATGGTAACGTTCTATTTACGAATACCGTTATTTTAAATTTAACTACACTACAGTACATAATTCGTAGGCAACCTACGAATTATGTAGCAACAGTAGCATAAGACCTTTTAACCTGCCACGCCGACATGTTGGTAGGTCGGCTGAATCTAGAGTTTTTTTCCTTCTCCTAGACCGGTTTGTCTATCTACAAAATTAGAGAACACAGTCTGCCCTTCTTCTAGTCATCTACAGCTTGAGGGATAACGGATGTTTCATGCCTTTCAAAAGGGTTATTTATCGCAAAGTGAAACAACCGCTTCCAGGATTCGAACTCGAGACGCCGAGCCCGTGATGCTACGTGTGCCACGGTAAAACGAGGTAGGTATAGACACATTTAGACCGGGAGATTAATATGATACGAAGGTAATGGCCAAAAGGTTTTGTATGCCCATGTTATACCAGCTCGCGGCCATGTCGTTGAGGAAGCGTTGAAACTCGGCGTCGTTGCAAACTCTTTACACCGATGTGACCTCGATGCGCGACTTACCATACATTAATTGTCGATGAATTTCAATCGATTGAATACTTTTTTCGCTCAAAAATCGAACAACAGTGCGAACTTCTTACTTGGTGGTAGTGTCAATCGGAACCTCCATCAGAAACGACAACCAAGTCAAAACTGAGCGTGATGACGAAGCGCGCGCAGGTGCAGCTGACGGTGTAGGGACATGCACAACAAATCCAACAGTGTTGCTAATAGCCGCTTGAACAGTTTCCCTGCGTTCGTAGCGGTAGGAGACCTTGCCTTTTGAGATTACTCTTGTAGATTCTGCTATGTGCAGAAGTTAAGTTGGTGGAGTGGCCTATTGTCGGTAACAGCCGGACAGTGAGGGAGTCTATACCGTTTTCACTAGCGCTAGACAAGGGAGATTGTTTTTGCTGATTTGTAGCGCCACACCTACCGTCAGCTCCCCACTTTACAGCACAGATCAGATTACCCAATCTGTGCTACTCAGGCGCTGAGTTACCGGGGACTGGTATCAAACACTGCGATTCTTTGGCGTGTTTCCTACCGACTGAGTTAGTTTGAATATTTTAAAATCTTTCTCATTAAAATGCAGTTTAAGCCCCAGTGCATTCCCTTATTGGGGCATGCACAACAAACCCAACAATGTTGCCAATAGCTGCCCGGACAGTTTCCATGCGTTCCCAGCGCTTTGGAGATCTTATTTTTGAGATTACTCTCATTAATTCGGCTATGGGTAGTTTGTATATTTTTAAGCATTTCTCATGAAAATGCAGCCTCAGCCTCGATACTTTTGTACCCTCCTTATTTGCGCATGCACAACAGACCCAACAATGTTGCCAATAACTGCCCGAACAGTTTCCATGGTTTTCAAGCGCTTACTTTTGAGATTACTTTCGTTAATTCGGCTATGTGTAGTTTGTATATTTTTAAAGCATTTCTCATGAAAATGCAGCTTCGGCCTCAGTGCATTCGTAATCCCCTTATTGGGGCATGCACAACAAACCCAACAATGTTGCCAATAGATGCGCGAACAGTTTCCCTGCGTTCCCAGCGCTTTGGAGACCTTACTTTTGGGATTACTCTCGTTGATGTGTAGTTTGAATATTTTAAAGCCTTTCTCATGATAACGTAGCCCCAGCCTCAGTGCATTCGTACCTCCCCCCTTTTTTTAAGATCCAATAAATCAAGTTTTTAAACACAATTCACATCTAAAGCCTCCCTCAAGAGTGAACACGGACTTTCTTCCACCTACGCTCGCTCACAGACACAAAAAAGTAGACGAACTCTTTTCCAATGTGGCAAACGCATTAAGACAAATAAGTGATTATACTCAACGTAAGACAATAAAAACGGCCGGGAATGTCTTCTCTCTTTTTTTAAAGAATTGGGTTAAGAATAAGGCAAGAATGTAATCCGCCTCGTGGCTGAGATAGTCGCGCATTTATCAATCAAATTGAGCCAAGCATCCTGAGGGGATGATAAAATACACACGTTTGACCTTCATTGAACTTTCTATTGTAAAATCGAACCAGAAGACCTTAAGGCACCCCTTTTTGATCTCGATTAAGAAAGGACATGTTTTTCATTTACACCGTCAATATCCGGTTGTTTTAACAGACGATTTTTAGATTTTTTTTTAAATTATAAAACTAACCCTAACCCTAACCCTAACCCCTAACCCTAACCGCTAACAAACAACCGGATATTGACGGTG
This sequence comes from Doryteuthis pealeii, assembly GCA_023376005.1. Classification (NCBI taxonomy): domain Eukaryota; kingdom Metazoa; phylum Mollusca; class Cephalopoda; order Myopsida; family Loliginidae; genus Doryteuthis; species Doryteuthis pealeii. The sequence goes on along the minus strand of CM042143.1, from coordinate 63,245,450 downwards.
TAGATATTTACCAACCCCTCCGAACGAGCAGGATGCGACACAAGGTCAATTTCTTAAGCGGAGTTTAACAGGTTTGAATTCAGGGTTTTCCTTCTCCTAGACTGGTTACCAAGCCATGGTGCAAGAGCTCAGTATGTCCAACTATTTACCGATAGGTGGTGGGAGAATTGGATTTATACATTTCCCAAGGGTATTAGCCCCATGTAAAATCTAAACAGCTTCGTCCAGGAATTGAACTCGGGTCGACGAGTCCATTTCCCACAACTCTAACCATTAGACCACGCGCCTGTGTAAATGAAAAATATATCCTTTCTTAATCGAGATCAAAAAGGGGTGCCTTAAGGTCATATGGTCCGTAAAATCTACTGAACAGTAAACATTATACAATACTATTAAGGTTTTCTGATCTACCAAATGCCCCCACCCCCATGGCTGTACCAAATTTTCTTGGTATTTTTTACTTATAAGATGGAATATTTCAAATTTCACAATCTATTCACCTTAAAATTAATTCTATTCAAATAAAGTCATATTATTATTGTAATCTGTAATCACGTAGTGATTTTTTTATTGTAAAAAAGTGACATGTGGGAGAGCCGCTGTCAACCTCTAACGGTAGGATCACAGTGATGGGAGAGGATTATTTATACTAGCAGGAACCGTGGATACGCCGCAGTATGATAATTTAATTATTAATATGTTTGATATGTTTAAGAGCTATTGCAAATAGTTCAATATGTAAAAAATATGATAGTCTTGATTTAACTCTCGCTCACTCTTCTTTTTCTTTCTTTCCTTTTTTTTATCTTTTCATTATATTTGATTGAAACAGATTAGCGTTATCGTTTCCGTGCACTCTCCCCTCTCTCTGTCTTTCCTCTACTCTCCTCTCTTTCTTTCTTTTATATTTTTATTGTATAGCATGTCCTTTTTATCCCCTTTCTTTATTTATAATAAAAACGGAATATTCCATTGTTTAGCTGAGGTGACGACACACATAAGAAATAAATATTCATATATAAGCAACACCAGATAATCAGGATTTACATTTTTGCATTTCATCTTTGACGATTTGGACGGTCTCATTTTTAACGATAGATCACTAATTACGACTGAGTCTATTCTAGTAGTGACCACCCCAAGTGGATTTAAGAGGTTTGAATTCAGAGTTTTCCTTCTCTTAGACTGGTTGCCTTACCAAGGTTAAAGAGCCCAGTCTTCCCTACTATTTACCCATAGCTGGAGGGAGAGTAGTTGGATTCATACCTTTCCCAACGGTATTAGCGTTGTGTGAACTGTAGCTGCAAGATGATAACGGTCGTACTTTTAAGGAACACGAGTATTAATCTATAGATAGGTAGACGTTGGCAAAAGTTTCCCCGTCTCCTTTTTTTAATTTTTATTTTTTATTTTCTAATTTTTTAAATTTTTATTTATTTATTTATTTTAAAAACTAGAAACAGAATACACAGAACAAACTGTTTTTGTTTTTTGTTTTTTGTTTTTTAAGTATGGAAACTTCAGTACATGATAAGCTATAATATTCTTTTTACTTACTTTTTTTTACTTCTTTCTTTCTTTCTTTCTTCTTTCTTTCTTTCTTTCTTTCTTTCTTCCTTTTTTATTCCTTTCTTTCTTTATTCCTTTCTTTCTTCCTTCCTTCCTTTCTTCCTTTCTTTATTCCTTCCTCTTTTCCTTCCTTCCGGTGTATGCACGTTACACTTTACAAAGTGCTAGACCGGATAATATTCAGAACATTATTTTAAATTTAATGGATATTAAACCGTTTTGATTTAATATTAAATTCCTGCCTTTTGAACAGTAAAGTTATGGGTTTGAATACAGCTAAAGGAATTAATAAGACATTGAAAATAAATAAGAATAAATTTTGAATATAAGTATATTACACTAAATATAATTCCTAAATATGTTCCAAGTATTGACTACTTGAAACCAAGATACTTCAAAGCTTCAACTAGCAAATTTGTATTAGATATACATTAAAACTTTAAAATAAAATAAATTTTAAGGTTTTTTTCAAGCTTGGGTTACAATCAAGTATCGATTACAGTCCATATTAAATTACTCCCAGTTATACGAGGGTGTGTCAAAATGTAATGCCATTTTGTTTAGGACAGGTATAATTACCAACACAGGAACATGTATCATACATCAAAATGAAGCTGGTCCTCTGAATCACATCTCTACTTCTCCACATAGTTTAGCAATGTTCCATGAGAGCATATATCCCTGCCCCGTAAAATTCTGTTGACTATTCTTTGAGCCACTTCTTCACTAAATACACTGGAATAATGTTTGCCTCTCTTCGGCCCCGTGAAAGAGGATTTGATAGGCAAAAATTATCCACATAGCAATAGCATAATCTTTACAGATCATTGCCGTCCCTCACCATCAGAACCCCTCCTTGCATGAGCCTCAAATGACGCATAAAACCCACTGCAGATACACAAAGTTTGACGCAAATATGACATAGAAAGGACGTCCTTTCCGTTGAATCAGATGATAAGATTTGATGCTTATGCACCACCATATGTCTCTTAAGACCAGAAGCCGACTTACAGACCTTGCCACAGATAGCACAAGACACATTGTTTGTTTCTGGAATTATCCACATACACACACATGTACAAACACACACACACACACACACACACACACACATATATATATATATATATATATATATATATATATATATATATATATATATATATGATATAAGTCTTCGCGTACGCTTTTAAATTATTTAGTTAAGATTCAATGAAAAGAATGAAAAAATATTTTTCCAAAAGATTTCTCTCTAGGGAAAAAAAGAAACATTTTAAGAGGAATCCTTCATAAAAAAACCTTTTTTTATTTCTATTTCGACTCTTTTGAAGCATAATATATATAAAGATATTGGGAAGATGATAGGAAATTTAAACTTAAAAATCAAAACCGAATAGAATTAAATAGATATCTTACTTTTGTAAAGTTCTGTTGAGAAATTATTTGAATTGTTTATTGTAGCCAATATTGTCTGTTTCATTCTAATTTTCAGTATATATATATATATATATATATATATATATATATATCGGACTAATTTTTTCTTAAGAACACCAGTGAGAAAGGGAGAAAACAAATTTAGAGAGAATAAGACTAAAATATTTTATAAAATAAAAAAAAAATCGCTGAGAATTCGTATATTACAATGTTCGAATTTTTAGGAAATGCTTTTCTTGTTTACATTTCAAATGTAATCCTAAACTTGTTTTAAAACAATTTTATTTTAGAGAGACGAACACACACACACACACACACAGAGAGAGAGAGAGAGAGAGAGAGACGAACAGACTGGGTGGAAGAGAGAGTACCTAGCCTGTTGAGTTAAAGTGAAATGTATTAGTCTAATTCATTTTCTTTTTGACCCAATTTTTCTTTACTTTATTTTCCCTTACTGTGAAGAGTTCTAGAAATTGGCTGATTTTGTTTAATTATTAAGTTATATCACTTAATTAGCAAAAATTAAAAAAACAAATGTTGTGTGTTACTTAGTTAGATACACATTAATGTTTCTTGAGATTTCAAATCAGAATGATATCTCTTTTCGGAGTTATAAGTCGACACGTACATACCAGAAACATTCTTATATATATATATATATATATATATATATATATATATATATATATATATATATTGAGATTTTTATTTTTTTAAGTGAAGGAGTTTGTTAAATGCACACATATATGCACAACACTTTCAATTTCACACACATATACATATGTATATTTTATTGGTATCTCATGTTAAGCAAAAGAGCGTTTATATAGTGTGTGGCATGCTCGTTGGTGTTATGTACTTGTCTTAGTCTATGTTGATTGTCGCAATTTCCGCAAAGAAAAACAGACAAAATAAAGATTAATGTTTAGACAAAGTCGATAATTAGGATATCAGATTGCATCTCTCTGAGCATGCGCTAGATTTGCCCATTCATCAATATTTTTCCATAGTCATAAATGGAATTGGCGTGTGTCGCCGTCATCATTATTCTGTGTACACAGCGGTGCCTCTCGCTTGAAAATGAAAAGGCGAAATAGAAATAAAAATAAAATGAAATAAAACGCATCAGTATTTTTCTGTCTTTGACATAAACTCCCAGCAGATTTTCTTTCGCTTACCTGTGTCGGCTTGTACAAACACATGTCAGATTACCTTAAAGTATTTACTTTGTGGAGGAATCCATATTTTATCAAAATAGCAATCTCATACTCTTCCAATATATACATATATATATATATATATGTGTGTGTGTGTGTGTGTGTGTGTGTGTGTGTGTGTGTGTGTGTGTGTGTTCTTTCGCTTAAAGTAACTTAAGCTTTAAAACTTTTAACTTAGTGCTAGGGTCACAGAGCAAAAATATATTTTGAAAGAAATAAAGAAGATTTAGTGTGAAAACATAATAGTCTATTTCAGGAAACTTAGAGGAGTAAAGATTCCCCAAGTAACCTTCATCACATGCTACAACATAATTTTCAGAAATCAATATATATATATATATATATATATATATATATATATATATGTTTGGGCTGGTTATTATGAAAGAATATCGGTTTTGAATTGTTAAAGTTTTATTTTTTAATTTTCGATTATCGTTGTATCATCTGTTGGGTGGTGTAAATACACACACACACACACACACATATATATATATATGTGTGTGTGTGTGTGTGTGTATGTCCATAATATATATTTATGGGGAAATTATTTTTGGGTTTTACTGTGAAACATTAGACAAAAATTGTAAAATAAATTAGAAACTGAGTTAGATATTATGTACTAAGTTCCACCTATTCCAATATTTCGAAAGATTCTATCTTTCTATTACAAGGATTTTTGTCAGACTGGCTGGCTTCAGTAGTCACTGGTGTTTTTATCTATCTATCTATCTATCTATCTATCTATATATATCTATCTATCTATCTATATATATATATATATATATATATATATATATATATATATAAACACCAAGGAGAATCTAGCAAGTTTACCAATGTTCGATAATCCGTTTAATTTATATCCATTTTACTTTAAGTGACTTTGCGGAAGTGACTCACTTTTGGGTAGCCAAGCGAGGTATTTTCGGGAAGGAAATGACTTGCAACCCATTGTGTAACAAGTTGTATTTACTTGGTCAACAATTTCTGCAGATGCATTCGCAAAAAATAGAAAACGGTTTTGATGATGAATAAAAAAGAAAATGTCAAAACTATCACATGTCATGGCAGAAAAACTGGTGAATCACTTGCACCTCGATTTGTGGCGGTTTGAAAATGCATTAGCGTCGAGCTACAACAAAATGGCTATCAAAAAATAAGCGTATTTAATAGCTACATTATGTAATGTCTCTTTTGTTCGTGGTGAGTTGCCGTAAAAGTCCCTTGAATTGAGATCAAAGAAAAATACTACTCAAAATTCGAAATAATCTATGGTAAATCGATGAGATATTTCCAGACTTGAATATTTTTATAGAGATTTAAACTAAATAATCAAGAGAATCGTTCAATTAAATCTATCCAAAGCAAGTCATGTTTTTAAATTATTGAAAAATCGACGAGATATACATTTAAATTAGTCTAATTTGCAAGGAATGTGTGGGGCCCATATCGGGGATTGTTGAAATAAAAGTAAATGCTTACTTTTAATGTAAATAGAAATGTTATTTAGTGTTACAATTTATGGTATCATGAATTATTCACAAACCCTGTAGCTGAATAAGGTGCCATTGACTTTCAGATCAGCCAGTGGAAAAATACCAGGACTGTTGGTGACCCTGACTCCAGAGGCGCGAATCTCGCGTGTCACGTGATTAGTTAGTTTAGATTTTTGTTTCAACCGGACTTTGAAGCAGAGAGAACGCGCTGAGATCCGAAGCTTACTGGATCCCCGGCGTTGGCCGGAAAACCGAGAATTTTGGGTAACACCGTGTGCATCGTATAATTGTATAAACCGAGACGCTATACAATCTTAAAGCCCCCGAAAGCGTAATAAATAAAATAATCATAGTTCCTTAATTTCATTATGGGAATTTGCAGTTCGGATTTAATTTTATTATTTTATTTTTTAAATTAGAATTTATGCCGACCATAAAAACAGAGGAGGAGATTAAACAGGATTTATTATGATTAAAACTACTTAGGAATGTTGCGTTTTTATTTCATTTTTTTACTGCGAGAGATTTTCTTTAAAAAAAACGGAAGAAGCCGACAAAGAAAATAATTAGAATAGGTTTTAGTCTATAATAACCTCCTACGGTCGTCTAATTTGCAAGGAATGCGTGGGGCCCATCAGTAAAGTAATTAAAACACGCAATGTGGGGCCAGTTTGGGTGGTAGAACTAAGAACAGTTATCTGAGAATTTAGGGGTACTGGGGGGTGTAGAATTTGCTCGGATAATGAGTACCGTAATAATTGTGTTAAGAACAAAGTTTTAATATATAAGTTAAGTCAAAGAGCCCCACTTACAAGCCATCAGTCTTGCATGATTTGGTTTTATGAGTTTCTTGTTGGATTCATGCAAACATTGTCGTATATATATATACATATATATATATATATATATATAGATAGAGAGAGAGAGAGAGAGAGAGAGAGAGAGAGGCAGACAGGTAGACAGACAGAGACAGAGACAAAGAGATTGACAGACAGAGATAGAGATAGATAGATAGATAGATGGGAACAGACTTATATATATATATATATATATATATATATATAGAGAGAGAGAGAGAGAGAGAGAGAGAGAGAGAGAGACGGACAGAGACAGATAAGAACTGACTGATATATATGTATATATATATATATATATATATATATATATATATATATAAGAGAGAGAGAGAGAGAAAGGGAGAAAGAAAGAAAGAAAGAAAGAGAAAGAGAGAGAGGAAGAGACAGACGGACAGAGACAGATAAGAACTGACTGATATATTATGTATATATATATATATATATAAAGAGAGAGAGAGAGAGAGAGAGAGAGAGAGAAAGAGAGAAAGAAAGAAAGAGAAAGAGAGAGAGAGACAAAGACAGACAGTTAGACAGACAGACAGACAGAGACAGAGGTATATAGAGAGAGACAGAGAGAGAGATAGATGAACAGACCGGGATAGATAGATATATATATACATAGATAAAAACAGACTGGGATAGATAGATAAATATATCGATAGATATGAACAAATATAGATAGATAGATAGATAGATAGATATTGTTTGTTTTTACGGCATGTCAAACATTTCTTCGGGAACACGCAGGCTGTGTCCCCTGCAGGGACCCTTGCAAATGAAAGGACAGAGTGGCTTCAAATGAGGTAGGACTCAATGTTACAAACCACCACATACTTCATACTCACACTCCCCAAAGCTGCAGATCTCACCACCAGATGCAGTTTAATGTCACAAACGAGACATCCTTTTTTAAAGGGGGTTTCTTACCCCTCTGCAGGGATACAGTCTGCGTTGACCTATTATGGACCCCCATCTTATATACCCCAATTCCCCATGCAGTTGCTTTATTGCAACAATTATAACTAAAGAGAAACATTGTGATATGTAAAGAGAAACATTGATATTTGTGAATGCTATGATGGTTTGGTTTGGTTTGGTTTGTTTTCTTTTACGGCATATCAACCTCAGTGGGTCATTTAATGCCGACAAAGTTGTGAAATAAATTCATTCTTAATGCATAATACAATTTTCTTTATAGATTCATTTTTTTTCTATTCAACTCATAGATGGGACCCTAACAGGTACTACCACTCCCGGTCTGTGTGGACCAGAGAGCAATGGTGATGAAGGGGTGCTCCACATTCGCCAAACCTCCAAAACTGGAACTTCACCAGCAGATAGAGTTTAACGTAATTCCCAGGACATGTAGACCCTCAGTCACCGCCTTCTAGCACCCATATGATAAAAAGAGGTTGGGGCTTGCCATAAGGACAATAGAGTTGGGAAAATCGTATAGGTGCTAGGGCTTGACGTGACCAGCCGATTGATCGGAGGGGGCCTCTCCGACCGCCCGTCTAGCCCAAGATAGGATCAAAGTGGAGTATTGCAAGTCATGAACTGCTCATCCACCTGGGTTCTATCCTTGAGCATCACGGCCAACGGGTGGCTCCATTGGGGTAGTCTTACCCCTCTGCAGAGGTAAAGTCGGTGCATTCTAACGCCCCAGACGACAGGGCGATGTGAATGCTATAAGGAAGTTCAATAAGAAATATAGCTAAAAGAAACACTCTACAATATATTTTGTCTAAAATTTAATTATAATGTTGAAATTAATTTCTGGAATCAGAGCAATAGCTTTTGAGGTCCTTAAACCTGATATTAAACTTTTAAAAATACATAAATGTGAGCCTGTTCTCCAGGATTCTTGTGGAATTAATTTCTTCTAATTACTAAGAAGGCATAATAGCTTCCATAGACCCCGTGTAGACCCCCGAATACTTACAGATCCCTAGAGTTGTATAGACTCACGGTGGTTTATGCAGACCACTTTGAGAAATCCTGGTATATAGTCTTGTTCTAGAATAGGTTGTTTGTCCACCGGTGTCCTGTGATAGTTCTCAGGTATTTACAGTGGTAAGCATCAAATTTATTCAATTCTGCATTTGGGGCTGTTCCCCTGGTGCAATTGTGTGATATACCCCTTTTACATATCGGGTATATAATTTAGAGGGAGAGAGAGAGAGTAGAGACGATAAGATGAGATAGGTTCTTACTTTTCTTCTTGTTCTTACTCATACTCAGAGTTTCCTTCTCCTAGACCGGTTGCCATACCAAGGTTAAAGAGCTCGTTCTGCTCTACTATTCACCCATAACCGAAGGTATAATAATTAGATTCATATCTTTCTCAAGGGTAGTGAAATGCAAACAGCCCCGTTCTGGATTTGAACTCGAGTAGCTGAGTTCACTTAATAACTGCCAGCCTACTCATTGATCCGCTCTTGTATATAATTTGTTTGGTTTGTTTTACGGTATATCAACCCTTTTCTGATAATTTAATGTAGAATCAAGTAATTTTGATATCCGGTCGCGTAGAGTACCTGTCGCTGCTTAAATTGTCACTCATCTAAGTATTGAACAGGCTCATCGCTACTTAACTTCGGTGATCTAGCGGGAACCGGTGCATTCAGCGTAACTCTTTCGTAACCTCTCGTATATGAAGTAAATAGATCATACGTACTGATGTAGTTTTTGTATATAAGGCGTATGTAATCCACCACTTAAACTTAAGCGAGGTCACATAGCCCGAATACGTGGTTAGTTAACTTTTTAATCACTGATATTGACAGCCGTTCATTTGCACGTTATTTGACATTGACGAACGGACCTACAACCGAAGGCTGATACCCAACATTAAGGAACACCAAGGAACAACCAAAGGATCATACCCAACACTAAGAGACACCAAGGAACAACCAAAGGATCATACCCAACACTAAGAGACACCAAGGAACAACCAAAGGTTTCTCCGCTGGGGAATGCTCTTGCTTGAAGCCAAAGGATGGCCACAAAAATCCTAACAGGTTATGGGCCCAGTACGCTTCCACGACTATAACCATTATGCAACGAATGCCTCCGTATTACTTTTATTCCAAACGATAAAAACTCTCATTTTTAAACCACATTACAACAAAAATCTCACTTTAACTATGAATAACGCACAGCGTTTCACCTTTACTCCTATGATAACTATTTTTCCTGGGGGACTCGATACAATGTAACTCTGCGCCTCTTTTTATAAAGGTAACCACAGCTGGGGCCCATAAATACAATGACGTCAAGCCCAGGTCGTGTGTATTTATTGGTGTATCGGGTTGAGAGAAGGAAACGTTTTTTTTTTTTGTTTTTTGTCAGTGGGAGGAACAAAGAAATCACTGCTGTGCGGTCGTTTCTTTTTCAAATAATCTGTGAAATGATTTACGTTGGCGTTAGTTACAATTTTTTCTGATTTCATCCCATTGTGTTCAGACTCAACAGACAACTGCCTAAATTTGAAGAAGCTTATTGTGAACCATCTGCGATTGAGACAAAAAAAATACAAACATGTTTTGGAAAAGGGTTAACAAAGGTTTTGCAGCTTATATCAATTTAGTTCACTTTAGTTGTCTGTCAGTTCGTATGTTTGTTTGTTGTTTGTTTGTTTTGTTTTACGGCATATTAGGAGCTGATGGTAGGTGTGGCACTCCACCTCAGACGCAAAATCAATCTTTTTTGTCTAGCGCTAGTGGAAAATGGGTAGACACTCGCTGATTGGCTGATACCGAATTTAGGCCATCCGACGACTTTACTGATAAAGTTACAATCTATCTATACATATATAAAGGGCAGTTGTGTGTATGTATAAGCCAAGACTCATGGGGGCGGGTGCAAAAAATGCGTTGATCCCGTCGCTTCATGCACCGGACAATAAACTCAGCGCTGCCCCTTTTTTCACGGGGGCAGGTATTGCCTGGGGGATGGCCCCCTAGGATCAACGCTGTTAATTACAGCAAACCACTCCCAACGGGTTTGCTATGTGCTTAGTATTATTGATTTTTAATTGTTTGGTTTTATATTTATGAATATTAAAAAGAATCTTGGGAATAAATCGTAAAAGAATTCTATTAAAAAGAAGGAATAACTGTAATTTATTCTTTACTTCCTATTTTAACTAAATAGTTAAATTAGGAAAATTTAAAAGACGGGAGTGTTTGAAGAGTAAGTTTCAGTTGTTCTATTTTTCAATTATACCTCCTTCTTTTTCAAATATTTTTATCTGAAATTCTTATTTAGTTTCATTAGCCTTTCTAATTCAATATAATATTTTATTACATTAAAACTTAAATACTTGTACCCGGAGGGTGCATATATTTGCTAGTATTCTAAATATTCCTTTTAAAAATGGAAGTGAAATATTTACAATGGTACACATATGCCCCACTACGTATCTATCTGTTAATAATGGAAATTCGCTTCCGGTTTTTGTCTGTAACAAAAATTACGTCACTGCTTACGTCACATTACCAAAAATCGTCATAACATAGAATAAATACACTCAAAATTTGAACATGCAACATTAGACAGTCCATTGTTTTATAATCAAGTTTTAATAAATACATGACTGGCATTATATATCTATATATAGTTTGTTTTATTTTAATAAATATTTAAAGTTTACATTTCAAATTGTTTTATTTTTAATCCTTTAATGAATTTGATGATTTCACTTACTTATGGTACAAACTAGCTGACATTGAATTTTTTACTCCCACCCCTCAGGCAATATGTTTCAAAAATATATTTTTACATCGCCTGAAGGGCGTTTTTTATTCTGTACTAGTATCAGTAATATACATTGTGGTACATATGTGTACCAATACGTAATCAACGTATTAATTTCCATCAACCTGGTCTTGCACTTTCATTTTCTGCTTTGTATTTCATTTGTATGTAAAAACATAACAGACAGAATTTTCATGACACATTTAACCCAACACATTATTCAATTGAACTTGTATTATGTGAGACAGACATGAACTGAATGTTTTAACATATGTCCCAGGTCAACATTAATTAGCTGATTTTCATTCACATCTACTAATCTAAAAATAAACAACAAAAAGTTTCATTAGTTTCATGACTGACCGCCTCGATTTCAATCATAGCTTAGCGTAATCCAAAAATCGATCGATCAATCTACAAAGTGCATATCAACACAGGCAATATATATTTATCTATTGGATAAATCTGACATGTGGATAAATTTTCTCATTTATTGAAATAAGTAAAAGTAAGTAAAGTCGTCGGGGCGGCCTAAAGTCGGTATCAGCCAGTCAGCGAGGGGGTCTATTCCCTTTTCAATAGCGCTAGACCAAGGAGATTGATTCTGGCATCTGAGGTGGTGCGCCACACTTACCATCAGCTCCTTACTTTACCGCACATATCCCTGTGCTACTCATACGCTGAGTTGGCGAGGACCGGTATCGAACTAGGAACCTTGTGGTTTCTAGACAAACGCTCTACCAACTGAGATCAAATAAGAGTTATTCTTTGGGAATATCTGAGTTATCTGAGTTATTTGTAATGGCTGACTTAAACCAACTATTTAAACAGATAATTTAATATTAAACAGATAATTTGTAAATTCTGAGTTATCTGCGTTGACCTATTATGGACCCCCACTTTATATACCCCAGTTCACCATGCAGTTGCTTTGTTGCAACCAATTATAACTAAAGAGAAACATTGTGATATAAAGGGAAACATTGATATTTGTGAATGCTATGATGGTTTGGTTTGTTTTACGGCATATCAACCTCGGTGGGTCATTTAATGCCGACAAAGTTGTGAAATAATTTCATTCTTAATGCATAATACAATTTTGTTCATAAACTCATGTTTTACTATTCAACCCATAGATGGGACCCTAATAGGTACTACCACTACCGGTTAGAGGGACCAGGGAGCAATTGTGATAAAGGGGTGCTCCACATTCCCCAAACCTCTAAAACTGGAACCTCACCAGCAGATAGAGTTTAACGTCATTCCCAGGACATGTAGACCCTTAGTCACAGCCTTCTAGCACCCATATAATAAAAAGGGTTGGGGCTTGCCATAAGGGCAATAGGGTTGGATCTGAGTTTCTGAGTTATTTGTAATGGCTAACTTAAACCAAATATTTAAACAGATAATTTGTAAATTCTGAGTTATCTGAGTTATTCTTTAAAATATTTTGATAAATGTTAGACATATGGATAGATAGATTTGGATAAATCTGACATATGGATAATCTGGCAGATTTATCTTAATCCAAAGATCGATCCATCAATGTACAAAGTGCATATCAAGACAGGCAATTTATATACACGTATTACACAAGGTGTTTATATATAATATGTTTACACATATGTAAATATATATGTTTACACAGAGGAAATGCGTGGACAAATATAGTGAGAATATATCAACGCTATACATAACGAATATTTATTTGGAAGTCATTTTTCCAAGATTAATTGTCTGACGACAAGTAACTAATGCTATGAAAATTGTGGTAACATAAGCCTTTGATGCTATATCTTGTTATATATATATATATATATATATATATATATATATATATATATATAATAAGGGGAATAACGTACCGGTAAAAGATATTGAGTTAATCCCAATATTTGGTTAATACAAGTATTAATCGGATAAGTCAGTGTTATAACAAATATAATCAGTCATATATATTATTCATTTCAATTGCTGTAATAAATCAATATCTTGAATAATTCATTATAATTAACCTGGAATATCCTTTACAGTGAAAATTGAGTAGGTTATTTCTATATATACCTTAATACTATATATATGTATATATATATGTGTGTGTGTGTGTGTGTGTGTGTGTGTGTGTGTAAGTTGAAAATGGAAGCGAATCCGACGGTATGTTGAAAAAAAAAAAGGAAAGAAAGTGTTGAATGGATAAAATAGGATTATTTTATTTAACTGACACGTGTTTCGGTCAGGAGTTTATCTATGTATACATGTATTCTATCGATTATCATTTTAAATACAAAATGAAATAAAATAACAATAATTGAAAAAATATAGAAATGTTTAGTACACAAAGAAATAGCGACCTTCGTCAGAGTAAATCTTATTGTTTTGAATGAAATCGGTTGAAATACATGTATACATAGATAAACTCCTGACCGAAACACGTGTCAGTTAAATAAAATAAAATAATCCTATTTTATCCATTCAAACTTTCTTTCCTTTATTTTTCTTTTCAACACACACACACACACACACACACACATATATATATATATATATATATATATATATATATATATATATATAGTTTACTTTATTCATGAGGAAGGAGTTCTCAGTATCATTGTTAGAGCATATATATCTAAGTTAGGGAAGCATACTGAATGAACAAATTATTATAAAAAGGTGTTTCATAAATCAAGAAAGTGCTCAAATGCTGGCCAGTGGAGCAAGATAAAATCTAAAATGAATTGTTATCTCACTTCCTCATGTCAGCTTCATTACTAAGCTTCATGTATTTGAACAAAAACTAAAATTTTCACTGGAAACTGAATATTCCTTGCAATTTGAAAAAAATGACTATAGGGCGTAGGAACGGAAGTAGGAAAGGGAAGGTGGTAAAAAAAACCTTCCACTATTAAAAAATCGTAATAATTTGGTCACTAATACTGATGAATACTGAAAAGTACAGAATATTTCTTGCACACAGTAAAAAAGACAACTGGGCATAAAAACGGAAGGAAGGAAGAAGAAGGTGGGGAAAACACCTTCGGCTATTTCAAAATATATTTTCATAAATCCGTACTAAATTGGTCCCCGAATATGGAGTTGGACCTACTAACCTTACATCACGCTAATGATATATATATATATATATATATATATATATATATATATATATACAGATATATACAGATATATATATAGATATAGATATATATAATTGGCAAACAAAAAGGTTTAAAAGTCGGCCATTTTGCGGTTATAGATCTATTTCTGCACACAGTAATCTGGTTATAGATCTATAAGCGCAAAATGGCCGACTTTTAAGCCTTTTTCTTTACCAATTATATTGTTCTGTTCAATTAAAATGAGCACCGAACTCTCAACTTGGACTGAACAACTCTAGCATTCCGCTGTTGGAAGAACGGGTCAACTTAGAATCATCCTAATACCAACTTACCTAATAACCCATCTACGGATATATATATATATAAGTAAAGTAAAGTAAACTCGTCGGGGTGGCCTAAAGTCGGTATCAGCCAGTCAGCGAGGGAGTCTATCCCCTTTTCAATAGCGCTAGACCAAGGAGATTGTTTTTGTGTCTGAGGTGGAGCGCCACACATACCATCAGCTCCTTACTTTACCGTACAGATCCCTGTGCTACTCATACGCTGAGTTGGCGAGGACCGGTATCGAACTAGGAACTTTGTGGTTTCTAGCCGAACGCTCTACCGACTGATATATGTGTGTGTGTGTGTGTGTTGTGTGTGTCATGGCTGTATACCTGCGTATATATATATATATATATATATCATCTACAGACAACGTGTTTCAACGTTTAACGTCTCTTCAGTGTGGCTAGTCACAGCAACTTACCTCTGACCAGGAGCGATACCCGACTGAATTTTCGTCAGCCCGAAATATATATATATATATATATATATATATATATATGTGTGTGTGTGTGTGTGTGTGTGTGTGTGTGTGTGTTCAGAGTTCGGCCAAGCCAAAGCAAACAGTAATGACCCCGAGGGGGACAAAGTGCTTTTTAAGCGCTCGCTGTGCCGTATATGCCCGACCTTTGATGCGGGTCCATCACATCAGTCAACGCTTCCTTTCTTCTGCAATCGTCTTCTTTTATCTCGTCTTTGGTGGCCAACAGTTTTTGCATTTCATTTCAAATCCGAATAGAGCATCTCATTTATGCCGTCATCTTTGCACCCGCGCGCCTCGCCGTCACCCCACACACCGAGAAATGACGCGCCCACAGCCGGAGTTGGGCTCTAATGGAGGAAGCATGGTTTCCCATACACAACACTCTGTTTCACACAGACAAGACACACGGGTTCTTCTTCCGTTACACTCTTTTGACTCGCCTTCAAATAGTTACCACTTCTATGCCAACCATCCAAGCAGACCCCACAAGGTCCTAGTGGGATTCAGCGTTGATTAGTGCCGCCAACTAGCCATCTGCTTTGTTACGGCATTGCCTCAAATTGATGAGGATTGGGGAGGGGAAGCTGCAATAAATAAATATAGACAATGTCCCGTTTTTATTTTCTTCTTCTTCTTCTTCTTCTTCTTCTTCTTGTCTCTTTTCACCCTTCCCTTCTTTCTCTTTGTGCTCTTTTTTGTCCCTTTTCAACTTCTTCTTCTTTTCTATTCACCCTTCTCTTCTTTCCCTGTTTTCTTTTCTTTTTGTGCTCTTTTGTCTCCCTTTTCACCTTCTTCTTCTTCTTCTTCTTCTTCTTCTTCTTCTTATTATTATTATTATTATTATATTATTATTATTATTATCTCTTTTTACCCTTTCTTACCCTCGTCGTCTTCTTCTTCTCTTCTCTCTTCTTTTTCTTCTTACTTTTACCCTCTTTTCTTTTCTCTTCTTTTCTTCTTCTTCTTCTTCTTCTTTTCTTCTTCTCTCTTTTTGCCCTTCTCTTCTTACCCACTTTCTCCTTCTCCTTGTCTTCTTGTTTCTTCTTCTTCTTCTTCTTCCCTTTTTCACTATTCCATCTATTCTTCCCTCCCCCTTCTTTTTCTCTTTCCACTTCTTCGTCGTTTTCTTCTATATTTCCTTTTACCCTCCTTATTCCCTTCTTTTCCGCATTCTTTCTTCTTCTTCTTCTTCTTCTTCTTCTTCTTCTTCTTCTTCTCTCTTTTACCCTTCTCTTCTTACCCCTCATTTTCTACTTCTCCTTGTTTCTTGTCTCTATTCTTCTTCTTCTTTCCTTTTTCACTATTCCATCTATTCTTCTCTCCCTCCCTTCTTTTTCTCTTTCCACTTCTTTCGTCTTCTTCTTTACCTTCCATATTCCCTTCTTTTCCGCATTCT
This sequence comes from Doryteuthis pealeii, assembly GCA_023376005.1. Classification (NCBI taxonomy): domain Eukaryota; kingdom Metazoa; phylum Mollusca; class Cephalopoda; order Myopsida; family Loliginidae; genus Doryteuthis; species Doryteuthis pealeii. The sequence continues at coordinate 63,228,790 of CM042143.1, read as the reverse complement.
TCTTCTTCTTCTTCTTCTTCTTCTGCAACATTTGTACTACTCATTAGAACCAGGAAAATATTATCATTATGCCTGCAGTTGTTATTTCTGTTGTTGTTTTATTCCAAATAAATATCAATAATTCTGTTATTAATGTTTAATATATGTTTAGCAAACTCACCTTGGAACAACGGTTAGCAAGCTTTTATGACAATCCATCACTCTGTTTCATAACACTAGTGTCCTTGAACTAAATTTAGCTAACCTAAGAAAATGAATATTCAAAATTCCTCACCGTCTACCAATCTGGTTTGGTTTCTTTGTTTAAAGGCATATCAACATTCGTGGGTTATTTAATGTCAAAGCTCTCTCGGCAGTATTCCAGGAATTCTCAATATCTGCCACTGACCATTCCCTTTTTTTTTCCCATTCTTCACTTAACAAGCTTGACGGGATAAGACCATTCGAAGAATCCTAAAAGACCATCTGCAAAAATTATTTTTCAATTGATGCAAAAATGGTTGTTTACCATTTATCGCATTCAAATGCTGAGTGTGCAGTTGTCAATTAGGAATGCTCCTAAGAATGCAAGATCTTATAAAGGAACTGTGATGTAAGCAGTGACTTTTTCGGTTACAGACACTGAATCTCCACTATAATAAGACAATGTGTTTTGACGTATTTTACTCTGTATCACAATTTTTTCAAAGAATATTATTTAGCATGGCTAATAATCAAATAGGTATAATTACCATTCAATTTTGTGTATTATTCAGAATTATTAAGAATTAAACATTTTTAATTGATTCATCAATGATGGAATGAAAAAAAATATTATTTCAAGAAATTTATTCTATTTAAAATTGGGATAAATGTGTCCAATAATAAAGGAAATTCAAAACTTATTTGAAAATATATTTTTGCTAGCTAAAGTAAGCTATAAACAATTTATTTGAAACTAAATTAATTAGATAAAGATAAGCTTATTTTTCCTTACAAAACTCTTATATTCCAAATGAGGAACAAAATTACTTGACTGTAGTATTAGTTGTTCCTGACTGTTAGTTCATGTTCATGTTGTTTGAGATGCGTGGTGTAAGTTGGAGGTGCGTGGTGTAATGTTTAGAGTCGTAAGAAATGGACTCGTCGACCCGAGTTCAAGTCCTATTATAGGGATACTATTTATAGCTGGGGGATGAGGACGTTTATACCTTTACCAAGAATACTAGTTCGAAAATGAACGAAATAGCGCCACTAGGGTTTGAACTCTCTTACTACGAGGCTACTGTCCAAAAGTTATCCGCTACGCCACGAGAATTCCGCCTCAGTCTATTAATTGTTGACAAGTTAGTATTACAAACCATTACTACTGCCAGAAGCATGCTCTTTACTGGTTCCTCCAAAAGCATTTCCGTGATAGGATTCAACCAAATTTAAGAACTCAAACGTGCATATTAAGATTTTGCGTAGATACATATAAATATCAGTTTATGTGCATATTCTAAAATATACAGAGTATAATATGAATAAATATATGAAAACCTTAATTTATCAGAGATAAATTTATTTCGACTACGAAAGCCTCTTCAAATCTATTTTCTTAATTGACAAATTACATATTAGGTCTATCTAACTTTCTGTTTCCTCCTTTCAGCGATTTTTTTTTCAAAACACCATTGAAAGGAGGGAAAACATATTTAGATAGACTTAATATATAATTTGTCAATTATCAATTATGAAATCTGATATGAAGAAGCGAAAGCGACCGAAATAAATATATTCCTTATAAACTAAAGTTTATATATATATATATATATATATATTATATATATGAGTTAAGTAAACAAAAAATGTGTTTATTTTTATAATGGCTTTAAGACAATTTTGGAATATGTTTAATTGAAATAATTTTAAAAATTAATTAGTTAATAATTAATAGATTTAATGTATGTTTATTACATTATATATATGTTTATTACATTTTATATTAAATTTTATTATTAACTAATTAATTTTTAAATTATGAAGTATATCCTATATATATATATATATATATATATATATATATATACATAAGGTGTGTCAAAAAAATATCGGGACTTTTTGTACTTTTGACACACCTTGTATTCTGGAAAAAATACTGAATGGAACGTTTTGTTTTCAGAATACAAGGTGTGTAAAAAATTCAAAAAAATACTTTTTTGACACAATTGTATACTGAAGAAAGATAAAAGGAAAAATGATATAAGTAAGTGGAAGAAATATATAGTATGTGCATAACTGTGCTCTAAAGAAGGCGAATGTTTTATACAATGCTTTCTATTATTGGTTTATTCTATTCTTTAAAATGGTTTTATTTAGATAGCATTGTATTAGTTTTATATTGTCGAAACACGTGTGTCAGCACTTACTATATTATATTTCTTCCATTTAACTTTTTTTTTCCTTTTATCTTTATTCAACATTTGTCTGATCTAATTCCATTTTTGTTACACACACACACACACACACACACACATATATATATATATATATATATATATATATATATGTGTGTGTGTGTGTGTGTGTGTGTGTGTGTGTGTGTGGAAAATAGAGAACTACTCTAACATTCCGCTCTTGGAAGAAAGGGTCAACTTAGAATCATCCTAATACCAACTTACCTGATAACCCATCTACGAAATATATATATATATATATATATATATATATATATATATATAATCTGATACATACACACACATACACACACAAACACACACACGTATATATATATATATATATATATATATATATATATATATATATTCGTAGATGGGTTATCAGGTAAGTTGGTATTAGGATATTCTAAGTTGACCCTTTCTTATGTTAGAGTAGTTCTCTATTTTCCACACACACACACACACATATATATATATATATATATATATATGTGTGTTGTGTGTGTGTGTGTGTGTGTGTGTGTGTGTGTGTGTGTGTGTGTGTCATATACAGACACCGTGTTTCAACGTTTAACGTCTCTTCATGTGACTAGACACAGTAACTGCCTCTGACCAGGAGCGGTATCCGACTGAATTTTCGTCAGCCCGAAATATATATATATATATATATATATATATATATATATATATATATATATATATATATGCGTGTGTGTGTGTGTGTGTGTGTGTGTGTGTGTGTGTGTGTGTGTGTGTGTGTGTGTGTGTGTAAAATAGAGAAAACAAAGTATTCCAAAAAAGATGAATTTATTCTTGATCGTAAAGATATTTTTATGTTTTACAGAAAATCAGGATTTTTTTTTTATCCTCTGAGCAGTATAATACTCCCAGTAAGGTAATATCAAATATATAAGAATGAAAATATGTATACTTGTTCCACAAGGTACCTGGATTCATTTCAACAAAACTATGTTTATTAGTTACACATTGCATTACAAGTAGGACACAACACGTGTTATGATATGCAATATGCATGTATAAATGTGTGTGTGTGATTTCGAGAAATCACAAAAAAACAAAAACAGATACGTATGTCTGTACATATATGTGGATGTGTGTATGGCCTAGACATTAGAGGTAAATGGATCATATGTGTGTGCGTGTATATATATATATATATATATATATATATATATATATATATATATGCGTGTGTATTATTATTTTTTGATATTTTTTTTAAATATTAATTCTTATGTTTTGCAATACTTTGTTTTTTGTTTTCTACATATTGTCAGATTTATTTCAATATTTTATTACTTACCTTCAACGGTGAGCTTCGGCCGTTGGACCGGTGATGTTATAATAATAGCGTCATCCCCCCAGGCAACACCTGCCCCTTGATTTAAAGGGACATTATTGCCCAGTGCCTGAGGCGCCCCCTTGAGGGGGAATGCCGATGGGATCGACGCAATTTTTCACTTGCCACTCATGATCCCACACCCGTACAAGTGGGGTACGCATATATATATATATATATATATATATATATATATATATACATAATTGAGAAGTAAATACACTAGCGATGTGTTTATGATATGGCTTTTTTTTAGCCGCCAGTTTTTGGGAGAATATGTGCTTAATTGAAGTCGTACCTAATTTTGAAAGTTAATTAATTGATAATTAATTAATTAGGCGGGCATACCTATTTAAATGTAAGGCTAAACAAGGCCGAAATGTACATACAGAGATTAATTTTTTTCGATTTGTTTAGCCTTACATTTAAATAGGTTTGCCCCCCCAATTAATTAATTATCAATTAATTAACTTTCAAAATTAGGTACGACTTCAATTAAGCACATATTCTCCAATATATATATATATATATATATATATATATATATATATATATATAGCTTAGGCCATGATTCTTTTTGAACACTCATCGTACACTACCAAAGAAGTGCTCTTTTATACTATTAATAAAGTGCTCTTTTATGCTCTTATGTTCTTTTTATACTATTATGGTATTTTAATATATATATTTCATTATATACAATTATTTAATATAAGTATTATATTATATTATATTATATCCTATTATACTATTTCATACTATTATTCTCTTTTTATACTATTAATAAAATGCTCTTTTATGCTCTTATGTTCTTTTTATACTATTATGATATTTTAATATATATTTCATTATATACAATTATTTAATATAAGTATTATATTATATTATATTATATTATATTATATCCTGTTATACTATTTCATACTATTATTCTCTTTTTATACAATTAATCAAGTGCTCTTTATACTATAAATAGATCTGATCTTCTGTCTTGTATTTGATGATCCGTTTGAAATTCAGAAGACCCAGTGAATTTTAACTCTTATTTTAAGTTATTATTTTCTCTAAAAAGATTCTGGTTTCTCCATTTAACATTTGTTTACATAATCAAGTAACATCGGCACATTATCATAAACAATATAAACAATATTATTATTTATAGTACGATTGTATGTAAATAAAGATGACAGCGTGTCAGACGTTTGGGGTAAAATTTTAAACACGGTAAGCTTTGGGCTACTATAGCTAGAGGACTCCGTGGCCTATAGGCAAACCAGCTGTCCCATACAAACAGACTTTAAAATGGAATGCAAAGTTTATTATGTTCACTAGCAAATATATGCACCCTCCGGGTGCAAGTATTTAAGTTTTAATATAATAAAATATCATATTAAATTAGAAAGGCTAATGAAACTGACTAAGAATGCAATAAAAAGATCTGCAACAGAGGGGGTATAATCGAAAAATAGAACAACTTTGAAACTAACTATTCCATCATTTCCCATTACTCCCCTGTTTCATTGGTAAATTTTCCTAATTTAACTATTTAGTTAAAATAGGAAGTAAAGGATAATATTACAGTTATTTCTTCTTGTAAATAAATTTCTTTTAAGATATATCTACGAGATTTTTGTTTATATTTCTTAAGATAAAACCAAACAATTAGAAATCAATAATACCAAGCACATTTATTAAAATAAAATTTTAAATATCAAATATGCAAATTAGCCTTCTCGTTAAACTGTAAACCGCTATTTGTTGTATATATAAATACAATTGCATGTTATTAGTACGTAGATATGATCAACAGTATTAATAATGTAAAACAATTTTTATTAATAACTGAAGGTTTAAAAGAATGAAATCATGGAGAATTTGACGTAAATAATTAAAGGAATTGTGACTTGAGTAGTAATATAGTTTCGGCTTCAGACAAAAATGCAGTCTATCTCCATTATATATAGATAATAATATATATTCGTGGCTTTTCTTTTTTTATTTCTTTGTCTTAAATCAAATTTGCATCTGAAACTCGAAATATTCTGTAGCTGGTTGGTTGATTGATTTTAACGGCATATCAACCCGTCAGGGGTTATGACATGCCTAGCGGTTAGGAAGTAATATATGGTGTGTGTCTATATTTACACGTTTGGAGAAATTGGTTTTAACAATGTGTTAGCATCATTGGGGATCATGCTGTATGGTATTGATTAGGTTCATGTCTATATTCTATGGTATAATTTTATTTCCTTCAAAAAAGAACAGAATGTCTTCTATGTTGACTTTTTCAAATAGATCTTTCATATTGTTTGCATTAAAATAACGGTTTCTGATGTGAGCAAAAAACCTGCATTCTATGAATAAGTGTTTAACAGTCAAAGATGTTTGAGATATTTCTCACTGTGGTTGCTGTTCTTCTTCTCTATCAAAACGATATTTTACTTTTCTTGTCAAATAGAGTATGTCTAAACCTTCTCTGGTGTAAAGACATCATCATCCATTTTATTGTTTTATGTCCCATATGTCTGAGTTCCTTGTTGTCCAGTTTAAGAAGGATCCAGAGTATCTTACAAGTGAGACTGCCCAGATATTTATTCATCTACTTAGATTTCTGCTCGTTTTCTTGCTCTTCTGGGTGAGTAAGAAAGTAAAGTCGTCGGGTGACCTAAAGTCAGTATCAACCGGACAACAAGGGAACCAATCCCCTTTTAGTGAAAAGCCACTTTACTGCAGAGACCCATGTGCTACTCATACGCTGATTTGGCGAGGGCTCGTATCGAACACGGAACCTTGTGGTTCCTAGTTGATCGCTCTACCGACTGAGCTAAACAGGCTCTACTTCTGAGGGAATCCTTTCATATTTTTCCACGGTAACTACTTCTAATATTCCTGAGTATTTCTTCTTCTTCTTCTTCTTCTTCTTCTTCTTCTTCTTCTTCTTCTTTCTTTCTTTCTTTCTTTCTTTCTTTCTTTCTTTCGCTCACCTCTTTTCTTCTTCTTCTTCTTCTTCTTCTTCTTCTTCTTCTTCTTCTTCTTGTCCAGATTTTCTTCTTTTCTTTCTCCTTTTCTTTTTCTTCTACTTCTTCTCCTTCTCCTTCTCCTCTTTCGTTCCCTTCTTCTTCTTCTTCTTCTTCTTCTTACTACTACTACTACTACTACTCTTCTCTTTCTTCTTCTTCTTCTTCTTCTTCTTCTTCTTCTTCTTCTTCTTCTTACCCGTGTTTTCTCTTCTTCCTCTCTTTCCTCTCTTCTTCTTCTTCTTCTTCTTCTTTCTTCTTCTTCTTCTTCTTCTTCTTCTTCTCTTCTTCTTCTTCTTCTTCTCTTCTTTCCTTCTTTCGCTCCCTTCTTTTCGCTCCCTTCTTTCTTCCCTTCTTCTTCTTCTTCTTCTTCTTCTTCTCTTCTTCTTCTTCTTCTTCTTCCAAACGTTAACTAAGTTTCGTATATCCAAAGAAAGGCTAATGACTAAATCGTGTTTACAACGAGACATACTTCTCCATAAATTTCCAATAGTAAACGTCGCGCCAATTAAATTAGCAACTAAATCAATTAAGATATTCTGATGGTTTAAATATATTTCATGCTTTATTATATCAATCTATGGTTTATCCATAATTGTAGACCGTCGCCAAATGATAAAAGTTTGGATTTTCTCCGAATTTACAACGAAAGAAAGAGAAAAGAAATTGCTAAACCGAACGTGCACATTCTTTAGCCCGCCCATCGAAAATGTGGGATTCGTGTTCATTCTGGTACACAGATATTGAAACGTCACATGATACGCTGTTTGGGCAGACATGAAGAGATGCGTTCAGGAAAAGATGTTTGTCCAGCGTATCAGGAACATCAACTAATTTAATTCCACATTCAAACATGACTGAAATAAATCAGGCGCCAACCAGACTTCCGCTTTTAGTTTTAAATATTGTTTATAAAAGTAAAACATAACTTTGAACACCACAAAATATCTTTTAGTAGATAGAACTGATACAAACACACACACACACACACACACACATACATACATACACACACACACATATATAAATATATATATATGAAAAAGGAATGACTTACCGGTGAAAATATTGGGTTGGTCTCAATATTTGGTTGGTACAAGTTTCACCCGGATAAGTCAGCGTTATAACAAATAAAAAGTGCTCAATACGTTAGTAAAGCGGATTTATTATTATAGTGTGTACATAAATAACCTAATTGAGTTTCCCCATAAGGATCTTCAGGGTTAAAACCACTGAATTAATCAATTGATTAATTACAGCTAACTGCAGGAGTTCATGTTGTAGTAATCCTTAACAACAACATTAACTCCTGCAGTTAGCTGTAATTAATCAATATCTTGATTAATTCAGTGGATTTAACCCTGAAGATCCTTTTGGTGAAACTCGGGTAGTTTATTTATGTACACACACACCATATATATATTATGTATATTGTTGGCATCCTTCCGTCTGCTAGTGTCCATTTTTTTAACTGCATCTGCACGAGTGGTTGAACAGGCAAATTTTTGAATGGCAATCTCTGTGCAGTGACTGCAAACAAACAGTGATGCTTGCTGGAGTGTTGTTGTATAATATATATATATATATATATATATATATATATATATATATATATATATGAAAACCTTTAAGTTATCAGATATACATTTATTTCAGTCTCCTGGCTTTTTCAATTCAGGGACAAAAATAACACATCGGGTCGGGTATTAATAGATTAGAAAAAGGCTTAAAGGTTTTTATTTATTTATTTATATTTTACTCCGTTTATAAAAAATATATATATATATATGTGTGTGGTGTGTGTGTGTGTGTGTGTGTGGATATATAAATATTGATATTATTCATATATATATATATATATATATATATATATATATATATATATATGTGTGTGTGTGTGTGTGTGTGTGTGTGTGTGTTAAAATAGGATCGAAATTTTTAATACTTTTTGATACACCTTGTATTCTGGAAAAAATAACGCTCCATTACTTGTTAAATACAGCTTGAAACATGGCACATTTATGATGCATCTTGTATTCTTAAAAAAAAAAGTTCCATTCATTGTTCTATTTTGGTAAATACAGCTTCAATCTCAATACTTTTATGACACATCTTGTATACATATGTTGAGGAACCGTTGAACCTCGTCGTCTTGGCAAACACCTTATACCGCTTGCGGAAGCTCTTGGAATCCATGCATCCTTCTGTTAATTGGCGATTAATTTCAATCGGTTTAATGAATTTTGCATTAATTAAACCGAATAACTGCGCGAGCTTTACTCTTAGCGGAAACGTCAATCGGGAGCTCCATCAGAAACAACTTCCAAGCCAAGATTATGCGTGCTTCGCTGGCACACAATTTCCCCAGGTCCTCATCTACTATTGAGATTTATTCTTATAGAGAGAGAGAGAGAGAGAGAATAATATGAGTTGTATGTTCATAAGTAAACAGTGTTCAATATCATGGATAGAGCATTTATTTCTTAGTTAAGGTAGTGTGAATATGGAATCAACGGCGCATGGTTACTAACAGTTTCTTGCTATGCGATCTTCGGACCAAAAGAAGATCACATAGGCGAGAAACTGTCAGTAACCAGGCGTCGTAGACTCCATGTCCACACTACCTTAACTTATATATATATATATATATATAATATATATAATAGTGTGTGTGTGTGAAGAAAGGGCCGCAACCGAGTCCCGCATGGTGTGAACTGTGAACAACCTGTGAACTAGAATAAACACTATGTCGGACTTGGTTACGGCTTTTTCTTCCCACACAACTAGCCTTCTGCCATTTTCCGTAAATCATCCAGTTTTGCCCACACAACACTTCTTCCATATTAAGTCCTTATGAAGGTTTGAAAAAAAACGAAACATTATAACGTTGACTTAACAATAAAGGATAAATTCCTCTTTTGGAATACATCATGTTTTTCTATGTTCTATACACACACACACACACACACATAATATATATATATATTACACACACATATATATATATATATATATATTAAATAATAATATCATAAATATCATATATAACATCGTGATCAGCTCCGTCTAATCTTAAAGCAAAAGCATCTGACTCCCGCTTTCGAAAAAAAAATATCAGTTAGTGTGGCTTCGTAGCTCGCAGCAAGGCTGGGCTGGTATCACACACGAGAAAACACAAAAAGTCTTCTTGATAGCGTGCATAATGTGAGAAGAAACAAATCACTCATTGCTGACCCTCATCTATCGTTTACGATAGGAGAGTCCGCCATATATATATATATATATATATATATATATATATATATATATATATATTATATATATATATTAGAAAGCCTATTTATATAAGTAGACACGGTAAGTGCAAAAAAAAATATAGTCGGTATAGGCAATGATGTCAAAGAGAGAAAACCAGATGAATATTTCGCCTTCAAGCAAAAACTGCGACTGTGTACGCACAATAATAGCCATCAAAAATATAAATAAGAACAAATATGTCGACTGTTAGAGAGACAAATGTAAACACACATTTGCCAACACATACAACAAACGCTTAACACATGCTGCGATCCTGTCAAAATGGCCCACAACTGTCAAAACTAATAAAACTGCAATTGCACAGGCAATAATTTTAAAGAAATAATAACTATATGATCAATTGAAATATGACTGGCGATAGGACAGGACTCTGAGTGTATGACTGTCTGGTCGCTGGTGGTTAGAATATGCAGACTGTATCCCCTGTCGGGGGTTGTCTTCGTTAGGACACTAAACTGCATGACTTTGTGAGGCTCCAATTCTAGAGTTCTGGAAAGTATAGAGTATATATTTATTACTAAGAGAAGAGAAGGATGGAAGAAAGAAAAGAGAAAGAAAGGAAAGAGGGAAGGAACGAAGGAATTAAGAAGAAAGTTCGTCATTAAACTAAAGAATAGGTGAAAGCATAACCGCACGTTCATAAAATAAAGATACGAAGAAAGAAAGAAAGAATGAAAGAAAGAAAGAAAGAAGATAGCAACTACACAAAGAAAGAAAGAATGCAAACAAATGAAGGAAATAAAATAACAAATAGAAAGAATGAAAGACAGAAAAAAAAAGAAAGAAAGTAGAAAAAAATGATAAATAAATATCACTATAAAAAATGAAAAAGAATGAAAGGACAAAAGAAGAAAACATGCATATGAAGGAAAGAAAGATAGCACAAAGAAAGAAAGAAAGAAAGAAAGAAAGAAAGAAAGAAAGATAGCAACTGCATATTTTAAGAAAGAAAGAAAGAAAGAAAGGAAGAAAAAAAGGAAGAAAAAAGAGGAAATGGATAAATATCAATTAAATAAAATAATGAAAAAGAAAAGAAGGAAAGAAAGAAAGAATGCAAACAAATGAAAGAAAGAAAATAACAAATAGAAAGAATGAAAGAAAGAAAAAAAGAAAGAAAAAAAGAAAGTAGAAAAAATTATAAATAAATATCACTTTAAAAAATGAAAAAGAAAGAAAGGACAAAAGAAAGAACACATGCATATGAAGGAAAGAAAGATAGCACAAAGAAAGAAAGAAAGAAAGAAAGATAGCAACTGCACATTTTTAAGAAAGAAAGAAAGAAAGAAAAAAGAGGAAATGGATAAATATCAATGAAATAAAATAAAAAAAGAAAAGAAAGAAAGAAAGAAAAGAAATGCAAACAAATGAAGGAAAGAAAATAACACATAGAAAAAATGAAGAAAAAAAAAAGAAGAAAGCTGAAAGTAGAAAAAAATGATAAATAAATATCACTTTAAAAAATGAAAAAGAAAGAAAGGACAAAAGAAAGAATACATGCATATGAAGGAAAGAAATATAGCACAAAGAAAGAAAGAAAGAAAGAAGAAAGAAAGACTCGAAGTGTTTACCATTTAAAAGTTCTAGAATTTTGAAATAACGTACAGAACAAGATATCACAAATATCATTGCTTAATTTGATTACTTTTTCGTGCATACCTGTCAATAATTATAATGCGCTCATTGTGGTGTAATGGTTAGCAAGCTAGTCACACAGATCCATTACTACTGAATAGCGAGTTCAGTCTTCGCTGGATGTCCCATACTTCAGACCGTGTCTCACATACCCGTGGTAAACGGGTTGGGTAAATACTTACCTGTCTATATATGACACTATGTTGTCTGTTATTACATTTTATTGTCATTGTGACGTAATTGACCCCTACCATACTCGGCACTCTTAATAGCGGAAGTGTCAGACATTTGCGATAAAGTTCATCATTGCTTCGATGAAATTGAAATATAAAGTTCAAAATCAAAATATTTACTGAACTCAGCTTAGTCTAATACAAGTGATACAAGCCAAAAGTAAAGAACATGGATTTAAAATATTCCCACAGTTTTTCAGAAAAATAGGACCTACATGCCTTGAAAATCAGCATTATAAATTTGCTAGTTTAGTTCGAGCACGAACTACTAGCGTCAGCTAGAAATTCGTATTCATCTCAGCTATCATCAAAAGTTGGCAGAGTGGCCTATTGTTGGTATTAGCCAGACAGCCAGGGAGTCTATCCTCTTTTCACTAGCACGAGACCAAATAGTTTTTGCACCTGAGATAGAGCGCTACACCTACTAATAGATCAGATTACCCACTCTGTGCTACTCATGCGTTGAAATGGCAGGACTAGTATTGAACAAGGAAACTTGCAATTCTTAGGTGAGTGCTCTACCAACAGAGCTAAACTGGCCCTTAGAATTTGGGATAATGTTTAAAATGATTTTTAAAACATTCATATTGTGACTAAGTATGAAGTGTTTAAAATCATTGAATTTTATTAAGACGCTGACTCTTAAAGCATTGATTCATAATTTTTTTGATACAACTTACAGGCAAGTGAAAACGATACATGCAGGTGCGACTACTTTACCTGCCCACTGGTGACCTGGAAGGGTGTGGAGTTGCAGTTTTCAATTCACAGCAGGGTTCTTTTTTTTTTTTTTTGAGGGATTGCCATTGTTATTCTTAGAGTTGCCCAAACGACGCGATCAGCTCATATTTTTGTGACCCCGCCATATATATATATATATATATATATATATATATATATATATATATATATATATATATGGATAGGTATATTGCACAATGGTCTTTGGGCTGGTAAGAGTGGCTGCGTATTTTTTTTTTTTTTTGGGGGGGAGGAGTTTTTTTGCGTGTTCTCTACTTCTCTCCCTGTAGTTTACTTCGGAGGGGTTGCGTCTGTCAACAGCGTTTTCCCCATCCCCACCCCCAAACAAATCGCCAAATGTGCAGCAGGGAAAACAAACCCAGCAAAACAAACAGACGAAAATAAATAGCTGAAACTAAATATTTTTTTATTTCTTATTATTTGCAGACCTTGGTTTATCGGCAAATATAAACAGTTTTGAATATATATACATGAGTATATATGGAGCAAACAGGATCTGATGTTAATATCTCGGGAAATATACACATATATATATATATATATATATATATATATTATATATATTATATATATATATTATATGCTCCCGTAACCCTCTTAGAGCTCTTTAAGAGCGATTTTCATAAACTTTCACCGCTAACATAACGCAATGATCATCTATTTACAGATTTGATCTCTCTGGTGATCGTAAAGTATATACACAGACGTATGTATTTAAAACAGTTAAAACGCCGCTACTTAACCTGCAGCTGGAAATGGCCTAGAGGTTAACGGATCGGACAGGCATAAAGTCAGTCAGGGTTCGCCTCTGGTCGGAGTTAGTTGTTGTGTCTAGCCACACTGAAGAGGCGTGAAACGCCGAAACACGTGTCCATGGATGACTTATATATATATATATATATATATATATATAATTAATATTGATAAAGTACATTGTTATATTTATAAGTAAATTTTGTTCAATATCGTGGATAGACCATGTATATCCCGCTTAAGGTAACGTGGACATGTAGTCAACGGCACTTGGTTACTGACAGTTTCACGCCTATACGATTCTTAAACCACTTCATTTGAGGATCGCATAATCGAGAAACTGACAGTAATCAAGCGCTGTAGACGCTACTCATATATATATATATATATATATATATATATATATATAAGAATTAATGGAAAATGGAATAAAAAAAATCAATGAAATGAATGGAATAAATGAAAAAATCTTTCCCAAAGGACCTCTCTTAAAAAAAAATTAACCATTTTTTAGAGAGTTTCCTGATAGAAAAGCCTTCTTCATTTTTATTGGACTCTTTATTGAAGAGTATATATATATATATATATATATACACGCACACACACACACGCACACACACATATATATTCGTATTATATATTTTATTATTATATCGTTGGGAAAGGTGGGCATCCAACTACTCTCCATCCAGCTATTGGTAAATAATAGGGCATGCTGGGCTCTTTAAACTTGGTTAAGTAACCAGTCTAAGAGAAGGAAAACTCTTATTCAAACCCGTAAGAAATTGACATTGTGTCACATTCTGCTCTTGTGGAGGGGTTAGTAAATATATATATATTATGTTGAAAGATAAATGGAAAGAAAATGTTGTATGGATGAAAATTATTTATTGTCACGCCGATACATGTTTCGACCAAGAGTTTATCCTTGTATACATTGTATTCTATTCGCTATTATTTTAAATTATTAAATTACGTTTTTTTTTCTATTGGTGTTGACTTACAATAAAAACAGATTTCCAGACATCTCACAGTTATTAAAATTACAGAAATTTATTGAAATACACAAATAAATAAAATTACAACAATAATAATAATAAAAAACACAGCTTTCTGTTTCAAGATCCATACGCAGGTCAATAATATATATACGAAATATCTAAACTTATTTTTTTATAAAATATTACATGTCACTGAATACTCTCTATAATCTTTCAAACAGTAAGCGTCACTTAAATTTTCTAAAAAGATTATTTTATCGAACACATCCAAGTTCTCTGTATTCTTACCGTTTTATTTTCAAACATCAAAATATATTACCCAGAAAATGACCGCTTTTTTGTATACTTAAAGTATATGTTTCCCTATTATTATTACTAGCAACAGAAAACACCCTCCGGGCGCCGTAAGAATTAATTTTTGAAAGACATTGCCTGAGAGGGTGGGAGTTAAAAATTCAATGTCAGAGGGATTGTATCATAAGTAAGTAAAATCATCAAATTCATTAAAGGATTAAAAAAAACAAAAAAAACAATTTGAAATGAAAACTGAGCCCCGTCTCTCTCAAATAAAATGTTGTGTGCATGTAATAATCAATTATTTTGAATATTTTCCACATCAATTTTCCACAAAATCGTAGGCCTTTATTTATTAGTAAACTTTTTAGTTAACTTCTTGTTACTGTAAAATAAAATAGGGATGAGAGTAAAAAAACAATTTTTAAAATTGCTTACTCAAATTTTGGGTGTATATAGCATAAATATTGTGACGTAAGCTGTCACGTAGAGCTATGACGTAGTTTTTGTCACAGACAGAAATACAGACAATCCTCATTATTAATACATTTTATTTTATTTTGTATTTATAATAATAGTGAATTATAGTGAATAGAATACAATGTATACAAGGACAAAATCTTGGTCAAAACACGTGTCAGCATTCCAATAAATTATTTAATATATATATATATATATATATATATATTATATATATATATATATATATATATATATATATATACTAAAAAAACAGCCTAGCTAGATACAAGCGAACGTTTCTGAAGCTCGAACCATCCATGGCTGATTTAACATAACTGGTGGATGAGCCACGCCCCTTCTGCTGAACACATGAAACAGGTGAAATTCTTTTCATTGTTAATTTGATGATGTTAGCAGGCTGACAATATTACCACAAGAATGTCTGAGGCCACCGTGGCGGGAAAGTGTTTTATAATTAAATACTACGTCACTTCCTTTTGTTTTCAACTCGCCTCATTAAACAAGAAGGAAATTTTGTACAACAAGAACAATCCATAATAACTGATTAGAAATCAGTTAGTTTCATAGCAATTATCTCTATATGTACATTATATTATGGTCACTAGCAAAAAAAAAAAACGCCCTCTGGGCAACGTTAAAAAAATATTGCCTAAAAAATTTTTTTTTTAAATATATTGCCTTAAAAATATTGGGGATGGAAGTTGAAAATTTAATATCAGAGAGTTTGTATCATAAGTAAAGTAAAATCATCAAATTTATTAAAAGAGGAAAAAATAAAAATAAATTTATTAAGGAGTAAAAAATTTAAAAAATTGAAATGGAAACTTAGTTCTGATAACTTTAAATATATATTAAAATAAAACAAACTATATATAGATAGATAACACCAGGTATGTATTTATTAAAACTTGTTTAAAAAACCAATGACGACTGTCTAACATTTCATGCTCAAATTTTGAGTGTATTCATTCTATGTTATAACGATTTTAGGTTGTGTGACGTAAGCAGTGACGTAGTTTTTGTTACAGACAAAAACCGGAAGCGAATCTCCATTATTAATAGATGTGACTTTTCTCCCTTGTTTAATTTTAAAAGAATTAAACAGGAATAATAAGAAGGAAAACTTGAAATTTCCACGATTTTTCGTAATTTTAAAGTTCATTTACGATTAGGGTTAGGGTTAGGGTTAGGGTTAAATTTAGTATTGGGGTACGCAGTGGGAAAATAGTTGAGAAGTGAGTACGATTTTGTCGCCATAGTCAACAACCTGCTGGGTGAGTGATACAGATGAAAGTGCAGATGAAATTGAGTAATACAGTGCGAGAATCAATTGATTTTAATGGCATTTCAACCTGTCTAGGGTTATTTCACGCCTAAGAGGTTAAAGATATTATTTTTATATTCTATTTTCCAAAATTTCGTTCGACCGAGATATTTTCTACCACGTAATTCAGTGTTGCTTCTATTAGTTTCGCTTCCGAATTCAACCAGAAGATGGTTTTCACTGAACATATGGACTCACCACTCCTAATACATTTTTTGCCAGAAATTTTGGTGGCTTGTCAAACACTTAGTAAACTTTGTAAGACTTTCTAAAAATAATTTCTTTCTCAAGAAATTTACTCCTGATGTTGACATAAGGTCAAAACTATTTGAGAACAAACAAAAAATAAATAACATAAAACGACTATTCCTGATTGTCTGATCACTTTTCGTTCACCTTACACCCCCAACACACACACACACACACTATATATATATATATATATATATATATATATATATATATATATATATATATGTTAGCCTTGCAGTTAGGGTTCGAATCACACACAAAGCGGCTTCCTGTCTATAACTCTGCTGATGAGGCATAATATGCTGAAATGTACATACAGAGATCGACTCTTTCTCGATTGGTTTACGCCTTACATTTGAACAGATATATTCGCCTAATTCATTAATTATCAACTAATTAATTTTCAAATTAGGTATGACTTCAATTGAGCACATATTCTCCCCCCCTCCAAAAAAAAATATATATATATATTATTATTATTATTCATTATTACTATTATTATTATTATTATTATTATTATTATAGATAGGGAAGTCAACGTTAGAATATTTGGGTTTTTATCAAACCTTCCTCAAGACATTCTCACGTCGACTTCACCATTTATAATAAATTTATCTTTTTGGGAATAACTTAGTTTTTGTATTCTTTAAATACCGTCAGATATATTTCCATATTTTCCACCCATATATATATATATATATATATATATATATATATATATATATATATTCCACCCATATATATGTATGTGTGTCTGTGTGTCTGTGTGAAATAGGTGCATTTGCGCAGCATATTTTCATTCAAACAAATTTTGACTTTTTATTTTCATTTTCTAAAGACTTTCTTGCTTTCTTAATTTCTTTTTTCTTTCTTCTTTCTTTCTCCGTTCTTTCTATCTTTCTTTCTTTTTTTTTTCTTCCTGTCTTTCTTTCTTCCTTTTACCTGTTTAGTTCTTCCTTCTTTCTCTTTTTTCTTTCTTTCTCTTTATTTTCTCGATAGAATTTCATAAAAAATCAAAGACAATTATTATTCCATAAATTAAACGATATCTATTCTACATTACTTTGTATAATACGTCCCATGATTTTTTTAAAATAATTCACACCTTAAAAAATAGTTCCAGAACCGAAGCCTCATCATCAGATGCAGTTTTGGTACCATATACAATACACCCCTATTTCTGGTCGTATTTTAAGTGCCATCGACAGAAAGCCAAACAGCCTCGTCCAGGATTTGATCTCGGTTTGCCGACTCTATTTCCTATGACGATAACCATTATGCAATGAACGCCTCCTTGATATGTACGTGGGTGTCGTTCTCCTAAATAACTACCCTTATTGTGACGAATTCAAAGGAGATGAGTGTACAGATAATACTGGGACCATAGACTGATAAGCAAAATACCAGAGTGACTTTGATAAATGGCTCTCCCGCGATAAGTAGGAATCAGCCAATTAAAAACCTATAATTTGTTACCTTCCTTCTGGGACATTTTCGTAGATTTCACCAATGCATTTCTATCTTATTAACCTTACAATCTTTTCTAGCTTGAAAATTTAAGTTTTGCTTTATCCAGTTCACCAAAGAAAAAAGTCCATTCTTTAAGGTTCACATAACTCTCTCTCTCTCTCTCTCTCTCTCTCTCTCTCTCTCTCTCTCTCTCTCTCTCTCTCTCTCTCTCTCTCTCTCTCTCTCTCTCTCTATCGCTCGCTCGCTCGCTCATATATATATATATATATATATATTTTATATATATTTCTCTCTCTCCCTTTCTCTCTCTCTCTCTCTCTCTCTCTCTCTCTCTATATATATATATATATATATATATATATATATTAGAGAGAGAGAGAGAGAGAGAGAGAGAGAGAGAGAAAGAGAGAGAGACCGTCCTAGTAATCACAAGGTTCCGGGTTCGATACCGACCCTCGCCAATACAGAGTATGAATAGCACAGGGATCTGTGCGGTAAAGTGATGAGCTGATGGTAGATGTAGTGCTCCGCATCAGACGTCAAAACAATCTCCCTGGCTTAATGCTAGTGAAACAGGGATAGACTCCCTCACTGTGTAGCTGATACCGACTTTAGTCCACCCCGACTGATATATATATATATATATATATATATATATATATATTATATATTATGTGTGATGTGTGTGTGTGTGTGTGGTGCGTGTGCGTTGTGTGTGTCATGTGTGCCAGCTAAATAATGGACCATTCCTTTTTTATTAGAAAGAAAGGAAGGGAAGAAAAGAACATTGTACACAGGTAAAATATAATAAGAAAGCAAGAAAGAAAGAGAGTAGGGAAAGATAAAGAGAGAGGTGAGTGCGCGGAAGCAATAACACTAATCAGTTTCAATCGAACATAATGAAAAGATGAAAAGAAGTAAAGAAATAAAAATAAAAAGAGTGGAAGAGATTTAAATCAAAATTATTATACATTTTACATATTGAAGTATTTGCAATAGCTTTTAATTAAACAAATCAAACGTTGCAATAATTAAATCATCATACTGTGGCATATCCACAGGTCCTGCAAGTTATTATTATTATTATTATTTACTCCTTTTGAGGTTTCACATCAGCATTAGCTGATGGTCTTTCATTGGAGTCTGAGTGACAGCAAGTCTCCTCAGATCTCCAGGACTCTTCTGAGTATTCTGGCAGATTGCAGCAGTGTAGTGTTCTGGATGGTATCAATCCTTCCTCTTATTTCCTGACTTTCCAAACCCTTTTCAATCCTTTTGGGACCGTTCCAAGTGCACCAACTACAATTGGTATCACTTTCACTTTCATATTCCATAACTTTTTCAGTTCTCTGGCAAGGTCCAGGTATTTGTCCATTTTTTCATTTTCCTTTAGCTTCACCCTATGATCTGCTGGAAATGCAAAATCTACCAGTTGACAAGTTCTTTCTTTTTTGTTTATCAACACTAGGTCTGGTCTTCTTGCTGGGATAAGGTGATCCGTTTTTATTTCAAAGTCCCAGAGAATTTTATGCGTTTCGTTCTCAAGAACAGATTCTGGTTTATGGATATACCATTTTGTTGTATGGTCAAAATTTAATTTTTTGCATAATTCCCAGTGGGTCACCTTCCCAACCCAGTCGTGTCTAGTTTTGTATTCTCGTTGTGCTAGTTTGTTACATTCGCAGAGTATATGGTTTACAGTCTCATCTCTATTCCCGCAAAGTCTACATTTACTATTTTGTTGGGTCCTATCAATTTTCGCTTTGATGTAGTTTGTCCTTATGGCATTATTTTGTGCAGCAATTATAAGTGATTCAGTTTCTCTTTTGAGGTTTCCTTTTCTTAACCATGTCCAAGTCTTTTCATGGGCATATTATTATTATTATTATTATTATTATTATTATTATACGGTGTTGGTGCTAGTATATGAGGATTAAAATGTACTGTTTTTCGGCTTTATTTGTTATTAAATCCTTTTGGGTTTAGGGTTTATAGACATAATATCCATCTATCTTCCCCAATTTCTAGTATTTATGTTGTCAACTGTTAAGCATAAATGTTGTTTAACTGGGAGTAATCTATTATGATCTAATACTCTTATTCTATGTCTGTAGTTGTCCATTGTAAAATTGAGGGGTCATTCTGATTTTCCTATATAGTGTTATGAGTAACGAGTGTATTCTAAAGAGTAAATAATGAATATGCAATTACAGTTTGATTAGTAAGATATTTTAAAGGTGTTCTTATTCATAGAATTAGTAAATGAATTAGTGCATGTGCAGAAGAGCCTGTTTCTACCATCACATGACTTGTTCTCCAGATTTATTTGGGATCTAGTTGATTCCAATCATACAAGATTTTTGAGCATATGAGAGCAAACCTAGTGTGAAATGATTTTTACTATAAAAATGCGTTGGAAATGATTTTTACTATAAAAATGCGTTGGAAATCATTTTTACTATAAAAGTCCTTAGGAAATGAATTTTAATTCATTGGAAATTATTTTTACTATAAAAATGCGTTGGAAATGATTTGTACTATAAAAGTCCATAGGAAATGAATTTTATGAAAAAATTCATTAGAAATTATTTTTACTATAAAAATGCGTTGGAAATGATTTGTACTATAAAAGTCCATAGGAAATGAATTTTACTATAAAAATTAATTGGAAATTATTTTTACTATAAAAATGCGTTGGAAATGATTTGTACTATAAAAGTCCATAGTAAATGAATTTTATGAAAAAATTCATTGGAAATTATTTTTACTATAAAAATGCATTGAAAATGTTTTTTACACTTAAAAATGGATAAGAAATATCAATAAATAATCGGATTTGTTAAAAAAAAAAGGTAAAATGATTTTTTTCAAACTCTTTTCCATAAATGTAAATGCTACATTGTTTGGAATTGATTCATAGCAAAAATAATTTCAATCTCGGAACAATATTTGTTTTGGGGTTGTTCAAAATGGTCTGGATTGAACAGAGGTCTGTCGTCATCATTTTGGTGGCCGAGAAGTCCAAACCACGTGAAATTTACAGAGGAATGTGTGATGTGTACGGAGAAGCATGTTTTAGTTTATTAAAATCTTTACAAATGAACTAAAAACGGTTTTACAACTACGAACCTGAGTTGAAAAGACAGTTCATGGAGTGGAAAGACTGAATCTCCGGTAAGGAAAATGTTCCGGGAGCAGCCGCCCGTTAGGAAGGTCATGCTGACAGACTTCTGGGACGGGAAAGTTCCCATCACTATTGAAAAAAGTGCAACTATAAACAGAGCTTCTTATTGCCAACTCCTTAAGCAAAATTCCCCTTATTTATCGACTGAACCCCATATACTTCAAGTTTTAGTTAAAGGAAATCCAAGCAGTTCTTAATTATTTGTGTTGAAGGGGGCATTGTTGAATTTTGTTACATATATATATATATATATATATAATATATATATATATATATATATATATAAGTAAAGAAATAACAAAAAGACTTAGAGATTTAGCATTATAGTCTAATTTCTGTCAACGGTTTATTTTCATATTGGTTGAATAGGTGAATTCGTCTGGTAACGAATTTGGAATATGTCTTTCTTTTTCTAATCTGTCAAAATAAGGGATACATTAAGAGATACATTTTTTGCTGACCGAGTTTTTTGTGGCTGAAGTGAAACTACAACATAATTTTTTTTTTGCAACATCAAGGATTTCATTTGGAATTCATATCACAGGACTATAAAAAATTTAAAAATTTAAAAAATTAAAAATAAAAATCTGTTTTCAAATGCCTTTAAAGTAATAAAGAATTCATAATTCACATCTGATGAGTAGGGAGAGTTAGACAATTTGTCTAAGCTCCCTGAAATAGACTATCATGCTAAATCTCTAAGTCTTTTGTTATTTCTTTACTTATATATTTGCTCTGTGACTCTAACATTAAGAGCACACATTGAGCTCTCAAACTGCGACATGTTTTTTAAATAAAACTCTTGTGTCGTAAGGAAGATTTCTTCTCTGGACTTTTGGATTATATATATATATATATATATATATATATATATATAATATATACATATATATATATATATACATATATATAATATATATATATATATATATTTATGATATAATGGAGAATGAATATGGAAAGTTTTAGGGTACAAAGGTGCTCAATGCTAAAATAGCAGAGCAGGTTTAAAATCATAAATGAAATATTATCGCGTTAATTTTCCATAACAATAGTTTCAGACGTATTATGCAATCTTCAGACGGTTAAATATTGAAATATTGAAAAAGTGGCTTCTTTAGCGTTTGTATAATATGAAGCGTGCTTACGCGATGGAACGTTATTACGTAAGACTTATATTTAAAAACATAAACATGCTCAGGTCTTAATGAACGCGGTGTCCAGATGTAAAAAAAAATTAAATAAAATAAATTAATAAAATAAACGAAAAATATTTTTTTAAATTAATAGAGGGCGGAAAATATGAACTAGTTTCCAAATGTAGACATTTAAACAAATTTATCTTAAGTTACTGACCTTAAATAATCGCATATTTTTCACCCTCTATTAATTTAAACTTTTTTTATATTTTATTTAAAATAAATAAAATATTTAAAAAGTTTAAATTAATAGAGGGTGAAAAATATGCGATTATTTAAGGTCAGTGACTTAAGATAAATTTGTTTAAATGTCTACATTTGGAAACTAGTTCATATTTTTCGCCCTCTGTTAATTAAAAAAATATTTTTCGTTTATTTCATTATTTTTTTTCTACTGTAAAATTGAATCCTGATAAATAAAAATGTAAGCTGTAATTTTAAAGTTAGTAAAATAGGTGTATCGTCGTGGTGTAATGGTTAGCAAGTTAGTCCCACAGATCCATTATTACTGAACTAGCTGGACTTATGGTTATACCAGAGTATCATAGTTTAATCATTACAACGTTTGATGTGTTTACTTAAGAATATTAGCAATATAGTTCAATATGTTAAAAATGTAATAATCTCTCTCTCTCTCTCTCTCTCTCTTCTCTCTCTCTCTCTCTCTCTCTCTCTCTCTCTCTCTCTCTCACTTCTTTCGTTTCTTCTTTTCATTTTTTCATTATGATCGAATGAAACAGATTAGCGTTATCACTGCTCTATCCCTTTCTCTATTTCCCCCCACTTTCTTTCTTTCTTTCTTCCTTTCTGTCTTTCATATTATATTTTTCTGTGTAGCATTCCTTTTTCTTCCCTTTCTTTCTTTATAATAAAAACGGAATGGTTCATTATTTAGCTGAGGTGATGACACTCATAAGAAATAATAATGCGGCTAATAAGCGACACCGGATAACATTGTTTTCCTTTCACTTTTAACTTGTGGGTGTGTTTGCAAGATGATACTTTTAAGGAACAGTCGCAAAGTTAAGTAACAAGTGATAGTGAGTTCAATCCTCGCTGGATGTCTCATTAAAAATTCCCCACGTAAAAAAAGGCCTTGTGTTAATCCAACAATTTATGTGGAATCCATTATGTTAGCTTCTGGCGGTGTTTATTTGTTTTGTTTTTGTTTTGTTTTGTTTTAAGTTTCGTTTCGTTTTGTTTTAAGTTTCGTTTCGTTTTGTTTTAAGTTTTTGTAAACGACAGACTTCATTTGAGTGAATGATCAAGCAATGATGGTTCGAGCAAACATCAAAGACACTTTTTCAGATGGATTCCCTAACATGGCACTGGATAACGTTTGCATCAGATTAAAGCCATTAACACATTCAATCAAATTCATATACGCATCCTCTCTCTCTCTCTCCCTCTCTCTCTCTCTCTCTCTCTCTCTCTCTCTCTCTTCTCTTCTCTCTCTCTACCATTCTCTCTCTCTCTCTCTCTCTCTCTCTCTCTCTCTCTCTCTCTCTCTCTCTCTACCATTCTCTCTCTACCATTCTCTCTCTCTTTACCATTCTCTCTCTACCATTCTCTCTCTCTCTCTCTCTCTCTCTCTCTCTCTCTCTCTCTCTCTCTCTACCATTTCTCTCTCTCTCTCTAACCGCCTCTCGCCTCCCTTGCCACCGCTGCCGGTGCAAGAAATCAACGAATGTTAAGTAAACTTTTACATTCTTTCATTATCATATAAACAAAGGATTTATTTCTTTCTGCTCTATACACTAAGGTGAAATAATTATATCCTTACGCGTATATTTCGCTTTGTTTGGGTTTGTTTTTACTTGATTCGTCATTCGTTTTTGTTGTCTTTTACCAAAACCAATTTAATCTTTGGTTGTTAAAATAAACTACAGGGGTTTCAAATAAGAGATTACGGCAGACCGGACCGGAACACATCGTCAGCTCGTTATTCATCGACAGCGCTTTAACACTTTGCCTACCAAATTTGTCTACCAAATTTCCCGCACGGCTATACCAAATTGTATTGGTATTTTTTTTTTTACCTGTATGATGGTATATTTCAAAGTTCGCTATCTATTCCCCCAGAACTCATTTTACTTAAATAAAGATGTCAGAAGTGTTAACTACAAAATTCAATTTATTTCGGGGATGTTTGCACATATCTATTAAGATAAAACAAAAATATTAGAAATCAATATTTATTCAAATCAAATGTTTAAGATCAATAAGCAAATTAACTTTCCCGTGAACATTGTAACTCCAAAGATGGAGCTGCCATTGCCATTTGCCTAAGTTTACTTGTACCACACAAGTGGCAGTTTAAAAGGTGGGAAGTATTTCTGTCACGTTTTATATATCTCTTTCCTTACCAAATTCCCCCACCCTCGGCTATACCAAATTTTTCTTGGTATGTTTTTTTACCTGTATGGTGGTATATTTCAAAGTTCACTATCTATTCACCTCATAACTAGTTCTATTCAAATAAAGTCCAATTATTATTGTAATCTGATTCCTGTTCAAGTATAATGAAGTAATCGTGGAAGGATCGCAGTGTTGGGAGAGCCGCTGTGAGCTGCTTAAAGTAGGTAAAGAGTTAGAATCATGGTTTTCAAAGATAATCCCTTCTTGTATGTTTTTAAAATTTAGGGAAAGGACAGTTCATGGAAATACAAATTTAAAATAAAGTCATATTATTATTGTAATCTGATTCCTTCGGGTCAATTATAATGAACTAACCATCAGTTTTTGTACAGTGGTGGGAGAGCCGCTGTGAGAAGTTTAAAGTAGGCACAGTTAACAATTAGGCTGCTAATGTTTGTCTCTGTCTGTCTGTCTGTCTGTCTGTCTCTCTCACTCTCTCTCTCTCTCTCTAACTGTTGCGTCCTATCTTTATTTCATGTGCTAATGTTGCGTATCTACTACTACTACTACTACTACTAGTAGTAGTAGTAGTAGTAGTAGTAGTAGCAGTATGTATGTATGTATTCATGACAATTTATTCAGACTCCAGGAACAAACAATGTGTCTTGTGCAATCTGTAACAAAGTTTGTAAATTGGCTTTTGGTCTAAACAGACATATGGTGGTGCATAAGCATCAAATTTTATCATCCGATCCAGTGGGAAAGACGTTTTTCCTATGTCATATTTGCATCAAACTTTGTAGATCTGTAGCAGGATTGGGTGCTTATGAGAAGAAAGGTTCGGATTGTGAGGGACGACAGTGATCTGTAAAGATTATGCTATTGCTATGTATGTATGTACTCAACACATCCGCTACGAGCAAGATGTGGCACAAGGTCAATTTTTTTTCAGCAGAGTAATACTGGTTTGGGTTTAGAGTTTTCCTTCTTATAGGCAGGGCCAAAACTAAAGAACCCAACTATTTACTCCTAACTGGGGAGAGAATAGATAGGTTTATGCCTTTCCCAAGGCATTAGCACAAAGTGAAATCCTAACAGCTTCGACCAGAATTTGAACTCGGCTTGTCGTATCCATTCCGTAATACGATAAGCATTACGCCACCCGCCTCCATAATAGTAGTAGCAGTAGAAATAGAGGTAATAATCATTATGATGTGCAAGTCTTAGTGCCCGCGCTTCGCTGTTATACATTGGTACCTAGATTTAAGTGTTCAATTCGTTCCAAATCTAACTCAATTTCCTCGTATATCAAATCAAATTACCCCATTGAAATTAACTGAAATGCCATGGATCCGTTCCAGCCACAAAAAACACCCTAATTATTTGTTAGTTTTTTTTTTTTTAATAAGAAAAATAGCGCTGTATTGTATAAAAAAACCATAATCAAATTAGAATGTAATGAATTATGTGTTGTAATATGTTTTAATGTTTATCTTTTTGTAAATATTTTTCTTTATCGTAATAAATTTGGAAACTAAAACGGGTACTATTCGCAGAGTTCCGTCCCGGTCCCTTGCCTTAAAAACTGCTAGGCGGTGATGCTTTAAAAAAACGTAAATGCGATATTTTAATCCCTCCAGTTTTTTTCGACAAGTAAATGTAAATATTTTAACCCTCCCCCTCTTAAAAAAAATTGGGGGGGGGTGCTAAATATTTACATTTTTCAGCTATCGCCGCCTAGCAGTTTTTAAGGTAGTAGGCCGGGACGGAAATCTGCGAATAGTACCTTAAATTGTTTTAGTGAACTTATTGACATAAGCATATTAAAGCACAATCGTACCTCAAATTTTAGCATACAAAAGCCACACAAAGCAAAAACAAAGATCGAATGACAACTCGTAACTAAGAAAACTCGTAAGTTGGGGCGCTCGCAACTCAAGGTACTACTGTACATTTTTTCAGGATATGGTAATTAGGAAAAAAAAGAAAGAAAAAAAAAACAAAATAACTTATTGTTTCGGTTTTAGATTTGTGATTGCAAATACTCCTATAATAAGTAATTGAGAGTTATCTCTCCTATTTTATGATTACCTCCCCTTGGAGAACTCTGTAGTGAATACTAGACTATATAAACTCTCAATAGTGTATCAATTAATTCTAAGTAGAATAAAACTTTCCAAAGTCTATCGGTTTTATCGTTTGTCATTACAACTCCCCCACAAAAAAACAATATTCACTAAAGAACAGTTTCCAAATTTATTACGCCAAAGAAAAATATTATTTATAAAAAAAAATAATCATTTAAACATATTACAGTACATAATTCCTTAAATTCTATTTTTATACAATACTCTGTAGAGTAGAATTGGACTGTCATATTAAGTAATAGGGGCTTTTACAGGAAGCACTAGATCAGTGATTCTCAACGTGGTCCAGCTGGACCATTGTGGTCCACAGAACATTTCTAGTGGTCCACAGAAAGTTCGAAGCCACAACATGTTTTAGCCATTTCACAAAATTTAACTAATTTAGCGCTTCTTATAATGACCCTCCCCAGTTGAAAATCTCTATTTAAGCGCACGTCGATGATCGACGGAAAATGAATTGTCTTGTCTTACTTTAACACGTGTGCTAGCCGCTCGCAGCAACATTCAGGAAAAGTAGGATTGGTCCATGGGAATTTTTGAATAAAAAATGGTCCATAAGCCGAAAAAGGTTGATAAGCACTGCACTAGATTATATAACTTACCTCCTCCAATAGTATATTAAAACTTGGCTTTCTAGAAGCCGGGGAACTTTTATTCACGCTGAATGCTGGAAAATGATTTAGTGTGAATACTAATACTACGAATATAACAACAACAACTACTACTACTACTACTACTTGATACGTTTTTTTACATTCCAAATACAGTCCTTTTTTTTATTCAAAAAACGTAACAAAAAATTAGGGCTTTATGAGAGTGGTTAGACTGGAACAGATTAATGGCATTTCAGTTTATATCAATGGGGGAAATTGATTTGATTTACGAGGAAATTGAGTCATGAGCGGAATGAATTAAACTCGTAAGTCAAGGTACTACTGCATTGTATATATATATATATATATATATATATATATCTGTGTGTGTGTGTGTGTGTGTGTGTGTGTGTGTGTGTGTGTTTTTATGTCTTTGTTTTCATTATAGTAATCACAAAATAATTTGTTCTTAATTTCCCATTTCGCGTCAATGTAGGCGGCGTATTTCTCAAAGGCAATTTGAAATGCTGAAACATCAACAT
>CM042143.1:63187948-63195448 GCA_023376005.1 Doryteuthis pealeii | reverse complement strand
AGAGATATTTCTAATAAAGGGGGACTCACCGTTTTATGCCTCATTCCGACCAGTTTGACAGTAATACTCTAACTGACTTCTCCCTTGCCCCTTTTCGGTTAGGGTTCATAGACCGCAGAAACTAGTGCTCCGCACCAAATGATATTGAACTCATTAAACTACTCCAAATTTAATACTCTGATTTTAGTTAATATTTTTATAAACAAAATAATCAATAAAAATAAGACATAATTAACTGGTTGGTTTTAGCGGCAGTTACACTTGGAGAAGTCGACGTTATAACTGTTAGGATTTGTGTGGCCATTTTTAGGTGAGAGCACTTTGCAGTAGAGATCCCTTGTGTTCCTTAGTGTTAAGTAAAATCATTGTGTTCTTTAGTGTTAAGTAGAATCCTTGTGTTCTTTAGTGTTCGGTAGAATTCTTATGTTCCTTAGTGCTAGGTAGAATCCTTGGTTGCTGATCCGTCCGTCCATGTCGAATACCAGCAACTAAGGGGCTTTCAAAATCGGCGATTAAATAGTTAACTAACCACTTATTCGAGCGTGTTGATTGGCTGTTTGAATCCACACAGAGTCTATAAGTTTAAGTGGTGGCTTACAGCATACCTTATATAAAAGAAATATTCCAATAATAACGTTTCGGTTTATGCAACCTTCATCAGAACTCTGCTGCACATCACTATTAGATCTTTCCGATAATTTCTCTTTATATCTTGTCTGTAGTTCAGCGGCAGTGCACTAGATGTTGTAAATATATCTGAGTTCAACTATCCTAACTAGAATCATGTTGTGATATAACAGGCGGTCGGAGAGGCCCCTACGATCAATCGGCTGGTCATGTCAAGCCCTAGCACCTATATGATTGTCCCAGAGCTATTCCCCCTTATGGCAAGGGGTTGGCCCTTTTAACATATATGTGCTAGAAGGCTATGGCTGAGGTTCAGTGTCCTGGGTATGACGTTAAACTCTATTTGATGGTAAGGTTCCAGTTCTGGAGCTCTTGGGAATGTGGAATACCCCTTCGTCAGCATTACTCCCAGTTCCACTCTGACTCGGAGTGGTAGTACCTGTAATGGTCCCATCTATGGGTTAAGTAGAAAAAATGAGTTTAAAGAAAATGAGTTTGAAAAAGATCATTTGAGTACTAGACCTAATGACCCTGTGCTCAGTGGCTTCGGTCTCTGGATTGATAAAATATAATATTAGCATAAATTCCAGGGGGCCATACCCCTGACAATACCTGTCTCTTGTCTAATTTTAAAGGGCGGGGATGGGTTTATTGTCCGGTGCCTGAGGCGCATCAAAAGAGGAATGCCAAAAGGATACACGTAATTTTTACACTGGCTTGTGTTTGTGCGTGGCTTCCCACAATTATCGGACTTTATGTTAATTTGACACGGTGGGAGGTTAGAAGATAGATACTTTAAATTGGATCTCTCTCTCTCTCTCTCTCTCTTTCTCTCTCTCTCTCTCTCTCTCTCTCTCTCTCTCTCTCTCTCCAGGCACGAAGTGGAACAGTTTCATTCACATGACTGTACATCCAAACTATCTCTCAGAGTGAAACATAGAACTCTATACCGAATTTCCTTTTTTTTTTAAGGCAACAGACATTGATATATCGCAGTTTATGGGGTTTTTGTCCCAAGAGAATTCAAGATTTTCTCTTCCTTGAAATAGTTTTGAAATATATGTTTTCTTCTCGCTCCGACTAAATTTTAGCCGAAATACATTTTGCCTTTTTCCACTAATTTTTTTTTTTTTTTTTTTTTTTTTACAATTTAATATCTATATATTAATACTCGTGATCCTTAATTCAACACCCTCTGGTTAAAAACGAGGCCGTTCAAATCGTCCAAGAAAAAAATGCAAAAATGTAAGTTCCGATTATATGGTATTGCTTATCCGCCGAATTCTTATTTCTCATTATTTCTCACCTCACCTAGATAATGGACTATTCTGTTTATTCATACAATGAACGTCCTCATGATTTTTAGGTGAAAAATTGTCCCGATAAAGTTTTTCATTACATGAATATATACGATATTAAAATATTACTTTTCAAATTTTTACCAAACAATTTTTTAAAACTTCAGAATTATATATGTGAAATTAATCACTTTTAAATTTTAAACGGAATATTTAAATTTAACAAAATAATTCAAAAAATACTATTATAAATTTGGTGGTTGGTTTTGAAGACTATCGCAATGCAAGTGTAAAGAAAAACGAGGTAACTATGATGTTGTTCATTTACCTTTGCTTTATTCTCTTAATATTCCGGGATGAAAAATCCCTTCGTCAGAAGATTTCTGAAAGCATGGACCCCTGGAAGTTCTAGTGACTGTTAATATCTTTCTTTCCCGGGTTCATCCCAAAATATCAAGATAACAAATCAAAGCTAAATGAACAACATCATAGTTACCTCGTTTTTTCAATATACAATTTTATTTGTATGAAAATATAATGGCAGCGTATAAGTTATTTCTGTGCAAGGCCAGACGCATATAAGCACTACTACAAGGATCGAACTTAATCTCCAATTGTAGGTTTAATGTTTTGGAGTTTGTTATTAATGGGTGTATTCCAATGATTTAACCATTTATTAATGATAATCTTTTTCACAAATGTTTTATAATCAGTATATGGTATTTTTGTTAATTCTCTCTTGGCATGTAGTGTATATTGGGGATTCTGTGCCCTCTAGTAAATGATGATGAGTGATGTAGGTGTGGCCTATGTGAAGGCGGGTCAGCACAACTTGTTCTCTTCAATTTTTGTTGTATTTTAAGTTCCATTCTCCAAGGGTAGGTTTAATGTTTTGAAGTTTGTTATTAATGAGTGCATTCCAATGATTTTGCCACTTTTTAATAATTTTTTTCACAACTGTTTTATAATCAGTATATGGTATTTTTGTTTATTTTATGGCTTTCTTTGCTTCCGAATCTGCCCTGTCATTTCCAGGTATACCAAGGAACTTATTCCTCACGACGGACAAGACCGGCTCGCTCACCATACCACTACGACAAGGCGCCTATATTTTTTTATTGTTTGCAAATTTGATTGATCTAATTATTGTCGGTCGCTTTGAAGCGCTGAGACGCGTTGTGGCTGAGAGTGACGTAATCTTTCTGAAAATTAAATTAGTCCATTTTTTCTTCTTTTTTTTTATTGCTGTATAATTGGCGGCGATTTGTCAGCCATAGACATCAGTGACAATTCGGCTTGACGCCATTAAAACAAATGATAATTACTTTTGGAATGTGCGGCTTAACGAATTAATTGCATGCCAAGCAATCTGCCCAATTTAATCCAGACACAACACCTGGCACTCGCCTTGTGACTGAGAGAGTTACGTATTTAAAATCAGTGCCAGAGATCGGGGTTCAAAACTGTGATTTAAAAGAAAAATCAAGATATCGATTCCTGTTTTTTTTAAGACAAGCATATATATATATATATATATATATATATATATATATATATAGAGAGGAGAGAGAGAGAGAGAGAGAGAAAGAGAGAGAAAGATGAGTGCTCAATATCAGATAGAGCTATATATATATATATATATATGTATGTATATATATATATGTATGTATGTATATATATATGTATATATATATATATATATATATATATATATATATATATATATATATATATATAAGAATAAATATGAATATATATTAGTTCGTGTATATATATTTATTATATATATTTATTATATATATATTAGTTCCATCCAATAAATATATATACACCAAAATATACATATTTAGAAAACCCTCCACACGCCTCGTTCTCAGTTTTTAAAGGTTCAAAGAGATCAGCGTTCCTGATTACGTTTTCATGACAAATATATATATATATATATATATATATATATATATATATATATATATATATATATATTTTACAACACAGCCGCATGAGTAGGATGTGACACATGGTCAATTTCTTTAGCGGGGTTTCACAGGCTGAAATTCAGAGTTTTCTTTCTCTTAGACTGGTTGCCATACCAAGGTTAAAGAGCCAAGTCTGTTCTACTATTTACCAGGGAGGGAGAATAATTGAGCTATATTTTTTAAGGGCATTAGCACATGATATATATAGGAGTCAGTAGAAGCCACTTTTATCCAGAAATAACTCCAGTGGATTGTCTTGCGGTAGAGGATATTTCCAATTAGTGCCAGAGATCGGTGTTCAAACCTATTTAAAAGAAATCCTTTGTTTGAAGTTTTGAGATGGGGTTTGATAATTTGTACTATTTAGATTTTTGGACTGCTGTCCTCATTTCTATTGATATATACACAGCGTTTCGGCCGATGTGCCCTCCAGCCTTCCTCGGGTATTTCTTGTCGAACTCGGGAACCCTCTTGTTGAACTCGGAAACCTCCATATCACAATCAGGAGCCTTCACGGAACTTCGAAGCGAACCCTTTAATTCATTGGGGTTGATAGCTCTCGTTCCGTTAACCATGACCGTTAAGCTATGTTAAATCTTCTATGTTATTGTTGCATGTAGTGGAAGACACGTCGGTCAAAACGTTGTGTATATAACAATAAAGATGAGGACTGTTGACTTTTCTGGTTATAAGGTGTGTCTTAGATGTCTACTCTTACTTATAGACTCGCCGATAAACATGTGACCAACCTATTGTCCAATCACTGGCAGTGCTCCTGCTGCTGATATTATTATTTATACTGGCTGATTCTAATCTTAACTCACTACTACTTGGATCTTCTTGGACGACGGACCAAAGGACTTATTGACTTACCAAAGGATTCTATACCACAGGACTTATTGACTTACCAAAAGATTCTATATCACAGGACTTACTTATTTACTTTAAGTTCTTTACAACTGGCCAAGGATGGCGGCCAGATACTTAACAAGGATAACAGTCAGAAAAATCTAAATAATGTAAAAGAAATGTGTCATTCTGACTAACTGGCTTGCGAGACTATGACTAACAATGACTCTAGGCGCACGTATGAATTCACAAGTCTGCATGATGTTAGTTGGTTGTTTGGTTAGTTTTGCGGCATGTTAACTCTTGCGTGTTATTTTATGTGATAAAGCATGGGACTAACCGTAGGTGTGGCGCACCAAAATCTCCCTGGTCTAGCGCTAACGAAAAGGGGATAGACTCACGCACTGTCCGACTGATACCGACAATAGGCCACCACACCAGCTTTAAACAACTAATATATATATAAACATACATCTACTAATTAAATCAATCGTTCGTTATTCCCTTTCCCATAACTAGTCCTCACATTTTGTCGGAATTTTCCTAATCTGTTATTCACTTCATATATATATATATATAATATATAATATATAATATATATATAATATATATATATATATATATAAATATATATAAATTTGTTCTGGTTCCAACGGGAGAAAATTCAATATTTTATAAAAAAAAGGAAGGTCCGCAAAATGTATTTTGTTCTCAGAAAAAAATTTTTAATTCTTTTTGTTTTACATATGCAACACGTGTTTCAGATCTTCTGGTATCTTCTTCAGGCTTTGATTGATAATGCCTGAAGAAGATACCAGAAGATCTGAAACACGTGTTGCATATGTAAAACAAAAAGAATTTTTAAAAATTTTCTGAGAACAAAATACATTTTGCGGACCTTCCTTATATATATATATATATAATATATATATATATATATATATATATATATATATATATATATATAGAGAGAAGAGAGAGAGAGAGAGAGAGAGAGAGAGAGAGAGAGAGATGAGTGCTCATTCGGAGACGAAATTACTATTATACTAGAACAGACGCTCTAAATTATTACGATATAATTAACGGTCGCTAATTTTTTTGACAAAGATAAGGATATTAGTCCGAAGAAAATTCCGGCGCCAGGAAATAAATATGCACAATTTGCGAATCTTCTTCACGTGTCTTATCTCGGCGAGCAAAAAAGTTAATCTTATTTTCGGGGCAATTTTAAGTATAAAAGAAGGAACGATACTTGGTCTTGTCGTTTCTTTTGATAACAAAGATCCCGTAAGAAGAAGTTAGAAGGACAGCCCGAAGGTAGAATCATCGTTATCACTGAGACGAGACAGTATCTCATAAAAATGTCAATTAATTCCTACTGAACGGATTTACAATCGTGTAATTGATAGTTTTCCTAACATAGAATCTAATTTGTTAGTTTACTGAGATTCTATGAAGCATGGATAAACGTACATTCGTCTATATCTAGTCACTTGTGCATGTAAATTCTAGAATGGGATTTAATGTCTACAACACACACACATATACACAAATACATGCACACAAACACACACATATATATACACATACATACACACACGCATACATATATATATATATTATATATATAAACTCGACTTATTATAATACACAGTAAGAATTCGTTTTATATGTATAGTACATACGTATGCCTACATCGTATATATAATGTAAACAAGAGTTATATATTATATATTATATATATATATATATATATATAATATATATATATATATATATATATATATAACATGCATCTGCTAATTAGATCAATCGTTTGTGTGTTCGTTATTCCCTTTTCCATAACTAGTCCTCACATTTTGTCGGAATTTTCCTAATTGTTTTACTTCATATATATATTATTATATATATATATATATATATATATATATTATAGAGAGAGAGAGGAGAAGAGAGAGAAGAAAGAGAGAGAAAGAGAGAGATAAGTGCTCAATATCATTGATTAGAACTCTATATATATATTATATATATATATTATATATATATATATATGTATCCTATAAATAAATATATATATTCATTCTATATATAATATATATATATATATATATATATATATATATAATTATCAGGTCGTTCTGGCAGCATGTATATCCATCTTTCTCTCTCTCTTCTCTCTCTCTCTCTATATATATATATATATATATATATATATATATAATATATATATTATCAGGTCGTTCTACGTATATCCATCTCTCTCTCTCTCTCTCTCTCTATATATATATAATATAATTATAGGCAACTGTCCTATTATCGGTCATCGATACTGGGGAATCCCCACGCAGCATCCAGAATCCTCAGAAAGACGATTGATGGTGTGTTCATGTGTGGGTGACCACAGGAGAACGTCACTTATGAGTTCTTCCTTGCATCTCTATTAGTAAACCAGACTGGACCATTTACTCTTGGTTAGGTAACCGGTCTCGAAGTAAATCTCTGAATTCAAGCCTGTCTGCAAAAGAAATTGACCTTGTGTTACACCTTACTAACGCGGAGTGTATATATATATATATATATATATATATATATATA
Organism: Doryteuthis pealeii; assembly: GCA_023376005.1. Taxonomy (NCBI): domain Eukaryota; kingdom Metazoa; phylum Mollusca; class Cephalopoda; order Myopsida; family Loliginidae; genus Doryteuthis; species Doryteuthis pealeii. The sequence goes on along the minus strand of CM042143.1, from coordinate 63,188,103 downwards.
ATATTATATATATGAGTTTGTCATGAAAAATGAAATCAGGAACGCCGACCCTCGTGAAACTTAAAAAACTGAGCTCCTAAGAAACGTTCGAAATTGGGCTGATGACAGTTTGTCAAGGTGAGGGAATTTTGTAAATACAATGATACCCTGACTTA
>CM042143.1:63180448-63182948 GCA_023376005.1 Doryteuthis pealeii | reverse complement strand
ATTTTGACACTGTTGCCTAATAGTAAAATATACATTATATATAATATATATATATATATTATATATATATATATGTATATTATTATATATATTAATATATATAATAATAAATATTGGGGGAGAATATGTGCTTAATTGAAGTCGTACCTAATTTTTGGAAGTTAATTAATTAATTAATTAATTAATTAATTAATTAATTAATTAGGCGGGAATACCTATTTAAATGTAAGGCTAAACAAATCGAGAAAAATCAATCTCTGTATGTACATTTCGGCCTACAGAGATTGATTTTTCTCGATTTGTTTAGCCTTACATTTAAATAGGTATTACCGCCTAATTAATTAATTAATTAATTAATTATTAATTAATTAACTCTCAAAAATTAGGTACGACTTTAATTGAGCACATATTCTCCAAAAATTGTCGGCTAAAAAAGCCATATCATAAACACATCGCTAATGTGTATTTACTTATCATATATATATATATATATATATATATATATATGTGTGTGTGTGTGTGGTGTGTGTGTGTGTGTGTGTGTATACCCTACCCCTTCACTATTTATTCATCTATCGTTTGGTTCAAACTATAGTGAGTGTGTATGCAACATATTTCAGACATAATTACATTCCTATAGACAAAACTAACAAGCTCAATTCAGCTATAGACAGGACTTGAACGTTTTTAAATTCTTATTCATAGGTAGTTTCAATAAGTAAAATATCAAGGAAAAGATTTTACGGCATGTCAACTCTTGTTGGGTTATTTTATGCCGATGGCACTTTGTTTTATTCATTCATGATGGGTTTTCAAAAAACTTTCTAAACTCAATTTTTAAACCAATCTTTTGCACTCTTTTTTATTTATTTATAGGGGGCTATAAAAGGTACTACCACTGTAGGTTAAGGTTGAACTGAGAGTAATTGCGATGAAGGGGTAATCCACACTCCCCAGCGTTCTAGAATTTAAACTTCACCTCTCGAAGCAGTTTAACGTCATACTCAGGACACTAAGACCACCAGCCACTGCATATATATGATAAGAAGGGTTGGGGGTTTGCCATAAGAGTAATAGGGTTGTGACAATCATATAGTTGCTAGGGCTTGACGTGTTTTAATCATGTTTTTAAGTCGTCTTCTTTGGCGTATAATATATATATATATATATATATATATATATATATAATATATTATATTGAAGTAGATAAACAATCAGTTGAGATGGCGATAGCCGACAATTTTTAGGAGATTATGTGCTTAATTGAATTCATACCTAATTTGTAAATTAATCAGTTATAATTAAATGAATTAGGCGTGCAAATATTTGTTTACGCCTTACATTTAAACTGATTTGCACGCCTAATTCATTTAATTATAACTAATTAATTTACAAATTAGGTATAACTTCAATTAAGCACAATATATATATATGTGTGTATGTGTGTGTGTGTGTGTGAGAGAGAGAGAGAGAGTGAGTGTGTGTGTGTGTGTGTGTGTGTGTGAGAGAGACAGACAGACAGAGAAGACATAACAGATACAGAGTGTGTATGTGAGTGTGGTAAGTTCATTTATATAATAGGTTTACATATGAAAATTCCACAGATATACATGCATAATAACTGAATGAATTTAAGCTATAAAATAAATTTAAATAAAAACATTCCAAATTTCTATTACTATTTTGAAATGTAGTAATTTAATACCAGCACATAGGCCTAAGACACAAAAAAAATATAAACTTATATAATATATTTTTTTTAATAAATCGAAACTTGAATGAAAAAACTGAAGATAGGTTTTCTGAAATAAGCGGCAAAATATATTCATCTAATTTTTTATTTTCTTAAGTCATTAACCTTTTGGGTGGAAGGTTCTCTTTGCAATAAAGCTAACTTGACCGTAATTGAAAATCAGACCTATTGACAAAATTATCACTTATCAATTTTAAGTTAATATCTGGTATTAAAAAATATGGCCAAAATGGAAAAGTAAATTCTTTTTTAATTTTTAATCAGTTATTCCTTTTTACTCGGGTTTATTTAAATAAGCAAAATAGGCAAAATAGATTAATCAATTAGAAAAAATATGCTACCTTTAGTTACATAGCAGTCGACTTAGAAACTTTTGGGGGGCTGGAATCAATGGTTGCTTTGCGGCTTAGGTTTATGAAGGTTCCACAACAAAAAGACAGGTGTGTTTAGTTACAGATATAGTAATAGAATTATTCATTATTAAATATTGGCTGTCTTATATATATATATATATATATATATAGGTATATGTAAAAACAAAATTTCTTTTGCGATGAAACAAAGAAAATACAGTGCTCAATCACAGTTTGTAAGAGCTAATATTTATTTATTTTACAATGTTTTCATAGATCAATGTTCATTATCAACGACCGCGGTTTCATGCTAAAGCAATCATCAGGTTGAGAGAGCAAGATCCAAATGGTGTTTGTTGTGGTTCTTTACTCAAAATCAAATTTAGGATGTAAA
>CM042143.1:63167948-63175448 GCA_023376005.1 Doryteuthis pealeii | reverse complement strand
TCGCGTTCCGTACGTTTTAACAAACAAATTCAAGTACCGTCGGTGGGCCTGATAAAATACCTTCGCGAACCGGATCCGGCCCGCGGGTCGTAGTTTAGCGACCCCTGCCCTAGTGCTATACAAACTACAATCTTTAATATTCCTACTTCCCTTGATGTATTAAGTTGACAGATGGAACGCGTTTCGTACGTTTTAACAAACAAATTCATTGGCAGGCCAGATAAAATGCCTTTGCGGGCCGGATTCAGCCCGCAGGCCGTAGTTTGGTGACCCCTGATCTAGACAATATCAGCAAGAATACTGAAAGGAGTTCTGAAGTCTGTCATTCAGTCTTCAGTGAAAAAACACCAGTTAAAACAGGTATGAAAAATTCGTCAGGAGTAAAATGATAGATCAACATATTGTAAGGAGATAAAGACAAAGGGGAAATGTAGCCATGTATTGGATAGACGATGTAAGATTCAAAGTGATAATACTTGAAGATAAAACTCCGACAACGGTTGATAGACAAAACATTTTATATACAGCACAAGAATTAACAGGGTACATAATACATAGAGGTGTACATAAACATACATACAAAAGTAGAGATAATGACACATTCATGAATGGTAAAATACAAGATATTTAGGTATCAAAGAGATACCTAAATGTACATAAAAACATAGTTACGGGTACATGACTAAAGGATAGTCATATATCGTATACAAGACTTACTAGCAGTGAGTGGCCAGTGTTAAGGGCCGAAGCCCCAACGAGAAGGGGGTAGACAGAGTCTAACCCATAGCGGTGTCTCGTAGGTCGGCAGGCAAAGAGAGAGAGAGAGAGAGAGAGAGAGAGAGAGAGAGAGAGAGAGAGAGACGTTCAAACCAGCCGCTTAAATATCAAAGGCCCCTAGCGGGAACCAGCGAAACTAAACGGGCAGACAACTCCACAGGCAAATCCGAAAATAACGCCACAACGACATAAAGGCATATGCCGTGATCCCACAAACTTGAATAATGGAATGTCATAAACATGACCACTTCAGAAAACTGAAAGATTCTGATAGACGAAAAAGAATTCGGCAAGATCCAATTTCTTTGGTTCTATTCGAAATGTGATTTAAGAAATCAACTTTTTCAAACACACACACCCGATATATTAGTGGACACATTTTACGTAACAAAAACAAACAATATAATATTTTATAGAATAGGTGCAAAATATCATTGCAGTGATAAAATAGGTTATTGCTTTACCTTTAGAAATTTTAGCTGATGAGTGTATAAATAGGATAGGTCGATTTTTCACTTTGTTTAAATATCAAATCGTTCATCTATGCGAAAGTTGTGTGTTAGTATACTGAATACTGATACCAAAAATGAGATCTTTTACTTGCATCATTGTTTGGGGTAATAGCATCAAAGATCGTCATTAAAAATACTCGTTTTCTAAGGACTGAATTTTGCAAAAACGTGGATTTTTAGTGTATTTTAGTAGATTATCTTTTATTTTATTTCCTCAAACAGTGGTGCAAGTGAAAGATCTAATTTTTGGTATCAGTATTCAGTATACTAACACACAACTTTTGCATAGATGGACAATTTGATATTTTCAAAAAGTGAAAAATCGACCTACCCTAATATGTAGTCCAGAATGGTGCAAGTAAAAGATCACATTTTTGGTATCAGTATTCAGTATACTAACACACAACTTTTGCATAGATGGACAATTTGATATTTTTAAAAAGTGAAAAATCGACCTACTCTAATATGTAGTCCAGAATGGTGCAAGTAAAAGATCTAATTTTTGGTATCAGTATTCAGTGTACTAACACACAACTTTTGCATAGATGGATAATTTGATATTTTTAAAAAGTGAAAAATCAACCTACCCTAGTGTATGAATATCATGATGAGGAAAAAATAAGATTTAATTTTCAACACTGAATATCTATTTTATCCTACGCTTAAATATTCCGAGGTCTCGCCACAACCACAAGTAATGATTGGTTGGCTGGCTGATTGGATTTTATGGCACGTCAACCCTTGGGTTATTTTATGCCGAAGACGTTTGTTTTTTTATTCTTTCTTGTTGGGTAAAAATAGAACAGTAGACTGGTTTATTTAACCTTGTTATAGCAACCGGTCTAGAAGAAAGAAAACTCTGAATTTAAACCTGTTATACTTCGCTTAAATATTGGCCTTTGTTACAAATAATGTTCAATATATGTGAAATAATAATAGAAAATCTTTTGGATTTCTTGAGTAAAAATGCTTTTATAAACCAATTTTTAGGAGTAGGGAAGCTCTAGAACTCATTTTACAGATAAAAATAGATTACAAACAGTCGCCATTTTTCGCCAACCCCACCAAATTTGAAGAGCTAAAAGTCGACATAACTCCGCCAATTTTTGGAATGGGAAGCTCAAATTTTGGGGAATATCTAACTTTAACTGTTCACAACTGTACAAATAGTGGATCCTTCAAATAGATATTTTGTACTTTCAATTTAAGTATAATTAATAGATATTTATACTTTCAATTTAAGTATAATTAAAATTAAAATAATATTTATACTTTCAATTTAAGTATAATTAAAACCGTCGGGGTGGCCTAAAGTCGGTATCAACCAGACAGCGAGGGAGTCTATCTCCTTTTCACTAGGGCTAGATCAAGGAGATTGTTTTTACGTCCGAGGTGGAGCGCCACACCTACCATCAGCTTCTTACTTTACTGCACAGATCCCTGTGCTACTCATACGCTGAGTTGACGACTAGTATCGAACACGGAACCTTGTGGTTCCTAGGCTGATGCTCTACCGACTGAGCTCTAATCATACAATGCAATACTGTAAATAAACAATGTACTAAACTTTGATGTTGCCTATCCCGTTCTCTTTGATATTCCAAGCATAATAATTTTCTACCTCTGATTCACAATAATATTTATATAATAATTACGTATGTAATTGATTAAGTACGCTTGGGAGGTATTATTTACTTTTTTTAATAGCCTTGTCTCGCTGGGGGCTATGCGAGGACAATTTATGTCGAGATTACGGCGTGATTAGGCCTAGAAACAATGTATTCCAAAAATATATCTAGTGTAATAAACGGCCCGTTGTTTTTAAGTGAATATAGTCTTACAAAGTTTGTCATTACAAGAATGATGCTATGCAGGGTCCTTTTTTCTGAGAATTTTAGTTGAAATAAATTTATAACCGTCAAATGACCGATATTGAATTTTCTTTTATCCATTATATATATATATATATATATATATATATATATATATATATATATATATATATATATATACTGCAGTTACCAGTAATCCCCCAAGCAAATAAGTACACAATCTTATTTACTTCCGGATTTTTTCACTAATGTATATATATATATATATATATATATATATATATATATATATATATATATATATATATGGAGAATATGTGCTTAATTGAAGTCATAGCTAATTTTGAAACTTAATTAGTTAATAATTGATGAATTTAGGCGGGCATATATGTTTAAATGTAAGGCTAAACAAATCGAGAAAATGTCAATCCCTGAATGTACATTTCGACCTATTAGGTCTCATCAGCAAGGTCGAATAATAGGTCGAAATGTACATTCAGGGATTGATATTTTCTCGATTTGTATATATATCAGGAACAAAATAACAGAAGGTTTAGATTTTTAGCTTTATAAACTATTTCAGGGCACGTATAGAATTTTTCTCAAAAATAAAAATACTACTCTGATGAAGGTCGGCAAAATCTGTGTACGGAACATGTTATGCATTTTTCCTATTATTATTATCATCATCATTTCAACTCCATCTGATTATTTTAATAATAATAATAACGTAAATCCATATACATTTTGATAAACAGATCGAAACACATGTGTAAGTGATATCGATTAAAAGTGATATCGATAAAATTCATTTTTATCCATCTACATTTCTTTTCTTTGCTCATTTTTTCCTCATATTGTCGGATTCATTTCCCATTCTCACACACACACACACAACATATATATATATATATATATATATATATATATATATATATATATAATATATATAATATTTTTTTGTTTTATCTTTGTTCCATGCTTATTCAGACTTATTTAATTTTCTTTTTAAATTAGTTGTTAATTTGACTGACTACTATCCCCTAAAAAGCCCTGAAAAATATTCTTTTTTTCTCATTTGACGTCCTGTCACCATAGTGACGGTCTTTTAATGTATACATTTTGTAAAAAAATAAATTTGAGGAAGAAGAAGATTCTACATTGAGAAAATTGTTCTGTTATGCAATTCAAATTATTGATGATTATCCATCTGATGAGACTTGATTTTGGGGAGCTTTGTTAAAACAACTTAGATTTATAAAGGCCCCCAATGTTGGTCGAAATAAATTTATTAAGGAATAACGGTGTTGAGTTTTTCCTTCCCTTCAAAGATTATATATATATATATATATATATATATATATATATATATATATATATATATATAAAGAGAGGGCGGATTCGTGGGAGACAGAGAGGGGTGGTGTAGGAAGCTTATTCATGGAAATAATATTCAAAAAACAAATAAAAACTCAGAAAATCGGAGACATAAATCTTCATTTGTAGACTTCTCACAGTAGGACAGACTCATTTTCAGACACAGCCCAGTGATAACCATCCACCCGTAATAAAGAAGAGTCGATTTTGTATCAAGAGAAAATCACGTCTAATTTGAAAGTATTTTCTAATTTTATTTTTGGGGCAAAGTTACACCCTTTAATTCTTTTAGGAATTACGCCGAACTTTTAAGAATTAATAAGTTAATTAATTTGGAGTGGGTGGGGGGAGAATAGACATCGATATCTCTTCAGATTCTATATGGAGCATCAACTTTGGCATCCTGATCAACGCGCATCCAAGTGCAGATATACACTCACAGGAATTCGTTCAGATACACAGATAAAGAGGAGAGCAGATAAATGCACATACACACACACACACACACACACACACACATATATATATTATATATATATATATATATATATATATATATATCTTATTATAATGGAGATTGTGTGTTTTTCTGTCTGTAACCGAAACTATATTCCTACTCAAGTCACAATTCTCTTAGTTATTGACATCACATTCTCCATGATTTTATTTTTATCTAAACCTCAATTATTAATAAAATTGTCTTACATTATTAATACTGTTAACTATGTCTACATACTGACAACATGCAATTAATATTTATATATACAACAAAATAGCGCTTTACAATGTGAACGGGAAGGCTAATTTGCATATTAATATTAAAAAATCGAATTTAATAAATATGTGCTTAGTATTATTGATTTCTAACTGTTTGGTTTTATTTTAATGAATATAAGCAAAAATCTCTTCAATGAATCTTAAATGAAATCCATTAACAAGAAAAAATAACTGTCATTTTATTCTTTACTTCCTCTTTTAACTAAATACTTAAATTAGAAAAAATAACAATGAAAGACGAGAGTGATGGAAGAGTAAGTTTCAGTTGTTCGATTTTTTATTATACTCCCTCTGTTTCAAATCTTTTATTATACTCCCTCTGTTTCAAATCTTTTTATCTGTATTCTTATTTAGTTTCATTAGCCTTTCTAATTTAATACAATATTTTATTACATTAAAACTTAAATACTTGCACCCGGAGGGTGCATATATTTGCTAGTATATATAAAGTTAAACCTAATGAGTCAGCTATACCTACTAATATTTTAGCTTAGTAGCTCATCAAGGCAAGATTCTTGCCCTCATGAGCTACTAAGCGAAACTATTAGTGGGTATAGCTGACTCATTAGGCTTTATTATTTGCTCTACTTAGGTATCAAGCTCTTTTTACATTGTAGCTTTAGACAATCTTAGCGGTTTATACATACACACCACACACACATATATATATATATATATATGTGTGTGTGTGTGTGTGTGTGTGTATGTATAAACCGCTAAGTGTGTGTGTGTGCTGTTGGCCATATCTACTTACTTATATCATGCAAATGTATTTATTTATACAACAAAATAGCGGTTTACAGTGTGAACGGGAAGGCTAATTTGCATATTGATATTCAAAGAATTTGATATTAATGAATATGTGCTTGGTATTATTGATTTATAATTGTTTGGTTTTATCTTAATGAATATGAGCAAAAATATCGGCAATGAATTTTAAAAGAAATCCATTAACAAGAAGAAATAACTCTGATTTTATTCTTTACTTCCTATTTTAACTAAATAGTTCAATTAGGAAAATTTAGCAGTGAACGACGGGAGTGATGGAAGAGTAAGTTTCAATTGTTCTATTTTTCAATTATACCCCACTCTGTTTCAAATCTTTTGATCTGCACTCTTATTTAGTTTCATTAACGTTTCTAATTTAATATAATGTGTTATTACGTTAAAACTGAATTAATTGCATCTGGAGGGTGCATATATTTGCTAGTTTAAGTAATTTTCTTTCTATCTGGTTTTTGGTCAGAGTAACCTCAACTTAGTACACATGATGGAAATAGATATGAAAAATCTGAAAAAAAGAAAGAGAAAGAAAGAAAGAAAGAAAGAAAGAACCACACTGAGATAGATGAATAGATATTGATACGGTTATAAATCCTGAACATTTTTAAATCCATTGCGATGAGTTTTCAGGCGAGATCTAGTGCAAAATTTAGCGTACATTTGTCTCTGGGGATCCGTATCCCTGACAGCAACTCTTCATTGCCCCAACAGAGTAGGGTAAGAGGTGTGTTCTGACGCCAGTGGCAAAAGCCGATGGGACTAGACAATTTTCGTCTTAACCCCCCCCCCCATATATATGTGCGTGGCCTCTCATTAGTCCATGTGTATTTTGCAGGAGAAATTGTAGAATTAAATCAGCATTTTTTTCCTTTGTTCATATCATAAATATAAATATTTTCTTGTACATTCTTTGAAAGTTCATTTTATTTATTCATTCATTTATTTATCTATTTTATGCACATTTCTTTATATATATTTACCAAACTCCTCCGCACGAGTAGAATATGGCACAAGGTCAATTTCTTAAGCGGAGTTTAACAGGATTGAATTCAGAGTTTTCCTTCTCCTAGACTGGTTGCCTAACCAAGGTTAAAGTTCCCAGTCTGCCCTATTTACCCATAGCTGGGAGGAGAGTAGTTGGATTCCTACCTTTCCCAAGAGTATTAGTGCTAATTGAAATGCAAGCAGCTTTGTCCAGGATTTGAACTTGTCTGGTCGTGTCCATTTCCCACGATACTAACCATTACATCACCACGCACTTCCTATTTATTTCTTATAACAGCCGGTTTAGCTCAGTCGGTAGAGCACACGCCCTGGTAATCGCAAGTTTCTGTGTAAAGAATAAGCGTATGAGTAGCCCAAATTGGGTAATCTTATATGTGCGGTAGAGTGGGGAGTTAATGGTAGCTCCAAATCAGCAAAAAATATCTCCCTGGTTTAGC
>CM042143.1:63160448-63162948 GCA_023376005.1 Doryteuthis pealeii | reverse complement strand
TGACTTTTTCTCGATTTGTTTACGCTTTACATTTAAACCGATATGCACGCCTAATTCATTTAATTATAATTAATTAATTAACAAATTAGGTATGACTTTAATTAAGCACATAATCTCCCTACAAATTGTCGGCCTTCGCCATTTTCAAACACATCGTTTGAACACTTCATATATATATATATATATATATATATATATATATAAATATATATAATATATATATATTTTTAGAGGATCAAAGTACGTTTTGAAGAAACCTCCAATGTTATTTCTATTTTCTCCTTTCATAGATTGAACAAACGTTGTACTACGGACAAGAAAAATATTATCTCTTTTTTATCTCTTATTTTAAAAGAGGATGTTGAGTACATACATATTTCTCAGTATCTTTCGAATGTTTTTATTTACCCAACCCCTCCGCTACGGAGAGGATGCGACACAGTTTTCTTAAAAGGTACAATTGGATTGAATTCTGAGTTTTCCTTCACCTACACTGTTTGCCATACCATGTCTAAAGAACCCAGTCGGCCATAATATTTACCCATAGCTGGGGAGGGAGAATTGATGCCTTTTCCAATGGCATTAGTGGGTGAAAAGCAAACAGGGTACTAATTCACAATAGCGCGCAAAAGATAATATCATTAGATTACGTATAAAAAGCATTACATTTCCTTACATTTCACGGAAAAACACGAATCCTTACAGACGCTAGGGTTAGAATTAGGGTTAGGGTAAGTGTGAGGGTTAGGGTTATGCTACTTCGGGAGTTTTCGACATCTAATTCTATTTATACGTAAAATTTATTTTAATGATATTATATCTTACGCGTTATTGTACATTTGCACCGCTAACAGGATTTGAAGTCGGTCGTCGATTCCATTTCCAATGACGATAACCGTTACATTGAGAGTGTTTCTTCGATTAGTCTGAAGATTTTGTATCACTTCACCTAGCCATCTTCTCTTTATATATATATATAGGGAAATCGTTAGTATATACCGCTGATGAGACTTAATAAAGTCGAAACAGTCTGTACGGTATTCTACACATCGAGCCATCCTTTACTGGGATTACACTTGTCAAGTTCATTTTCTATAAGAAAAAGTATCGAATTTTATGCGATACATGCGTTGTAAGTACCTTCAAGTAAAAATTTAATATATACTTTATCAGCAACGTTTCTAAATAACAAACATCCAAAAATCTTTATATATAATATATATATATATATTATATAGTGTGTGTGTGTGTGTGTGGTGGTGTGTGTGTGTGTGTGTGTGTTTCATTTAACTTTTTACACAGTCATAGTTGTCATATAATACCTTGAAGAAGGGTGAATGTCCGAAATATTGGAAAAAAAACAACCAAGGACAAAATAACGGTTGGGTATTGAATCTCGGTTTTTAATTCTGTTTTTTTTTGTTTTTTTGTTCACTTGTTCATATCCCATGCTTCATAATATCCAAAAAAAACACTTTCACAAGAACAAAGTTGATACGCAATAAATTCTTATATATATTATATATATATATATATATATATATATATATATACTCATTCATCATGTCGCGCTATCAGCACGGATATCCATGACAATCTCTCTCCAGCCGTCCCTATCACTCATTGTTCTTGGATGTCCTCTACGCAGCATCCAGTATCCGTACAGATCTGGTCAATGTACGTCTTTGCTGGTCGGCCCACACTGACGTGCCCATGTGCTGGCTTCCACGGGAGGATGTCGCTTTTGAGTTCGTCCTTGCTTCTCCAGCAGTGTCCTGCGTGTCTTGTCCTTCTTACTCGGATAGTTTGGGTGATATGGGGCAGGTGGCCGTAGAGCTGCTTTCTCCTGGGGTGTTGTTTCAACGATTTGTTTAAGACTGCACGCAGCATTCTTGTGCAGCTCCCATCTAGTTTATTATTTAGGCACTTCGTTAGGGTCCATGTGTGCAGCCGTACAGTAGCACTGACACGACAACGGCTTGGAAGAATTGTCTCTTTAACTTGTCTGTGAATTTGAATTTCTATATGACTGATATTTTATAGCGGTCCATGCCTTTCCTATGCGTGCATTAACATCGCTTTCAGTGGATGAGATATTACTACCTATGTACTTAAATTGTTCTACCAAGTTTAGGAGTTTGCCTTCGAGAGTTGAGATGTCTCTTTTGTTTTTAAAAGATATGAACTCAGTTGTATCAGAGTTTACGTATAGGCCGATGTTTCGTGCTGCCTTTTCTAATTAATCTTATAATAACAATCAAACATTTCTAGTAAGTAAGAAGAGTGAGGTTCCTAATTTTAACCTTGCCAGAGCGACAAATTCTCAACAGAAACACACATGATAAACAGTCGTAATTTTCTTTTTCATCTTTGGCAATTAATAGACATAATTAAAAATGTTTATTATACAAATGATAAATAGAATATTTCAGAGGAAAAAAAAAAAGGAAATAAAAATATGATTGCAAAGGAATGTGCATAATTTGTCCTGGTTAGTATG
>CM042143.1:63143077-63160348 GCA_023376005.1 Doryteuthis pealeii | reverse complement strand
TCATTAGCTGTTTTCTTTCACAGTTTCTGTTTCTTATCTTTTGTTGTATTCTGCTTGACCATATGTTCAATTGCTGTTTCTGGCTGCTGTAATTATTATAATCATAATTATACCTCTTTACATTCATAGGTACTGTAAGCAGCCTAAATCCTTTGTTAACTTTGATTTGGATTTAAATAACCCGTAAAGGGTGATATACCGTAAGACAAAACAAAGAACTTAAATCAAAAATAGATTGAGCGAGTATCCGTAGCAAAGTGGTTAATGTGTTGGGTTGGCGGAGCCTCGCAGTGAGTTCGAACTTACAAGACGTTGTTATATTGACTTTCGGACTGATAGTCTTGGAAAGGTATGATCCCCCTTGCATATGGTTAAATAGTACCACTAATGTTCTTCTACAAGGGTGGCTTTGGCCTTTAAATAATCCATAAAGTTTGATATGCCAAAGAAAACAAACCAATACCAAATCTTAAACAAAAATGTTTAGGCATTTTATAATTTCTATTCGGAAGATAACAATAAAAAATGGATATTATTATTTACTTTGCTTATAATATATATATATATATATATATATATATTATATATATATAAGCAAAGTAAATATAGTTCATTGCTGTAGAATTTAGTAATAAACAATTATTCATAATATCCATTTTTATTGTATAATCTTCCAATAGAAATTTATAAAATCCTAACATTTTTGGTTTAGATTTGGTTTGGTTTGGTTTCTTTGCATATCAAACTTTATGGATTATTTAAGGCCAAAGCCACCCTTGTAGAAGAACATTAGTGGTACTATTTAACCCATAGCAAGGGGAGTTCATACCTTTCCCAAGACTATCAGTCCGAAAGTCAATATAACAACGTTACTGTAGTTCGAACTCACTGCGAGCTCGCAACCCAACACATTAACCACTTTGCTACGGATACTCCCTCAATCTATTTTGATTAGTTCTTTGTTTTTGTCTTACGGTATATCAACCCTTTACGGGTTATTTAATGCCAAATCAAGTTAACAAAGGATTTAGGCTGCTTACAGTACCTATGAATGTTAAGGTATAATTATGATTATAATAATTACAGCAGCCAGAAACAGCAATTGAAACATATGGTCAAGCAGAAATACAACAAAAATTAGAAAACAGAACTGTGAAGAAAACAGCTAAATGAATACTTCAAGCAACAAACTGGAGAGATTAAAGATGAGAAGACCTGGACATGGCTTAGAAGGGGAAACATCAAGAGAAAAACTGAATACCTCATAATTCCAGCACAAGACAATGCCATAAAAAAACAAACTATATCAAATCAAAAATAGATAAGACGCAACGAAATAGCAAGTGTAGGGCGTGACAAAACGTTTAATCATTGAATAAACGAATGCAGCAAACTAGCATAAAGAGAATACAAGACTAGGCATGACTGAGTGGGAAAGGTGACCCACTGGGAATTGTGCAAGAAATTAAATTTCATCATGGTATATGCACAAACCAGGATCTGTTCTAGAGAATCTTTTGAAAAAGCTAATCTGGTTGATTGAACAAAAGAATATGTGAAGGTTGAATATTACAATTTCAGCTCAGAAAACTCACTAATCAGATACAATGTTTATTTGGTTTGATATATATATATATATATATATATATATATATATATATAAATAGAGGAGAGAGAGAGAGAGAGAGAGAGAGAGAGAGAGAGAGAGAGAAAACATTCTTTTTACACGATCAGTATTTATTTTCAACATAATCTCTTTCCCAGTTAATGCACTTAACCAAACAATTCTCAGTTATTCACAAAAAATAAAAAATTTTAAGATGAAAATTATCATCAAAATCAATCATGTCAATCAATGGATTCGATCATGCTATACATTTTATTTATGGTGTGTTTCATAGATTTGCATCTGACCGGCTGTGCATATATATATATATATATATATATATATATATATATATATATATGTGTGTGTGTGTGTGTGTCTGTGTGTGCATGCGTTTGCTTGTGTGTGTCTCCCTCTGTCTCTTTGGCTCTCGCTCGGACTCTCTCTCTCTCTCTTCTATATATATATATATATATAATATATATATAAGGTGTGTCAAAAAAGTATCGAGAGTGAAGCTACCGAGATAAAAAGGAAGAATGAAGGGAACGTTAATTTTTCAGAATACAAGGTGTGTCAAAAGTACCAAAATTCTCGATACTTTTTTGACACACCTTCACATACACATACACACGCACGTACACACACACACACACACACACGTGCACACACACACACACACACACACACAATTTTCTACAATTATAAATTCACTACAATTTACGAAATATATTGACCACTTTTTGGATTATCTACTAATGTTACTTCAGTAAAAACGTTGTAGCGGCATTTGATGAATATATATACATATGTGTGTGTATATATATGTACATATATATATATATATATGTGTGTGTGTGTGTGTGTGTCAATGAATATGTGTATATGTGTATATATATTTCTCAGTGTGTGTAAGTGCGTATGTTTATGTGTGCATGAATATCCAAGTGTTTCTCAATGCGAGTGTGCGTGTGTTTGTGGATGAATACATGTATATATGAGTGAGTATATATATATATATATATATATGTGTGTGTGTGTGTGTTGTGTGTGTGTGTGTGTGTAATTGCTTTTGGTCCCGAATAAAAGAGGGTTTTATGTAAAGCATATTGTTTTAGTAGGTTAATTAACGTTCTCTTTCAGAGGCGTTTAATTATCCTGTAAATGAGGCAATAGCTCATAGGATGTGCTGATGGCAGAAAGAGTAGGGCATATATATGTATTTATCAACCCCTCTGCAAGAGCAGGATGCGACACAAGGTCAATTTCCTAAGCGGACTTTAACAGGTTTGAAATCAGAGTTTTCCTTCTCCTAGATAGGTTGCCCAAGCAAGGTTGAAGAGCCCAGTCTGTCCTAATATTTACCCATAGCTGTAGGGAGTATAGTTGGATTCATACCTTTCCCAAGGGTAATAACGGTATGGAAAATTAAAACAGCCTCGTCCCGGATTTGAACTCGGGTCGATGAATCCATTTCCTACGACTCTAACCATTATGCCACGCGCCTCCATAAAAAAAGGTTAGGTATATAACAAACCTAAAAGATACATAACTTGATATACTAGTTAGGGAAGTTCTAACTTTGGATCCCTGGGGAGCGTAGAGAATCTTTTCTCCACTATTACTCCCATGTCTACGCTGACCTGGAGTGGTAATATCTGTTACGGTCAAATAAAAACAATGAGTTTTAAAAATATCAAATTTTAAAAAAATGTGAATACCTATCAAGAACGAATAAAACAAAACGTCTTCGGCATAAAATAACACAAGGGTTGACATGCCTTAAAACCCAACCAACCGACCAACTAGTTATGGAATATGGACCTGTATGGATATGTGTTTACCTGTCCTCCGTGCGAGAAAGATGCGACACTAGGTCTATTTCTTAAGTGAACCTTAATAGGTTTGAATTCAGAGTTTTCCTTCTAACAGACCGGTTGCCATAACAAGGTTAAAGAGCCCAGTACGTTCTACTATTCTAACCATAGCTAGAGGGAGAATAGTTGAATTCATACCTTTCCCAAAAGGTGTTCGCGCTATGTGAAATGCAAACAGCTTTGTTAATTATATTTAAATTAGCCTGCGAGCTAAAATTCGAGGTACGAGCAAAATTCAGTTACGCTTATGTTAATAACTTCGCTTAAAACATTTAAGTTTCCAAATTTATAACGCTAAAGAAAATTATTATTCGTAAAAGAATAAACATTAAAACACATTACAGCATATAATTCATTATATTATATTTCGTTGTCTTTATACAATACAGTTCTATTTTGTATTTTAAAAACGTAACCAAAAATTAGGATTCATTAGGAGATTGATTTTATATACGAGGAAATAGAGTTACGATCGGAACAAATTAAACTCATAAGTCAAGGTACTATATATATATATATATATATATATATATATATATATATGTGTGTGTGTGTGTAAGTATATATATATGTATATATATATTTATTTTCCCATATATATATATATATGTTTTACACAATATTGATATCATTTTTACATATTTTCTGAAACACCACCTACGAATTAATGTCCCGGGCCGCTACTACATACATAGTGCAAAGGGGATTAGGGTCTGGGAGGAATGATTCCCTAGGGTCATTATGCATGAATGATCAGCGGTTATTGTTGTACACGGTAAGTCATATGAGGCTGTAGAAAAGGAGATCTGAGAACTTCACTGGCTAGTTTCCGTTACCAAATCGTTAAAGTTGACGTTCATCTCAAATGGGCTCACAAGATATGGAATTGTGGTATTTACCCAAATACATACTTTAATGGTCGGATGGGACACAAGCTTACTAGTTTGGGGAATCCAGTGAGGATCAAACTCGTTATTCAGTAGTAATGGAGACTAGCTTACTAACTATTACACCATGATGGAATGCCTTAGCTATTTGTCCAAATCGTTCACCACGTTATAGGAAAAGTAAGAAAACGTGATAAAAAATGTAATAAAAAAGAGTTACTAAGGTGTTCAAATCTTTGTCTACTTTAAGCCACTCACAGTGGCTCTCCCGCCACTGCCAAGCAAAGTAAAAAAACTGATGGTATGTTCATTATAATTGAGCAAAAGGACTCAAATTACAATAATAGTGGGACTTTTTTTTAAATAGAATGAGTTCTGAGATGAATAGATAGTCAACATTGAAATATCACATCATAAACTTAAAAAATACCAAGAAAAGTTTAGTTTGGTTTAGTTTGGTTTGTTTTACGGTATATCAACCTCAGTGGGTCATTTAAAGCCGACTAAGTTTTCAAATAAATACATTCTTAATGGATACTCAATTTTTTATATACACACCTTTCTATTTAACCCATAGATGGGACCCTAACAGGTACTGCCACTGCGGGTCAGAGTGGACCAGGGAGCAATGGGGATGAAGGGGTGCTTCACATTCCCCAGACCTCCAGAACTGGAACCTCGCCATCAGATAGAGTTTAACTTCATTCCCAGGACATGAAGACCCTCAGCCACCGCCTTCTAGCACATATATGATAGGAAGTGTTGGGGCTTGCCATAAAGGCAATAGGGTCCGGATAATCATATAGGTGCTAGGGCTTGACGTGACCCACCGATTGATCGGAGGGGCCCTCTCCGACCGTCCATCTAACCTAAATCAGGTTTTAAGTGGAGTGTTGCATGTTATGGACTGCTCATCCACCAAGATTCCGTACTTAAACATGACGAATCGCCACCCACGGCCAACAAGTGGCCCCATTGGGGGGGGGGTACCCTTCTGCAGAGGTGCAGTCAGTGTATTTTAACGCCCCAGCCAACAGGGTGGACATCATAAAGGTAAAAAATACCAAGAAAAGTTGCGAAATTTGGTAGGCAAAGAGTTAAAGACGTTTTGTTGCTTGTTTAATATCATCGTCACATAAACCAAGTGCAAAATATTCTTAATTTTTTCTGAGATGAATCTCCTTGTCGTTGGGTCTGGAGATCTGGAGACTGTGAAGTACCCCTTTATTGCCATCACCCCCCGCTCGGCCCACTCTGACCCGGGGTGGTAGTATATAATAAATAAACACATACGATTTTGAGTAAAATTTATGTGCAAAATATTCAAAATATTTATTTAATCAATAATTAATACACAACATTTTATTTGGGGAGGGACAGGACTAAGTTTCCATTTCAGATTGTTTTTTGTTTTTTACTCCTTTAATAAATTTGATAATTTTGCTTATTTATGATACAAACCCCCCAACATTGAATTTTTATCTCTCCCCCCACATCCAATATCTTTCAAAAATCAATTTTTACACCGCCTGGGGAGTATTTTTTGTTGTTTTCCTCATAATAAGGACATATATTTAATTCTTAGCTTCTTTTAATTATTACAGTTTTAGGGGTAAAAAAGGAAATAAATTAAACGAATATATTTTCATCACATTAAGCAATTAAGAACTGAATTTACATTTTTGTCCTTTGTATAAAACACTTTTTACTAAAATAGTTTCAAAACACGCACGAGTTTAGGGTTACAATTTTTTTAATATCTTAAATGAAAATGAAATAAAATCCTATATAATAAAAATATACAAATTCTCGACTATTTTAATTTCAGGAATTATTTTCCTATCGCTTTCTCTCTCGCTCCCTGGTGTCCTTAAACTCATTTTAGTCCGGTCATTGACCGGGGTACTTCTGCTAGTAATATATATAATATATATATATATATATATATGGAGAATATGTGCTTAATTGAAGTCGAACCTAATTTTTGAAAGTTAATTCATTAATAATTAATCAGGCGGGATTTACCTTTATGTAAGGCTAAACAAATCGAGAAAAATCAATCTCTGTATGTACATTTCGGCCTATTAGGCTTCATCAGCAGAGCTATAGATACGAAGACCGCCCCGTGTATATATATATATATATATATATATATATATATATATATATATATATATGTGTGTGTGTGTGTGTGTGTGTGTGTGTGTGTGTGTGTGAAAAGAGATGGAGGCGACGAAACAAACTATGTTAAATGAATTAACAATTGATAGTGCTCCTCTCATTCATCATTCAACCTCTCTCTCTCTCTCTCTCTCTCTTCTCTCTCTCTCTCTCTCTCTCTCTCTCTCTCTCTCTCTCTCTCTCTCTCTCTCTTCAGACACACACACACACACTATATCATACTTTCATTCTCGATGTCTCTTTACCCCTCCCTTTCATGTAATTTTCCCTTTCTGCGTAGTCTCCCTGGTCATTCATTTTTCATCACCTTCCTCCCCCCCTTCTCCTTCCCCCTCCCCCTACACACAGTCAACTCTCTCTCTCTCTCTCTCTCTCTCTCTCTCTCTCTCTCTCTCTCTCTCTCTCTCTCTCTCTCAATACATCTATTGCATTTTGAGTGGAGTCTTCTTCCTTCCGCAGATTTTAACCCTTCGCTCTAAATGGTCCCCCTCACTCTAGCCCACACAAGTTCACTATCTGCTTCGGGTCACGGGACGGACGTGTGTAAACGTCGAGATTCAAATCAGTTCTTGTCCGAACTAAAGCGTCCGTAACAAGTCGAGGAAACGTTTTCACTGAAGTGTAGCAGAAGAGTAGGACCCTATCCTCCCGTGACACCGCGGATGGAGCCCTTGCCCCCAGAGGAACGGGAAAGGCAGTACAAATAGAGCAATTTAACTCGTACAAACTACACAGGGGTCACTGGGTCGGCATGCCACATTGACAGATGAGCGTGTTTAGATACCAATACGTGTTAACAGATCTCATAAATACAGAACCTGATGGCATAGCACTTTCCATGGTTCCGAATGTGAATTGTCTTCGAATGATGCTGCCTTGAAAATCGGCATTTCAAATCCTGAATTTAATCTTTTTAGAACACAAAAATGCTGGAGCGAAATACACAACTATCTTAACAGGAACTCCCTATGTAGACAGAAAGTTGGAGGTGCATGGTGTAATGGCTAGAGTCGTCGGAAATGGACTCGTCGTCCCAAGTTCAAATCCTTGACGGGGCTGTATGCATTTCACATAGTGCTAATACCGTAGGGAAAGGTATGCTTCCAAATACACACACACACACACACACTCTCTCTCTCTCTCTCTCTCTCTCTCTGTCTCTCTCTCTAGCTATGGCTAAATAGTAGGGCAGACTGGGCTCTTTAACCTTGGCTAGGTAACCATTCTAGGATAAGGAAAACTCTGAATTGAAACCCGTTAAACTCCATTTACGAAATTGACCTAGTAAATTTCCACCCATTGTAACATCCTGTGTTTGTTCTACATTTTCTTCCCATACTGTCGGATTAATTTCCTCATTTTACTCCCATATATATATATATATATATATATATATATATATATATATATATATATATATATCATTAACCGAATATTCGGGATTATAAAGAATATAAGAATGCTCAATACGTTAGTAGTGGATTTAGTAAAATTTTATACACAGCCCTATTTGAGATCATAGGGGTTAACTGCAATGAATTAATTAAATTCAATGCAGTTAGCCCTGATGATCCCCATGGTGAAACTTGAATAGGTTATCTCTCTATAGCATTTTACTATATATATATATATTAGGTATGGACAAAATTTTGGTACAGCAACACCCCTTTTTCTTCAAATTTTATGAACAAATTAAATTTGCAAATTGTTACTTATTTTGATTTTTTTTCTAAACGAACAGAGACTAAACTTTCATATAAACATGTTTTTCTGTGAATTTCTCAATTATAACAATGAAATAAATCACGTTAGAATGTGTGTGTGTGTGTGTGTGTGTGTGTGTGTGTGTGTTTGTGTGTGTGTGTGTGTGTTAATGAAAAAGGCTTAAATATCAGCCATATTTGCAGTTATAAATATATTTCAACCCATATTAAATGGGCTTCTTCACCCAAATATATTGCACTGTATATAATTCCTGAATTACGGTACATTGACCATTCGATAGGGACCAAACCAAATTTAACACCCGTTGTTAAAAAAGGCCCTGCTTGGAATTATTCCCAATACCAGCTAACCTGGTGATTTACCTATATATATATATATATATATATATATATTATTTATATTTTTGCTTGAAGGCAATTATAAATGCATGTATCGTATAAAATTCGATAATTATAGAAAATAAACTTGACAAGTAAATCCCGCAAAGGATGGCTCGCCATGCAGAACACCGTACAGACTGTTTCGACTTTATTAAGTCTCTTCAGCGATGTATACTAACGACTCCCCTCCGACAGGAATCGAAACCGGGACTTCACAGGCATAGTCAGAGACCATATCCGTTCGGCCGCCGGTACATAGCGAACAATCCCTGCGAAATTAACCTTGTCAAGGAAACTATTACACGCCCCTGCCATAGTAGGCAAGTAGACGTTTATTTAGTAAACAAACCCGGCCGTTAGCTCTTCGGCGAAGTGAATAAGATTTTTGGATGTTTGTTTTTAGAAGCAATGTTGAATAAATTATTATTTATATTTTTGCTTGAAGGCAATTATAAATGCATGTATCGTATAAAATTCGATAATTATAGAAAATAAACTTGACAAGTAAATCCCGCAAAGGATGGATATATATATATTATTTATTTATTTATTTATAATCATAAAGTCGGTCCTACCATTGGTTTCTGAATAACACTTTTTCGGTGTTATTCGTCTTCAGAGGCGTTTGACTTTTTGAAAAATACTTTTTTCAAAAGTCAAACGCCTCTGAAGACGAATAACACCGAAAAAGTGTTATTCAGAAACCAATGGTAGGACCGACTTTATAATTATAAATAAATAAATAGATAAAGCTTTTACATAAGTAATTGATCCCTCTATAATCAATTCTCCAACAATAATAATAATTTAACCAATATATATATATATATATATATATATATATATATATATATATATATATCAGCGAAGGGGTTGGGTAAATAACTACACTTCTTAGCCATTCTTGCATTAATGTTGTTTGAATGGATTTTATGGCATATCAATTCTTGTTGGATTAGTTTATGCTGAAGGCGTTTTTGTTTTATTCATTCTTGTTTGGTTTCAAACTCAATTCCTTTTTAAACATATTTTTGTAAACTCATTTTTTTTATCTATTTAACCCCTAGATGGGACCCTAATAGCTACTAACACCCCGGGTCAGAATTGAAACTTCATCATTCGCTGCAGTTTAACGTCATACCCAAGACACAAACCCTCAGCCACTGCCTTATAGCACATATATGATAGAAATGACTTAAGGGCTTGTCATAAGGGCAATAGGGTTGGGGCAATCATATAGGTGCTTTGGCTTGATGTGGCCAGCCGATTGATCAGACGATCAAATTTTAAACTTATCTTTTTATCTGTTTAACCCTGTAGAGTAGATAAATGGACTGTCCCATTAAATAACGGGGGCTTCCACAGGAACCACTAAACTATACAAGTTACCTCCTCTAATGGTATATAAAAACCTGTCTCTTTTGAAGCCCGGGAACTCGTATTCAGGCTTATATCTGAAAAGTAACTGAGCCTTGATACTACTACTACTACTACTACTACTACTACTACTAGTGTTAATTATACAAACAAACCTATAAACAAACTTTACAAATCTATAAAAGGGAATAGATATCGTGTTTCTCCGAAAATACGATAGGGCTTATATTAATTTTCACTCCGAAATATAACACTAGGGGTTGTTTTCGAGTGTTTGCAATGTGATTGTGAAGAATGATTATTTCTTTCGTTTGTCTGCCACTCTCAACTAGGTCTTATTTTAAGGGGGACTTATATCAAAATCATACTGAAAAATCACGCTAGGTTTTATTTTGCAGGTAGGTCTTATTTTCAAGGAAACACGCTACTACCACACCGGGTCAGGGTGAGCCTGGGAGTAATGACAATGAAGGGGTACTCCACACTTATCAGAGCTCCATATTTGAACCTCACCACTAAATGCAGTTTAATGTTATATCAAACATATCAGAGCTCCATATTTATTATTTATTGCATTAAGCTCGCTTATTCTCGTGCAAGAATATCTAGGGGGGAGGGTATATTAAAAATCATACTGAAAAATCATACTGAAAAATCACGCTAGGTCTTATTTTTCAGGTAGGTCTTATTTTCGGGTAGGAAACACGGTACTACCACACTGCATCAGAGTGGGACGGGAGTAATGACAATGAAGGAGTACTCCACAATTATCAGAGCTCCATATTTGAACCTCACCACTAAATGCAGTTTAATGTTATTGCATTAAGATCGTTTATTACCGTGCAAAGAATATCTAAGGAGGGTTATATTAAAATCCTACTGAAAAATCACGCTAGGTCTTATTTTTCAGGTAGGTCTTATTTTCGGGTAGGAAACACGGTACTACCACACTGCATCAGAGTGGGACGGGAGTAACGGCAATGAAGGGGTACTCCACACTTATCAGAGCTCCATATTTGAAGCTCGCCACTAGATGCAGTTTAAATAATGTTGCATTATGCTCGCTTATTCTCGTGCAAGGATATCTATATCTGCGTCTGTATATGTATTTCTCGTATATAAACGAATGTCTTTCTAATCCTGTGTGTTTGTGTGTGCAAAGATAATGTATCATGACAGGAAATGCAGGATTAGATTTTTTTTTCAGCTAAAGTCGCCAGTTAGCCATGTAGTGTTTAGGCAGACCAATTAATAAACGTATGTAAATACAAAGAGCAAAAAGTCAAATGAATTTCCGGCTCCTTTAAAAACATCAGATTTTTATGCACCCGCAAGCGTTTTGCCGTCTTTTTTTTTTAATCCAGCCTCGTCGGCTCCTATTTGACTATGGATAAAACTTTGCCTTTTTTTCTTTTCTTTTGCAATAGTTACGTCTTGCACAATTAGACATTTCTTACCAACTGTAAGTAAGTAAAGTCGTCGGAGTAGCCTAAAGTCGACATCAGCCAAAAAGCGAGGGAATCTATCCCCTTTTCACTAGCATTAATCCAAAGCTTGAAGATTAGTATTATCTGCGTTATTCGGACTATTGTTCTCATCTTCATTGTTATTTGTACAACGTTTCGGCCGATATACCCTCCGGCCTCGAAAAGAAAGTTCCCGAGTCCGAGAAAGTTCCCGAGTCCGACAAGAAATACCTGAAGAAGGCCGGAAGGTATATCGGCCGAAATGTTGTACAAATAACAATGAAGATGGGGACAATAGTCCGAATAATGCAGATAATACTTACTTATTTATTAAAAGGAATTTTTTAATATTAATATGCAAATTAGCCTTCTCGTTTACACTGTAAATTTCTATTTTGTTATATATATAAATACTCTAGCATGTTATTAGTATGTAGATAACGTCATCAATTAATCCAAGGAGATTGTTTTTGCGTCTGAGGTGGAGCGCCATCAACAGCTCCTCCCTGTACCACACAGATCCCTGTGCTACTCATACGCATTTCAATTATACATGTACATCGAGCTCTCCTGCCTAGCACACGAAAGTATCCATTGTTTTTGCATCGGTATCAGCCAGACAGCGAGGGAGTCTATCCCCTTTTCACTAGCGTTAACCCAAGGAGATTGTTTTTGCATCTGAGGTGGAGCGCCATCAACAGCTCCTCACTGTGCCACACAGATCCCTGTGCTACTCATACGCATTTCCATTATACATGTACATCGAGCTCTCCTGCCTAGCACACGAAAGTATCCATTGCATCGGTATCAGCCAGACAGCGAGGGAGTCTATCCCCTTTTCACTAGCGTTAACCCAAGGAGATTGTTTTTGCGTCTGAGGTGGAGCGCCATCAACAGCCTCCCTGTACCACACAGATCCCTGTGCTACTCATACGCATTTCAATTATACATGTACATCGAGCTCTCCTGCCTAGCACACGAAAGTATCCATTGTTTTTGCATCGGTATCAGCCAGACAGCGAGGGAGTCTATCCCCTTTTCACTAGCGTTAACCCAAGGAGATTTTTTTTGCATCTGAGGTGGAGCGCCATCAACAGCTCCTCACTGTACCACACAGATCCCTGTGCTACTCATACGCATTTCCATTATACATGTACATCGAGCTCTCCTGCCTAGCACACGAAAGTATCCATTGCATCGGTATCAGCCAGACAGCGAGGGAGTCTATCCCCTTTTCACTAGCGTTAACACAAGGAGATTGTTTTTGCATCTGAGGTGGAACGCCATCAACAGCTCCTCACTGTACCACACAGATCCCTGTGCTACTCATACGCATTTCCATTATACATGTACATCGAGCTCTCCTGCCTAGCACACGAAAGTATCCATTGCATCGGTATCAGCCAGACAGCGAGGGAGTCTATCCCCTTTTCACTAGCGTTAACCCAAGGAGATTGTTTTTGCATCTGAGGTGGAGCGCCATCAACAGCTCCTCACTGTACCACACAGATCCCTGTGCTACTCATACGCATTTCAATTATACATGTACATCGAGCTCTCCTGCCTAGCACACGAAAGTATCCATTGTTTTTGCATCAGTATCAGCCAGACAGCGAGGGAGTCTATCCCCTTTTCACTAGCGTTAACCCAAGGAGATTGTTTTTTGCGTCTGAGGTGGCGCGCCATCAACAGCTCCTCACTGTGCCTCACAGATCCCTGTGTTCGGATTATATATATATATTCAATTCAAAATCTAGTTACACTGATATACATAATTCGTAGGCTACCCACGATATTATGTAACAGTTTCAAGTATTCCTAATACTAATAATTATATGGTTTCAAGTCATTATTTCTATTTAATAATAGTCATTTGTAAGCACACAGTTAATATGGTTTCAAATAACTGATAATAATCCTTGATAAACAATTATAGTTCACATGATCCATTATGACAGTTGTGAATGATCGTCTTTTTAAGATATTTGTTCTTATTTACTGAAATAAAACCAAAGAATTAGAAATTAATAATACTTATTTATTAAAAGGATTTTTTTAATATTAATATGCAAATTAGCCTTCCCGTTTAGACTGTAAATTTCTATTTTGTTGTATATATAAATACTCTAGCATGTTATTAGTATGTAGATAACGTCATCAACATTAATAATGTAAAACAATTTTATTAATAATTCGGAATTAAATACAAAATAAAATCATGGAGAATGTGACATAAATACCATTGTTTTTGTGTCGTTATCAGCCAGACAGCGAGGGAGTCTATCCCCTTTTCACTAGCGCTAGACCAAGGAGATTGTTATTGGCGTCTGAGGTGGTGCACCACACCTACAATCAGCTCCTTAGTTTACCGCACAAATCCCTGTGCTACTCATATGCTGAGTTTGCGAAAGCCGGTATCAAACCAGGAACCTTGTGATTCCTAGCTGGATGCTCTACCAACTGAGCTACCAACTGTACAGTTGTGAAAAAAGAAAAAGGAGTAAACTCGGTGGAGTGGCCTATTGTCGGCATTTGCCAGACAGCAAGGGAGTCTATCCCCTTTAAACTAGCCCTTGACCAGTGAGGTCGTGTTTGCCTTTGAGGTGGAGTGCCACATATGGTATCATCAGCCGTGAGAGAAGATATCCTACCAAGTGATCAAAAACTTATATAATTATAATTATAATTATGCTTGTTCGCACGTTAGCTCATCCACATACACTCCCCGCAGCCAGGTGAGATATTCTTCTATGGTTCCTCCCCAAAGTCAGATGTTCTTCTACGCCCTCCCACCCTCAATCACCTGTAATATTCTTAAATGCCAAAGCTTACCTTGGTTCAAAGCCTAACCTTGCTGATAAAAACAGGGTTTTTTTTACTAGAAAGTAAGGAGTGTTTATTACACGAAGTCATTCATTACTCGAGTATATACGGTATTTATTAGTACGGGCAAAATCTGTGGAATCTTCACGGAACAAAAGAAATCAAGAGTAGCTATTTAAGCAAGAAAGGATGTAGTGCAATTTTATTACCTATAAAGTTTAATGTTACCTTTGATTAGTTGGATTTTACGGCATGTCAACCTTTGGGTTATCTTATGCCGAAGACGTTTCTGTTTTATTCATTCTTGTTAGGTATTCAATTTTTTTTTAAGTCTCTTTTTTCGATCTGTTGAAATGGTTATTTTTTGTCTTTTAAAGAATAATCCGCCATAGTGAAGAGTTACAGGAATTTAACAGATGGATGAAGTGGATTGTCTATAGTATAAGTAGTAGTCGTCGGGGCGGCCTAAAGTCGGTATCAGCCAGTCAGCGAGGGAGTCTATCCCCTTTTCAATAGCGCTAGACCAAGGAGATTGTTTGAGCATCTGATGTGGAGCGCCACACCTACCATCAGCTCCTTACTTTACCGCACAGATCCCTGTGCTACTCATACGCTGAGTTGGCGAGGACCGGTATCGAACTAGGAACCTTGTGGTTTCTAGCTGAACGCTCTACCGACTGAGCTAACCCGGCCCCTTTATAGGTTATTTGGTTGCTTGGTTGGTTGTATTTTACGGCATGTCAACCCTTGTTGGGTTATTATATGCCGAAGAGGTTTTGTTTTATTCATTCTTGTTGGGTATTCAATATTTTTAAAAAGTCTCTTTTTTGATCTGTGGAAATGGTTATTCGCTCTCTGGAAATGGTTATTTTTTGTCATTTAAGGAATAATCCACCATATTGAAGGATGATAGGAATTTAACAGATGGATGAAGTGGATTGTCATTGGTATAGATAGGTTGGTTGGTTGCTTGGTTGGTTGTATTTTACGGCATGTCAACCCTTGTTGGGTTATTTTATGCCGAAG
Source organism: Doryteuthis pealeii (assembly GCA_023376005.1). NCBI lineage: Eukaryota > Metazoa > Mollusca > Cephalopoda > Myopsida > Loliginidae > Doryteuthis > Doryteuthis pealeii. The sequence continues at coordinate 63,145,000 of CM042143.1, read as the reverse complement.
AAGTGTTGTTTTATTCATTCTTGTTTTGTATTCAATTTGGTTTCAAACTCATTTCCTTTTTAAACATATTTTTGTAAACTCATTTTTTTATCTATTTAACCCATAGATGGGACCCTAATAGCTACTACCACTCCGGGTCAGAATTGAAACTTCACCACTCGTTGCAGTTTAACGTCATACACAGGAGACTAAGACCCGCAGCCACCGCCATCTAAGCACATATAGGATAGAAACGACTAGAGGGTTTGCCATAAGGGCAATAGGGTTGGGGCAATTATATAGGTGCTTTGGCTTGACGTGACGAACCGATTGATCGGAGAAGGCCTTTCCGACCGTCCGTGTAGCCCAAGTAAATACCAAAGTGGAGTGCTACATGTCATGGATTGCTCAGCCACCAGGATTCTGTCCTTAAGCATCATGGGTCGCCATCCACGGTTAACCTGTGGCCACATTGGGGGAGTCTTACCCCATCTGCAGGGGTGCAGTTGGTGTATTCTAAATTCCCAGTCGGCAGGACGGTACAGACATGATACAGTATAACACTCCATTGTGCTCGCTAAGTTTATTTTCTATTTGTCGAAATAAATTTTGTGATAGAATTACGTGAAAAAGAAAAGCTCATTTTTTAAAGTTATCTTGCGTAAAAAAAGACAATGTCTCTGAGATTTTTCTTCATATTGAATGTTCCAGGTCTTGTATTAACTTATGAATTAAATATAGAGAGTGGCGGTGAGAGCGAGGAAGCGATAACGCTAATCCATTTCTATCGGACATAATGAAAAGATGAAAAGAAGGAAAGAAAGAAAGAGTGAGAGTGTTAAATCTAGATTATCATACTTTTTACATTTTGAACTATTTGTCAATAGCTCTTTAGTAAACATATCAACCGTTGAAATATTCAAATTATTACCATACCCTGGTATATCCACAGGTTCTGCGAGTTTTATTATAATTTTGACTAACATGTTAACCGTCTTTTTTACAGTCTATCTGTGTCAGTCAGTCATCGCATATATAATGAGCAGCTAAAGCAATATATATATATATATATATATATATATATATATATATATTATATATATATATATATATATTTGTGTGAGTGAGTGTGCGTTACTCTTTATATAGTATCGTCACCAGTCCAGGCATTAACGTTTTCCGAGTCTTGTTATACATCTCCCGTAACAATTTCCCCATAAAATCCACAGTTTGTTAATAAGCTCTTTCGCACCTACGGCTCCCCGAATGTCTGGGTATTACCATAAGAAGCCTTTAGAAGATACTAAAATCTAAAACACGTGTCGCAAAAATAAAATAAAAAGTTATTTTTAAAAATTCAAACCATTTTGCGGACCATCTTTCTTATAAAATATCTAATTTTCTCCCGTTGGACCCATAACAACACTTTATATATGTATGTATGTATGTATGTATGTATATGTGTGTGTGTGGAGTGTGTGTGTGTGTTCACATATATATATATATATATATATATATATATATATATATATATATATATATATATATATATATATAAGTCACCCGATACTTTGTACGTATTTTCGTTGGCTTTCCTCCAAAATGGCACTAAATTATACAAACTAAAAAGGCAAAAAAAATCCTTAACTCTAAATTGTATACCTAATTGTACCGATTGAGGCATAAACTGTCATAGGCTTTACTGACAAATTAATAAATTATCGCCAAACCTGAGTGTAGTGTGTCTGTCAGTGGAGGTTTGTTTACAAAGGGAAATAACCCTGGGCACATTTGATAGCTATCCCCTTTGCCAGACCGTAAAGCAAAATGTGTCTCGTATCATTGATGCATAGTCTAAGAAATACTTACAACTTGTCACATATGTGTGATATTAAGTATTAGAGAAAACATTATGTTACGTAATAAAATGCTACATTAATTTCG
>CM042143.1:63113077-63140577 GCA_023376005.1 Doryteuthis pealeii | reverse complement strand
TTGGTATTCAATGTTTTTAAACTCATTCTTAATCTATTGAACCCATAAATGGGACCCTAACAGGTACTATCACTCCGGCTCAGAGTGGACCGGGGAGTAATGGTAATGAAGGTGTACTGCACACTCCCCAGAGCTCCAGAATTGAAATGTAACCACTAGATGGTCAAATTGTAATCTCTTTGCACAATTCCCAGCAGATCACCTTTCCTATCCAGTCATGCTTACTCTTGTATTCCTTATGTGCCAATTTTCTGCATTCGCTTATTATATGGATTACTGTTGATTCGCTCTCGATATAACTTACCCTTGCTATTCTTTTTAGGCTTATAGATTCTGTCTTTTACCCAATTCGTTCTTCCGGTGTTATTTTGGGCTTCTTTTAATAGCGAATTCCGTTTCTCTTTTTAGGTTACCGCTGCCTAGCCACATCCAGGTCATCTCGTGCGTAATTTCCTTAGTTTGTTTTCTGAAATGCCTATATAGTTGGTTTTCTCTCTATTTCATATTTTCTTTTTTGAGTACTAATGCAGAATAGCGCGCAAGAGATAATATCATTAGAATACGTATAAAAAGCATTACATCTAATTAAATTTCACGGAAATACCCGAAACCTTTGAGACTCTAAGATTAGGGTTAAGGTAAGGGTTACAGTTAGTTTTAGGGTTAGAGTTAGGGCAAGGGTTAGTGTTAGGGTTAGGATTAATCTACTTCGGGAGTTTCCGAAATCTAATGCTATTTATACGTAAAATGTGATTCTAATGATATTATCTCTTGCATGCTATTCTGCATTTGTACCAATTTTGTTTTGTTATTTGACCTTGTGTTATTTTTCTTGTTGCTGTGATTGGTTGCTGTAACTAGTTTTGTTTTCCTCTATTCTTTTATATTCTTTAAGTCATTGTATTACTGCATCCACACAACTATCAATCTCAGCAAATTCTTTTCCTCCTCTTCTCTGTATTGTAACTTATACTCTATGCACGCCATGCCCTTATCGACTAGGGCTATAGAATACGCCGACTACATCTGCATATTGGCCGTGGGTGGCTACTAGTGATGCTTAAGGGCGGAACCATGGAACACTGCTCTTTGACCCTTACTAGTACTAAACGGGCAGTCGGAGAGACCCCTTTCGATCAATCGTCAAGCACTAGCCCCTATAATATTGTATTGACCGTATAGCTCTTATGGCAAGTACCCAACCATTTTTATCATATATGTGCTAGAAGGTGGTGGCTGAAGGTCTTAATGACGTTAAACTGGTCATGACGTTAAACTGCATCTGGTGGGGAGGTTCCAATTCTGGAACTCTGGGGAGGTCGGAGAGACCCCTTTCGATCAATCGTGAAGCCCTAGCCACTATATGATTGTTTTGACCGTATAGCTCTTATGGCAAACACCCAACCCCTTTTATCATATATGTGCTAGAAAGCGGTTACTGAGGGTCTTAGGATCCTAGCCATGACGTTAAACTTAATCTGGTGGGGAGGTTCTAATTCTGGAACTCCGAGGAGTGTGGAGTACAAGAATGGGTAAGACTCGATAGGAAAGGTGACCCTCTGAATGCTTCAAGAGATTACAATTTGACCATTCTGACAAATGGTATATGCACAATCCAGCGCGTCGTGTAATGGTTAAAGTCATGGGAAATGGACTCGTCACACCGAGTTCAAATCCTGGATATGGTCATTGTATTTCACTTAGCGCTAATACCCTTGGGAAAGGTATGAATCCTACTCTCCCTCCAGCTATGGATAAATAGTAGGGTAGACTGTGCTCTTTAATCTTGGTTAGGCAACCGGTCTAGGAGAATGAAAACTCTGACTTCAAACCTGTTAAACTCCGCTCAAGAAATTGACCTTGTGTCAAACCCTGCTCGTGCGGAGGGGTTGGGAAATATATATATATGCACAAACCAGAAACTGTCCTGAAAGGAGATGCATAAGATTATCTTGGACTTTGAGTTACGAACGAATGGCCCAATAAGATCAATAAGATCGGCCAGAATATCAGGCCCCGTGTTAATTAGCAAGTAGAAAAGAACTTGCCAACTGGTGGATTTGGCCCTTCCAACCGAGCCACTGAGGAAAAATGAAAGAAAGCGAAAAGATAAACAAATACTTGGATCTTGCCAGATAGCTGGAAAAAAACATGAAATTGATCGGTGCCTTTGGAACGATCCCAAATGCCTGGAAAAGAAAGCGAGGTAATTGGAGATCAGAGGAAGAACCAAGACCATCCAGATCACAGTACTTCTAAGATCAGAATACTTAGAAGAGTCATGGGCCCATAACCTGTTACGATTTTAGTGGCCATCCTTTAGGCTTCAAGCAAGAGCACATGTCCAGCGGAGATCCTTTGTGTTAAGCAGAGCACGATCCATGGTAAAGAATCCTTTGGTTGTTCCTTGGTGCTCCTCAGTTTTGCAAGACCTTCGCCAATGATTGCAAATGGACGTCTCTCAGTATCAGCGATTAAGTAGTTAACCAGCCACGTATTCGGGCTGTGGGTTGGCTGAGGTTTAAACCACGTGAACTCGCTTAGTCTATAAATTTACGTGGTGTATTGCAGCACGGCTTATATCCACGAAATATTCCAACAGTTATCGCTCAGATTTCAGTGAAAACCACCAGTTAAAAGTGGTATGAAAATGATAATAGAGACGGTGGGGACATATTGGTTAGGTCGTTGGGTGGTTGGTTGATATTTACGGCATCTTAACCTTGGGTTATTCTATACCGAAGACATTTTGTTTTATTCATCCTTGTTGAGTATCCAATTTTTTAAAACTTATTTTTAAACACATTATTTACATAAACTCATTTTTGTATCTATTTAACCCATAAATGGGATACTAAAAGGTATTACCACTCCGGGTCAGAGTGGACAAAATAGATATTATATTGATATTGTATATGTTCTGTGTAAAGATTTTTTATATTCGGTTTCTTACGGTACCTGCAGTTGCTTAAATGGTCACCCAATTAAGTACTGAATAGGCTCATCGATGCTTAACTTTTGTGATCCATCGGAAACAGGTGCTTTCAGCGTGCCTTGACCGTAATTCAAGGGATCTAGTTAGTTGTTTTGTTTTACGGCATATCAACTCTTTTGGGGGGATGTGATGTTGAATAAAGTCATTTTGATAAGCAAAAGACCCAGGTTGTTTACAGTACCTACTGTTTGTCACCCAATTAAGTATTGAACAGGTCCATCATTGGTCACCCAATTAAGTATTGCACAGATCCATCATTGCTTAACTTCGGTGATCTAGCATGTCTTAACCGTAATCATTAAGAATTTTGTCATCAAATGAATTGCGTAATCAACGCCATTTTAAGTGCTGGAAAATGAGAGATTTATTGTAGCTAAGTTCGGAATTTTACATCTTTTGTTTTTGTTTTGTTTTTTGTTTTTTTATTGTTTTTTGTTTTTTTGTATTTGTTTTTTTTTGGGGGGGGGGTTCTTTGGAAGACTCGATCTTCGCATTAATTAAAGATGAAAACAAATCGCAGAGGAAAAATCTACGCAGGTATGAAGAAAATAAACAGCGGTTATTTTGGCTTCTAATTAGGAAGTTATTTTATTGGATACTGACTGATGGTAAAGCAAACAATGACTCAATGAGGAGTCCTTCTGCTTGGCGGGAAAAAAGGTGCAGACTGCAAATGCTTGCTCGATGGTAAATGTATGATCCTGTGTTTTTTGTTTTTGTTTTTGCTTTTTGTTTTTTGTTTTGTTTTGTTTTGTTTTTTTCTCTCTCTTCAAGAGGAAATTCTTCATTGGTTTGGAATTTGAAGAAACCGTGTTAATAGAAGCTTACTTAGGTTCTTCGATATCTGTAAAATTTCCAAGATAGATAGATAGGTACATACATACATAAAATGAAGGAATTATATTGAAATAGATAAAAACAAAGTAGGAATGAGAGATAGATAGATAGATAGATAGATACATACATACATACATACATACATACATACATAAAATGAAGGAATTATATTGAAATAGATAAAAACAAAGTAGGAATGAGAGATAGATAGATAGATAGATACATACATACATACATACATACAATGAAGGAATTATATTGAAATAGATAAAAACAAAGTAGGAACGATAGATAGATAGATATATATAGAGATAGATAGATACATACATACATACATACAATGAAGGAATTATATTGAAATAGATAAAACAAAGTAGGAACGATAGATAGATAGATATATATAGAGATAGATAGATACATACATACATACAATGAAGGAATTATATTGAAATAGATAAAAACAAAGTACGATAGATAGATAAATAGATAGATAGATACATACATACATAACATACATACATACAATGTAGGAATTATATTTAAATAAATAGAAACAAAGTAGGAACTATAGATAGATAGATAGATAGATAGATAGATAGATAGATTTAAACAAAGAAGGAATTAAAGATAGATTAATTTTAAGATTGAAATAGATAGATAGATAGATAGATAGATAGATAGATAGATATGAGCAGATTAAGGTAGTTAATTAGGAACATACATACTATGAAGGAACTATATTGAGATAGAAACAAATTTGGAACTAAAGATCGATAAAATTCAACATAGATAGATAGATGGATAGATAGATATCAACAAACAGTTATAGATAGATAACAAGGTTACAATAATAGTCTGAGACTTGTCGAAGGTGGCCATGTACTGTTATTTACTAATGACAAGCTATTATGCGCAGTCCTCCACAGTCTAACACCTCCAAAATGAAACCTCTCAGTACTCACAGAATATATTGCCATTGAATTAGGTTTCGCACCCAGAAAAAAAAAGTCGCTCTTTAGAATTCTGATTTTCAAAGCAAGTAATCACATTTCGAAGATTGGAACAACAACATGTTTTCTCTTTGCGTAAGGGCCAGATTCCTATGTCTTCGAATCAGCCTTCGAAACTTACATTCATTTATTTATCTAATACTTATAGTGTACTCACAATACAATTTCTACGCTATCTATTTTGCTTAAAACTTGGCATGGTGATATATCTCGCCACTGTGTAGTGGTTAGCAGCATATTCCCACAGATTGTTATTCATATAGTGAGTTGAACAATCAGACAAACTCAGTTTAGCCAAGTCGGTAGAGCATTCGTCAGAGCAAACGCAAGGTTCTAGGTTCGATACCGGTCCCCGCCAACCCACCTCATGAGTAACTTGGGAAGTCTGTCGGTAAAGTATCAGGGACCCGACAGTAGGTGTGACGCTCCACCTCAGCAAAATAATCTTCCTGATCTAGCGTTAGATCAATCGGCTGGTCACATCAAGCCCTAGCACCTATATGATTGTCTCAACCATATTGCCCTCATGGCAACCCCCCGACCCTTTTTAACATATATGTGCTAGAAGGCGGTGGCTGAGTGTCTTAGTATCCTGGGTATGAAATTAAACTGCATCTAGTGGTAAGATTCCAATTTTGGAGTTGTAGGGAGTATGTAGTACTTCATTCTCAATACTCCCAGGTCCACTCAGAGTGGACCAGGAAGCAATGGTGATGAAGAGGTGCTCCAAAGCTGGAACCTCACCATCAGATAGTTTAACGTCATTCCCAGGACATGAAGACCCTCAGCCACCGCCTTCTAGCACCCATATGATAAAAAGGGTTGGGGCTTGCCATAAGAGCAATAGGGTTGGGGCAATCATATACGTGCAAGGATTTGACGGGACAAGCCGATTGATCGGAGAGGGCCTCTCTAACCGCCCGTCTAGCCCAAGTAAGAGCCAAAGTGGGGTGTTGCATGTCATGGACTGCTGAGTTCTGTCCTTAAGCATCACGGGTCACCACCCACGGCCAACAGGTGGCCCCATTAAGGGGAGGGTCTTGCCCCTCTGCAGAGGTGCAGTCGGTGTATTCTAACGCCCCAGTCGACAGGGCAGGAGTAGTAGACAACTGTTTTCACTTGTCTTCTCACAAATCTAACAGCAACAGTTTCAATGAATATAACTGTCTCTCAGACCACAAACCTTTTTTTAAATGATGATATATGAAGAACTAGAAGCGCCTACCCGGCATCGCCTGGGTAGAAAGGGGTAAAAGGGTAGTCTCGCAGATCCATTATTATTGAATTGCAAGTTGGATACTCGCAGGATGACCCATTAAAATCCTTATTAAAAAATACCTTACTTGAAAAGAAAAATCAATGTCTCCCATTTAAAATATCAAATACCAAAAAAAAAACTCCATGCTGTTACCAGTCAAATTTTATTCTTTAATTATCTTCTCGAATATAAATCAAATGTTTATTATTTTTTCTCAAAAAGCAAGATGTGGAGATAGTGAATGTGTATATATATTTACTTTGTCGTTAATTGTTTTATTTTCGTAGTTTCCTCCGGATAACAACCGCTGTTGTTGTAGTTTGACTTGTGCAATTCACTGTGTAAAACGTAATTACATATTTACACAGTGAATCTCACACATTGTACGTACAACCTACATCTCCTTTACACACTTATCCAGTTAATCATCGAGTAATAAAACCCGGAAGTCATTTTTAAATGCTGCCTGACCGCTACCGATATGATTCATGAGAACGGGATCCTGGTAACTGAGCGGTCCGTGGCTTGCGACAGTCCACGTATTCCCTATATATCCTTTACACACTTATCCAGTTTATCATCGACAAATAAAATCTAGAAGTCATTTTTAAATGCTGTTTGACCGCTAGCGATGGAATTCACGAGGACGAGAACCTGGTGGCTGAGCGTTCCGTGACTTGCAGCACTCCACTTTGGCCCTTACTTGATCTAGACGGGCAGTAGGAGAGGCCCCATCAGATCAATCGGTTGGTCACGCCAAGCCCTAGCACCTATATGATTGTCCTAACACTATTGCCCTTACGGCAAGCCCCTACCCTTTTTATCATATATGTGCTAGAAGGCGGTGGCTGAGAGTCTTTGTGTCCTGTGTATGAGGTTAAACTGCATCTAATGGTGAAGTTCCAATACTGGAGTTCTGGGGAATGTGGAGTACCCCTTCATTGCCATTACACCCAGGTCCACTCTGACCCGGAGTGCTAGTTCCTTTTTAAGGTCCAATCTAGATGTTAGATAGAAAAAATGAGTTTTAAAAAATGTATTAAATAATTGAGTTTATATGCCAATCAATCATGAATAGAACAAAACATCTTCGGCATAAAATAACCCAACAAGATTTGACATGCCGAAAAACCAACCAACCAGCCAACCAACCAACACCCTATATCTCCTTTACATACTTTATCCAGTTTATCATCAAGTTATAAAATCCAGAAGTCATTTTAAAATGCTGTGTGACCGCTACCGATGTTTACACATCATCCCCTGTATATGTTGTTTTGATTTCGTTCTGCTCGTTCTTGCTTTTTGTTTTTTTAATGTTGACTCATTCACCAAAAGGGGCGTAACTGCTGCAGCATCTTAAATCGTCTGTATTTGGACATTCCAAAATAATGACAACTGATGCGTATTCTACTCACACGGTTCTCTCATTGCTTTATATATTCCTTCATTTCTATCTAGTTCTCAATTCATCAGGAACTTATACACTAATAAGTGTGTATTTCTTTTCTGGTTTTCCAAGTAGGTCTGCTTGACAATGTCTACTCAAAAGTATATATATATATATCATCATCATCATCATGTCGCGCTATTAGCACGGATATCCATGACAATCTCTCGCCAACCTTTCCTATCATTCATTTTCCCAGGGAGGTCCTCTGCGCAGCAACCTGCATCTTTGCTTAGTTGGTCAATGTAGGTCCTTGATGGGCGGCCCACACTAGCATGTCCGTGTGTTGGCTTCCACAGGAGAACGTCACTTATGAACTCATCCTTGCTTCTCCAGCAGTGCCTGGCATGTCTTGTCCGTCTCACTCGAATGGTTTGTGAGATGGGGGGCAGATGGCCATATAGCTGTTTCCTCGTGGGGTGCTGCTTCCACGATTTGTTCAGGACTGCACGCAGCATTTTTGTGCAGCTCCCGTCCACCTTATTCTCAAGGCGCCTCGTTAGGGTCGTGTGTGTGTGTGTGTGTGTGTGTGTGTGTGTGTATTTGGACAGCATTCTTTCATTTATGCATGTCGAATCAAACAAAAGGCACGTCTCCTGTTTAACGATTTTATTGGTGATCTTTTCAAGCTTTCTGGCCAACTTTTTTATATTTGGATGGAATTCGTGGATTATTCCACCAAAGTTCATATCCCGAGTACTTTCGGCACTTCGAAGTGCCATTAGCAGGGGTGATGTGTTCTAGTTTTTTTTGTTTTTTTTTTTTCAAAGTATATTAATAGATGTGGAGGCTGGAAGGAGGAGAATTGATAGGAAAAGTGTTACAGTCATTTTAAAATGTGTGTACTGCATTGAAAATTAATTTTATTCAAGGATCGTTTGTAATGTTTGATGTATAAAGCATTTGGAGTTTTTGTTTATTTTTTTCTTTGTGCAGAATGTGTGTATTTTCCGTTAGGATATTTCGGTAATTAGAGTGGGGACATGCATGTAATTTTAGATGTTGTGAAATGGAGCTATTATCTGTCATATGAAGAGTTAAACGGCGTGATAAGTCGTTGAGGTAAAAACCGATTAAATAAAAAATTAATTTACAATATATATTGTAATTCATTTATTTCAAAAATAACTAACCAACCAACTCTTTCTCACCACCTCTCCTCTCCCCCCTCTCTCTCTCTCTCTCTCTCTCTCTTCTCTCTCTCTCTCTCTCTCTCTCTCTCTCTCTCTCTCTTCTATTTATTTATTTATCTATCTATCTATCTGATATAAATACATATATATAAATATATATATTTTGGGAGAATATGTGCTTAATGAAGTCATACCTAATGTGAAAATTAATTAGTGATAATTAATGAATTAGGCGAATATGTCTGCTTCAAATGTAAAGCGTAAACAAATTGTCGGCATAGCCATATCAAACAAAACTGTTTGCTACTTTCATATATATATATATATAGAAGAGAGAGAGAGAGAGAGAGAGAAGAGAGAGGGAGGGGAGGAGGGCAAGTCATTGAGTATATATGCAAGATACATTATGCATGTTGTGTGTATATGTGCGTGTGCGCACATGCGCGCGGATTGTGCATGTGTGTCTATTTATTAGGTTTTCTCGTAAATGTCTCTAAAAGGACAATACATTGCTGACTATGTAAACAAAATCATGCATAAGTAAGGGTTGATTTTTTTCAAAAACATCCGTGACAAGCAAAGGCCACGCACTGAATAGCTTGCAACAATGTACTGGATTTTACCAAAAAAACTAAGAAAAAGCCACTCCCACACACGTACGTGCGCACTCACTCACCTACACCCACACCACTCACCCACACGCACACAGCACACACAATATATATATATGTAATAAATATATTGCTCCCAACTTCTTGTTGGCTTTGAGCTCTTTGGGCGGTAAAATTTGATTTTCTGTTGTAATTGAGCTTAAATCGCAAGTTCTTCCCAATAAACAGGATGTGATCCCTCTATATAACATATTATAACCTATGTATGTATATATCAGTTAAAAATCTACACCTTCCGCAGGTGGGCTGATGGTTGGTTAAACACTTAATAAAAAAATCAGTCGAGTTTCTATTCCGCGTCGGAAGATAGCTTGTTTAGCCGCACTGAGAGACGTGCATACGTCGAAAACGTGGTGTCTCTGGGATGACATTATATATTTATATATATATATATATATATAATATATATAATATATATGACGGTGCGTGTCGCACAAGCGCACAACATGTAAAACAAAACACGTGCAGATATTTCTACAATCTCAGAGCTATGGAGGACGGTGAGTTGTGTAGGCCTGACGGGTTAGCGCCAACATGCCTCGGCGAGGTTGCGGTGTGAATAACAAGCCCCTTTGGTTAACACTGTTCACCAAGCCATTTGAGGAGCTGGGGTCTAGGAAAGATAACCTAAACAAATGCCGGATCAGCTATCAAGCTGGACAAGAAAACATCGCTTCGACGGATGTCCACATTAGCGGGCTGAAAACAAACACTACAACACAAAACAACGCTAACAATTAGCCTCCTGGAATGTCTGGACACGCTCCCGATCTTGAGAGATTGGGAAAATACATACTAGTAGTGTGACAGGCGCGAGCATTTTCGATATGGGCCGACATCGATGCCCTTGCAGAAATCAGTTTTCAGCTATAAGGGAACCAATTGACAGAAGGGGTGGGCTGGATACACATCCTCATGGAAAGACAGGCTGATGATAGCTGTAAGAAGTATGAGGTAAGTTGACTAGAGCCCTCCATTTCTGAAGCAACACATGACGGACACCATGCAAACATTTCCTACATGAACTCTGACCTGTGTGGCAGCGGCCTTATGTCGAGGGTCTCACATGTGTGACAGGGTACATAATTAAAAAAAAAAAAAAAAAAAAAAAAGCTGGACCCGTGGGCCATCTGCGCACTCACAACTGCTCTCAAACTGAAAACTACTTGTAGAAATGGCCTTATTCTGTCAAGAAGGGGCAATCACCATATATATATATATATATATATATATATATATATTCCCATACGTGAATTGACCTGTCGGTTGGGGCAGTAGAATACGCTCTGCACCTCTGCATAGGGTTTAAGACCCCCACAATTGGGGCTTCCTGTGACCGTGGTGGCGGACCCGTGATGCTTAAGGATGTATCTCAGTGGCTGAGCAGTCCATGACATGTAACACTCCACTTTGGCGTCTTACATAAGCTAGACGAGCGGTTGGAGAGATCCCTTCAATCAATCAGCTAATCACGTCAACCCCTAACACCACATGATTGTTCCCGACCTTATTGCTCTTTTGGCAACCCTCAACCCCTTTTATATATTAAATATTATATATAAACTAGAAGGCAGTGCCTAAGGGTCTTTGTGTAATGGGTATGACGTTAGACTGCATCTAATAGTGAGGTTCCAATTTGGAGCTTTGGCAGTGTTGAGTACTTCTTCATTGCCGTTTACCCCCAGGTCTACACTGACCCGGAGTGGTATATTTTTTAGGGTCCTATCTAGGGTTAAATAGATCCAAAAATGTATTTAAAGAATGAAGTTTGCGAAAATAAAAAGTGAATACCCAACAAGAATGAATTAAAATAAAATGTATTTGGCCACCAAATAACCCAATGATTGAACTGCCGTAAAATCCAACCAAAACCAACCCAACCAATCAATCCACACGTAAAAATAGATAAAAATAGATTATCTTTTAAAGTCTATTTGAAACAAATGTTGTTAATGACGTCATCTTATTATGAGCTACAGCTAAACAGCGAACTTAATTCTTTTTTTTCCTTATTAAATAAACTAGTACAAATTTAAAAAAAACACCTCCGGGTGATGTTAAAAATATATTTTGAAACATATTGCCTGAGGCCGTGGAGTAAAAAATTCAATGTCAGCGAGTTTGTACCCTAAGTAAGTAAAATCGTCAAATTCATTAAAGATTAGAAATAAAACAATTTCAAGATGTAAACTTTAAATATGTATTAAAATAAAAACAAGACTACCATAAGATATATAATACCAGTCATGTATTTATTAAAACTTGTTTAAAAAAAACAATAGACTGCTAGTGTTGCCATGTTCAAACTTTGAGTGTATTTATTCTATGTTATGACGCCCAATTTTGGGGCGTAAATGTGACGTAAGCAGTGACGTTAATTTTTGTTGCAGACAAAAACCGACAGCGAATCTCCATTATTAATAGATTTGGCATTCTAATAGAGAAAAAAAAAACCAATGCCAAGTATATAAACCCAAAGCTATAATCCGTGAGTATTGGTGGGCAGTAGATGGACACGTCTTTAAACTTTCATGGGTATATAAGTTATTTACTAATCTTGATAAATAGTGGCAATGGCTAATGTAAGGGTCGTTTCCAGTAACAATGGTCTACGAATTCTAGCTTGCTAAACCATTTACACCCACGTGAGGTTACACCCAATATATTATTTACTAAGCTTTTCTTAGATTTGCAAATGCCAGAAGTGTGGAGCGCCCAAGGAGAATCGCACTCACTGACAATGGTATGCGCCAAATCTAGTTTGCTAACCTTACAACGCGTGGCGGTGCCCAGACTATTCATGGTATAGTTATTTACTTAACAGCTTAGATCGGCACAAGGCAAAGTAAGAGGACCAGTGCAGAATCGAACCTCACTAACAATGGTCTTCGCAAAATCCTAGTCTGCAACCATTACACCACGTGATGTTTCCCAGATTATCATGGCTATAAGTTATTTACTAAGGCCTCAGCTTAGATGTAGCACAATGCCAGAAGCATGGACACCAGTGAGAATCGAACTCATTAAACGATGATCTCCAATCTAACTTGCTAACTATTATACCGCGTAAAGGTGCCTAAACTATCATGCGGTAAAAGATCTACGAGAAGTCACCACTTTATTTATAACTTTTCCCAAAGCAGCAGCAGAGTATGACCTTAAGAAAAACAGACATAGATGCATTATAAGACGCGTTGGTAATTGACCTGAAATGACAATTCGCCCAACCTGGAGTACTTCCAAGAAGGGACTGTCAAGTGGAATTCTCTACTACAAGTGGAATTAAGTCTATGTTCTACCTAGGAATCTCAACGACATACAACGAGATCTAATTACTACTGGAGAGACTATAGCCCTATTTCATACCAATTAATTATAACAATAGAGATAAGCCTAAAAACAATTAGAATACGTAACAGAACTTAAGTTTATCTGATCACGAAATTAAGCCATAAAGTCACACTCAAACAATTTTATTTTTATTAGGAGAAGCATAGATGATTGATGCAGTGATAAACTTATGCTTCAAAATCTCCAGAAAGTTCCCATTATTTCTTGTTAAATGGGGATACAATTAAGCACTTAATAAACTTTACGTTGCATCAAATTAAGCGGACTTTGCTATCAAGACTCCATAACAATAGAACAGTACCTTAGAAAAAAAAACAGTTAGACTTACCCAAAGCTGCAGAGGAGAATAGTATGGATGACATACTTTCCAAGATAAATGCAAACATCCCCAGTCAAGATTTGAACTCGGGTAGCGAGTTTACTCCTTACGACGATAAACCGACCGCTTCCCGAATAATAATATATATATATATATATATATATATATATATATATATATCAACTCTCCACGCCGAGCAGAATTGACACTAAGATCAAGTTCTGAATCCGAAGTTTGAATCGGTTGCCCTTACTAAGTTAAAGAGCCCAGTCTTGTCCTAAATGCACCAATAGCTAGTAGGATAGTTTGAGTATATAAACATCCCCTAGAAGATTTGGGCCTTGTGAAATGTAAATAGCCTCGTCCGAAGATTTTTAACTAGGGGTCACCATGTTAATTTCCTATATGATAACCATACAAGAAGCGCCTCTATCTATCATCTCCTCTCCTTCTTCTCTCTCTCTCTCTCTCTCTCTTCTCTCTCTCTGCTCCTCTCCTCTCCTCAATATATATATGAATATATATATTATATATATGCTTAATTGGAGTCGTACCTTAATTTTGAAAATTTATTAATTTAATAATGAATTAGGCGGAATGCCTATTTAAATGTAGGCTAAGTAAATCGCAAGAAAAATCAATCTTCTGTATGTAACATTCGGCTATTAGGCCTCATCAGCAGAGCTATAGTAAAACTTAAGAAGTTCGTTTGGTTGTAGGGGTTATGGTATCGGCCTATCAGCTTGGCAGTCCGTTTCAAATCACGCACAGGCGCGGCCTTCCTATCTATAGCTCTGCTGATGAGGCCTAAATAGGCCGGAATGTTACGATACAGAGATTGATTTTCATTATGTTTAGCCATACATTTAAATAGGCATTTTCCCGCCTAATTCTTATTAATTAATGATTTCAAAATTAGCGTACGACTCCAATTAAGCACATATTCTTCCCAAAATATTGTCGGCAAAAAAGCCATTCAAACACACCGTGTTTACATATATATATATATATATATATATATATATATATATATATATATATATTATATATTCTTTCTATCGACTGCGCCCAAAAAAGTGTGGATGGTCCAACACAAGCCTTCACCACTATTAAAGAAATCACTGTGTGGACGTTCATTGTAAGAACACTATACGTCGAATCGACGGAGAAGTCCATCATATATATAATATATAATATATATATATATATATTAGTAACGTGACATTTGCAGGGATTGCAAGAAATGGGTGGAATACAACGTCGAACTCCATGTTTTCCTCAAAAACACGGGAATATCATCGGCCTGGGTGGTAGGGACTTTCGAATTCTTTAAATGAAATGCGCCTTAACTCGTACTTTTACCAACGTGTGTGATGATGTCGTGTGTGTGTGTGTGTGTGTGTGGTGTTGGTGTGTGTGTGTGTGATAGAGGTGTTTAGGAAACTCTGACAATGAAAAATTGTTTCGATCGTGGCGTGAGCATCTTGCTAAGGTCTACCCGCACTGAAGAGACGTGATAACGTAAAAGCAGGACTGCATGTAGAGTAATATTTATATATATATATATTATTATATATATATCCCCCCCTGCGACAGAGAGTTCTCCATGCGCATGCACACATACACATACACACTACTACTACTACTCACTACACACACACACACACATAAACACACACACATAACACAACACATAAACATGCACGAGATTATTTGGTTCTCTCGTTATTAGCATTAGCTACAAAATTTTTTTATCTTTATCGATCGCTCATATATATTACATTACATAAATACTATATATATATATAATATTGTTGTGTTGTTGTGTGGTATTACCAAGATGCATAGATAGATAGATACATACACAACATCAGGGTTTGACGACTCAAAATTGGTCAGTATAGTTTCTGGTTGAGCCTTAAAAAGTTTTTTGAACAACACTCGTACAGACTCAGCAGTGAACTATTTCTATTTGTTTACTTGTGTCGTTACTATTTAGCTTTTTTTCTCTTCATTAAGTCCAAGAGGTGCAACCATATAGTAGTTCTGATACAGCTAAAACTGAAAGAATTCCTGTTTTTATTTTATTCGGAGCAATTAGATTTCTATATGGTCGATAACCTTCAATAGCATTTCCATACCTTTCCCATATTTATATTTGACATCAATTTCGTAGATTGATTCTTTGGTTATTTTAAACCGCTCACAGCATCTCCCACCCACCAAACATGTCACTGAAATATTTACATAATAAGTGAAAGTAAAGTAAAGTCGACGGGGCGGCCTAAAGTCGGTATCAGTCAGTCAGAGAAGGAGTCTATCCCCTTTCCCTAGCGCTAGACCAAGGAGATTATTATAGCATCTGAGGTGGAGCGCCACACTCCATCAGCTCCTTACTTTACCGCACAGATCCCTGAGCTACTCATACCGCTGAGTATGGCGAGGACCGCCGTATCGAACTAGGAACCTTCTGATTTTATAACCGAACCTCTACCGACTGAGCAAACCCGGCCTCTTACAATAATAATAGACTTTATTTTGAATAGAATGAGTTCTGGAGTCGAATAGACGGATGGGGACTTGAAATATCCCATCATACAGGTAAAAATACCAGAGAATTGATACAGCCACGGTGAAATTTGGTAGGCAAGAGTAAGTCCACACCGAAGCTCTTAATTACAGGTAGCATTAATCAGACTAAGCTAAAGTTAATACCTTATACACATACGATATACGTATGTATGTGAGGCGTGTGGATTCTCTTCTTTTTTTTTTTCGTCAATTGAAGAAAAGGTTGGCATGCATGACCTAACTGGTTACTATTGGTAACAATGACACCTGGATTGATGGAAGAGCTAAAATTAGAACAGTAATTATGAGAACTGCACCCAGTCACCTTACGTGAATGCGGCTTCCTCGGCAAAGTGAATCAACATTTTTCATGGGTTTTTTATCTGTTATTGGTTCATGGAAAGGGGAGCCAAAAAAAGTTCGACAAACCCGAAATATTCCTCAATGAGAACGCGCCGAATGTCGACATAAATCTTGACACCCATTTCGCATTTGCAAGATGCCGAGAAATGAGTCCTGTGATAAACTCCCCAATTTGCAACCTTTCCATGTGACCCGAGGTCGATATATATATATATATATATATATATATATATATTTAATATATATATACACAACACACACATATATATATTATATATATATATATATATATATAGGTCTGTGTGCTTAAGGATATTGTGGAGAGAGAAGGATTACATACACACATAATACATTATAATCATAGATATTTATATATATATATATATATCGAATTTTTATGCGATACATTGCATTATAATTGCCTTCAAAGCAAAATATAAATAATAATTTATCAACAATGCTTCTATTAAAAAACAAACATCCAAAAATCTTTATTCACTTCGCGAAGAGCTACGGCCGGCTTTGTTTACTACTCAATAGCGTCACTTACCTACTATGTAGAGGCGGTAGTATCATTGACAAGCGTTAATTTCGCAGGGATGTCGCAGGTACGGCAGCCGAACGATATGGTCCTGACTATGCCTGTTGAAGTCCCGGTTTCGATTCCTGCGGAGGGGAGTCGTTAGTATACACGCTGATGCAGACTTAATAAAGTCGAAACCAGCCTGTACGTGTTCTGCATAGCGAACCCATCCTTTGCCCGGATTATATTGTCAAGGATTATTTTTCTATAATTATCGAATTTTTATGCATAACATGGCATTATTAATTCCTTCAAGCCAAAATATAAATAATATATAATATATAATATATATTATATATATATAATTATATATAATAGTCATAAACAACAACTCCCATGAACCCTCTCTCACAATATAAGACATTAAAAAAATAACCCACCTTATAGAGGTCTCCCGGAACAAATGGACATGCTACTACTAACAACACTTCGTCTACCCGGCATTTTAATAGCATGTCCATTTTGTTTCCGGGAAGAACCTCTATAAGGTGGGTTATTTTTTTAATGTTCTTATATATGTGACGAGAAGGTTCATGGGAGTTGGTTATGACTATATATATATATATATATATATATATATATATATATATATATATATATTATTTATATTTTGCTTGAAGGCAATTATAAATGCATGTTATCGCATAAAATTCGATAATTATAGAAAATAATCTTGACAATATAATCCGGGCAAAGGATTGGTTCGCTATGCAGAAACACCGTACAGGCTGTTTCGACTTATTAAGTCTCATCAGCGGTGTATACTAACGACTCCCCTCCGACAGGAATCGAAACCGGGACTTCACAGGCATAGTCAAGAACCATATCCGTTCGGCTGCCGGTACATAGCGAACAATCCCTGCGAAATTAACCTTGTCAAAATGATACTACACGCCTCTACCATAGTAGGTAAGTGGACGCTTTATGAGTAGTAAACAAACCGGCCGTAAGCTCTTCGGCGAAGTGAATAAGATTTTGGATGTTTGTTTTTTTATAGAAGCATTGTTGATAAATTATTATTTATATTTTGCTTGAAGGCAATTATAATGCATGTATCGCATAAAATTCGATATATATATATTATATATAAAATATCTATGATTATAATGTATATGTGTGTATGTATCCTTCTCTCTCCACAATATCCTCTCAACACACAGACCTATATATATTTATTATATATATATAATATATTATATGTGGTGTGTGTATATTATATATATAATATATATATATATATATATATATATATATATATATCGACCTGGTCACATGGAAGGTTGCAAATTGGGGAGTTATGCAAGACTCATTTTCCTCGGCATCTTGCCAAAATGGAAATGGTGTCAGATTTATGTCGACATTCGGCCGTTCTCATGAAAGGAATATTTCGCGTTTGTCGAACTTTTTGGCTCCCGTTTCCATGGAACCATAACAGATAAAAAAAACCCATGAAAAAGGATTCACTTTGCGAGGAAGCCGCATTCACGTAAGGTGACTGGGTGCAGTTCTCATAATTACCCCTTCTAATTTTAGCTCTTCCATCATCCTGTCATTGTTACCATAGTAACCAGTTAGTCATGATGCCCAACCCTTTTCTTCAATTGACGAAAAAAAAAAAAAGAAAGAAGAATCTCACACGCCCTCACATACATACGTATATCGTGTGTATAAAGTATTAACTTTAGCTTAGTCTGATTAATGGCTACTGTATTAGAGCTTCCGGTGTGGACTTAACTCTTTCCTACCAAATTTCACCCTGGCTGTATTCAAAGTATTTTTACCTGATGATGGGATACCTCAAAGTCCACCGTCTATTCGACTCAGAACTCATTTCTATTCAAATAAAGTCCTATATTATTGTAAGAGGCCGGGTTTGCTCAGTCGGTAGAGCGTTCGGTTATAAATCAGAAGGTTCCTAGTTCGATACCGGTCCTCGCCAACTCAGCGTATGAGTAGCTCAGGGATCTGTGCGGTAAAGTAAGGAGCTGATGGTAGGTGTGGCGCTCCACCTCAGATGCTATAATAATCTCCTTGGTCTAGCGCTAGGGAAAAGGGGATAGACTCCTTCTCTGACTGACTGATACCGACTTTAGGCCGCCCCGTCGACTTTACTTTACTTTACTTATTATTGTAATATTTCAGTGACATGTTTGGTGGTGGGAGAACTGCTGTGAGCGGTTTAAAATAACCAAAGAATCAATCTACAGAAATTGATGTCAATATAAATATGGGAAAGGTATGGAATGCTATTGACAGGTTATCGACCATATAGAAATCTAATTGCTCCGATAAAATAAAACAGGAATTCTTTCAAGTTTTAGCTGTATCAGAACTACTATATGGTTGCACCTCTTGGACTTTAATGAAAGAGAAAAAAAAGCTAAATAGTAACGACACAAGTAAAACAAATAGAATTAAGTCACTGCCTGAGTCTGTACGAGTGTTGTTCAAAAACTTTTAGGCCTCACCCAGAAACTATATGACCAATTTTGAGTCGTCAACCCTTGGATGTATGTATGTATGTATCTATCTATCTATCTATCTTGGTATACACACACACACACACACACACATATATATATATATATATATATATATATGTATGTATATATATGAGCGATCGATACAGATAAAAAAAATTTTGTGAGTAATCTAAATAACGAGAGAACAAATAATCTCGTGCACATGTTTATGTGTGTGTTTATGTTGTGTGTTTATTGTGTGTGTGTGTGTAGTAGTAGTAGTAGTAGTGTGTATGTGTATGTGTGCATGCGCATGGAGAACTCTCTGTCCACGATATATATATATATATATATATATATATATTACTCTACATGCAGTCCTGCTTTTACGTATCACGTCTCTTCAGTGCGGGTAGACTTAGCAAGATGCCTCCAGCCAGGATCGAAACAATTTTTCAATTGTCAGAGTTTCTAAACACCTCTATCAACACACACACACACACACACACACCACACACACACACACACACACACACACACACACACAGTTGGTAAAGTAACGAGTTAAGGGCATTTCATTTAAAGAATTCCGAAGTCCCTACCACCAGCCGAATAGATTTCCCGTGTTTTTGAGGAAAACATGGAGTTCCGACGTTGTATTCCAACCCATTCTTGCAACTCCTGCAAATTGTCACGTTATATAATATATATATATATATATATATATATATATGATGACTCTCCGGTCGATTTCGACGTATGAGTGTTCTTACAATGAACGTCCACACAGTGATTTCTTTATAGTGGTGAAGCTTGTGTTGGACCATCCACACTTTTTGCACAGTCGATAGGAAAGACATATATATATATATATATATATATATATATATATATATATATATATATATATATATTGTAAACACGGTGTGTTTGGAATGGCTTTTTGCCGACAATTTTTGGGGAAGAATGTGCTTAATTGGAGTCGTACCTAATTTGAAAATTAATTAATTAATAATGAATTAGCGGGAATGCCTATTTAAATGTATGGGCTAAACAAATCGAGAAAAATCAATCCTGTATGTACATTCCGGCCTATTAGGCCTCATCAGCAGAGCTATAGATAGGAAGGCCGCCCTGTGCGTGATTTTGAAACCCGGACTGCCAAGCTGATAGGCCGATACCATAACCCCTACACCAAAAACGGACTTCTTAGATTTTACTATAGCTCTGCTGATGAGGCCTAATAGGCCGAAAGTTACATACAGAGATTGATTTTTCTCGATTTACTTAGCCATACATTTAAATAGGCATTCCCGCCTAATTCATTATATAATTAATTAATTTTTCAAAATTAGGTACGACTCCAATTAAGCATATAATATATATATATATATATATATATTGAGAGAGAGAGAGAGAGAGAGAGAGACAGAGAGAGAGAGAGAGAGAGAGAGAGATAAGATTAGAGGCGCTTCTTGTAATGGTTATCATAGTAGGAATATTAAACAGGTGACCCTAGTTAAAATCTTGGACGAGGCTATTTACATTTCACAAGGCCCAAATATCCTAGGGATGTTATATATCCAACTATCCTACTAGCTATTGGTGCATATTAGGGACAGACTGGGCTCTTTAACCTTAGTAAGGCAACCGATCAAACTCGGATTCAGACATTGACTTAGTGTCAAATTCTGCTCGCGTGGAGAGGTTGATATATATATATATATATATTATATATATATATATATATATATATATTGGGAAGCGGTCGGTTATCGTCGTAAGGAGTAAACTCGACTACCCGAGTTCAAATCTTGAATGGGGATGTTTGCATTTCATCTTGGGAAAAGTATGCATCCAACTATTCTCCCTGCAGCTTTGGGTAAGTCTAACATGTTTTTTTCTAAGGTAATGTTCTATTTTATGGAGTCTGAAGCAAAACCGCTTAAATTTGAGCAACGTAAAGTTTATTAAGTGTTAATTGTATCCCCATTAACAAGAAATAATGAACTTTCTGGAGATTTTAAGCATAAGTTTATACTATTCAATCATCTAAGTTGTCTCCAATAAAAAATAAAATTGTTTGAGTGTGACTTTTTTATGCTTAATTCGTGACAGATTAAACTTAAGTTCTGTTACGATTCTAATTGTTATTTTAGGCTTTTATATCTCCTATTGTTAAATCCAATGGTAGAAAAGGGTATAGTCTCAGTAGTAATAGATCTGTTGTATTTCTTGAGATCCTAGGTAGAACAAGACTGTAATCCATGTAAGTAGAGAATCCACTTGAAGTCCTTCTGGAAGTAACTCCAGTTGGCAATTGATTTCAGGTCAATTACCAACGACCTTAAATGCATTCTATGTCGTTTTTCTTAGGTCCATACCTGCTGCTGCTTTTGGGGAAAGTCTATAAATAAAAGTGGTGACTTCTCGTAGATCTTTTACCCATGATAGTTTAGGCACCTTACGCGGTATAATAGTTAGCAAGTTAGATTGGCAGATCATCGTTAATGAGTTCGATTCTCACTGGGTGTCCCATGCTTCTGGCATTGTGCTACATCTAAGCTGAGCTTAGTAAATAACTATAGCCATGATAATCTGGGAACATCACGTGGTGTAATGGTTAGCAGACTAGATTTGCAGACCATTGTTAGTGAGTTCGATTCTCACTGGGTCCCTCTTACTTTGGGCCTTGTGCCGCAATCTAAGCTACGATTAGTAAATAACTATACCCATGATAGTCTGGGCAACCCACGCGTTGTAAAGGTTTAGCAAACTAGATTGCATACCCATTGTCAGTGAGTGCGATTCTCATTGGCGCTCCACCACTTCTGGCCTTGTGCCCCACATCAGAAAAGCTAGTAAAAAACTATATTGGGTACCTCACGTGTGTAATGGTTAGCAAGCTAGATTCGTAGACCATTGTTACTGGACGACCCTTACATCTAGCCATGTGCCACATTTATCCAAGATTAGTAAATAACTATTACCCATGAAAGTTTAAGACGTTCCATCTACTGCCCCACCAATACCTCACAGCGATTATAGCTTTGGTTATATATTGCATTGTTTTTTTTTCATTAGAATGCCAAAATCTATTAAATAATGGAGATTCGCTTCCGGTTTTTGTCTGGCAACAAAAAATTACGTCACTGCTTACGTCACATTACCCAAAATCGTCATAACATAGAATAAATACACTCAAAGTTTGAACATGCAACACTAGACAGTCCTCATTGTTTTTTAAAACAAGTTTTAATAAATACATGACTGGTATTATATATCTATATGTAGTTTGTTTTTTATATTTTAATACATATTTAAAGTTTACATTTGAAATTGTTTTATTTCTTAATCCTTTAATGAATTTGACGATTTTACTTACTTAGGGTACAAACTCGCTGACATTGAATTTTTTACTCCCACCCCTCAGGCAATATGTTTCAAAAATATATTTTTACATCACCCGGAGGGTGTTTTTTTTAAATTTTGTACTAGTTTATTTAATAAGGAAAAAAAAGAATTAAGTTCGCTGTTAGCTGTACTCATAATAAAGATGACGTCATTAACAACATTTGTTTCAAATAGACTTTAAAAGATAATCTTATTTTATCTATTTTTACGTGTGGATTGATTGGTTGGTTGGTTGGTTGGATTTTACGGCAGTTCAATCATTGGGTTATTTTGTGCCAAATACATTTTATTTTATTCATTCTTGTTGGGTATTCACTTTTTATTTTCCAAACTCATTCTTTAAATACATTTTTGGATCTATTTAACCCATAGATAGGACCCTAAAAATACTACCACTCCGGGTCAGTGTAGACCTGGGGGTAACGGCAATGAAGAAGTACTCAACACTGCCCAAAGCTCCAAATTGGAACCTCACTATTAGATGCAGTCTAACGTCATACCCATTACACAAAGACCCTTAGGCACTGCCTTCTAGTTTATATATAATATTTATATAATAAAAGGGGTTGAGGGTTGCCAAAAGAGCAATAAGGTCGGGACAATCATGTAGGTGTTAGGGGTTGACGTGATTAGCTGATTGATTGAAGGGGATCTCTCCAACCGCTCGTCTAGCTTATGTAAGAGCCAAAGTGGAGTGTTACATGTCATGGACTGCTCAGCCACTGAGATTACATCCTTAAGCATCACGGGTCGCCACCCACGGTCAACAGGAAGCCCCATTGTGGGGTCTTAACCCTATGCAGAGAGTGCAGAGCGTATTCTACTGCCCCAACCGACAGGTCCAATTCACGTATGGAATATATATATATATATATATATATATATATATATATGGTGATTGGCCCTCTTGACAGAATAAGGCCATTTCTACAAGTAGTTCAGTTTGAGAGCAGTTGTGAGTGCGCAGATGGCCCACGGGTCCAGCTTTTTTTTTTTTTTTTTTTTTTAATTATGTACCCTGTCACACATGTGAGACCCTCGACATACAAGCCCTGCCACACACGTCAGAGTTCAATGTAGGAAATGTTTGCATGGTGTCCGTCATGTGTTGCTTCAGAATGGAGGGCTCTAGTCAACTTACCTCATACTTCTTACAGCTATCATCAGCCTGTCTTTCCATGAGGATGTGTATCCAGCCCACCCCCTTCTGTCAATTGGTCCTTATAGCTGAAACTGATTTCTGCAAGGCATCGATGTCGGCCCCATATCGAAATGCTCCCCTGTCACAATACTAGTATGTAGTTTCCCAATCTCTCAAGATCGGGGGGTCCAGACATTCCAGAGGCTATTGTTAGCGTTGTTTTGTGTTGTAGTGTTTTGTTTTCAGCCCAGCTAATGTGGACATCCGTCGAAGCGATGGTTTCTGTCCAGCTTGATAGCTGATCCGGCATTTGTTAGGTTATCTTTCCTAGACACTCCTCAAATGGCTGGGTGAACAGTGTTAACCAAGGGCTGTTATTCACCCGCAACCTCGCCGAGGCATGTTGCTAACCCGTCAGGCCTACACAACTTCACCGTTCCTCCATAGGCTCTGAGACTTGTAGAAATATCTGCACGTGTTTGTTTACATGTTTGTGCGCTTGTGCGACACGCACCGCATATATATATATATATATATATATATATATTTATATATATATATAATGTCATCCAGAGACACCACGTTTCGACGTATCACGTCTCTTCAGTGCGGCTAAAAACAAGCTATCTCCGACCGGAATAGAAACTCGACTGATTTTTTATTAAGTGTCTTAACCACCATCAGCCCACCTGCAGGAAGGTGTAGATTTTAACTGATATATACATACATAGGTATATATGTTATATAGAGGGATCACATCCTGTTTATTGGGAAGACTTGCGATTTAAGCTCAATTTACAACAGAAAATCAAATTTTTACCCCAAAGAGCTCAACCAACAAGAAGTTGGGAGCATATATTTATTACATATATATATATATGTGTGTGTGTGTGCGTGTGGGTGAGTGGGTGTGGGTGTAGGTGAGTGAGTGCGCACGTACGTGTGTGGGAGTGGCTTTTTTAGTTTTTTGGTAATCCAGTACATTGTTGCAAGCTATTCAGTGCATGTGGCCTTTGCTTGTCACCGGATGTTTTGAAAAAAATCAACCCTTACTTATGCATGATTTGTACATAGTCAGCAATGTATTGTCCTTTTTAGGAGACATTTACGAGAAAACTAATAAATAGACACACATGCCACAATCCCCGCGCGCATGTGCGCACACGCACATATACACACAACATGCATATGTATCTGCATATATATCAATGACTTGCCCTCCTCCCCCCTCTCTCTCTCTCTCTCTCTCTCTCTCCTATATATTATTATATATTGAAATACGCAAACAGTTTGTTTGATATGGCTATGCCGACAATTTGTTTACGCTTTACATTTGAACAGACATATTCGCCTAATTCATTAATTATCAACTAATTAATTTTCAAATTAGTATGACTTCAATTAAGCACAATTTCTCCCAAAATATATATATTATATATATGTATTATATACAGATAGATAGATAGATAAATAAATAAATAGAGAGAGAGAGAGAGAGAGAGAAGAGAGAGAGAGAGAGAGAGAGACGAGAGAGAGAGAGAGAGGGGGGAGAGAGAGCTGGTGAGAAAGAGTTGGTTGGTTAGTTATTTTTGAAATAAATGAATTAGCAATATATATTGTAAATTAATTTATTAATCGTTTACCTCAACGACTTTATCACGCCGTTTAACTCTTCATATGACAGATAATAGCTCCATTTCACAACATCTAAAATACAGCATGTCCCCACTCTAAAATTACCGCAAATATCCTAACGGAAAATACACAACATTCTGCACAAAGAAAAAAATAAACAAAAACTCCAAAATGCTTTAACATCAACATCTAACAAAACGATCCTTGAATAAAATTAATTTTCAATGCAGGTTACACACATTTAAAATGACTGGTAACAACTTTCCTAGTTCAATTCTCCTCCTCCAGCCTCCACATCTATTTAATATACTTTGAAAAAAAAAAAAACAAGAAAAACTTTAGAACACATCACCCCTTGCTAATGCACTTCGAAGTGCCGAAAAAGTAGCTCGAGCATATGACTTTTGTGGAATAATCCAGCGAATTCCATCCAAATATAAAAAAGTTGGCCAGAAAGAAAGCTTGAAAAGATCACCAATTAAAAATCGTTTAAAACAGGAGACGTCCTTGTTTTATTCCATGCATAAATAAAGAATGCTGTCCAAAGTACCACACACACACACACACACACACACACACACGACCCTAACGAGGGGCCGCCTTAAATAAGGTGGAACGGGAGCTGCACAAAATGCTGCGCTGCAGTCCTGAACAAATCGTGGAAGCAGCACCCCACGAGGAAACAGCTATAGCCATCTGCTCCCCCATCTCCACAAACCATTCGAGTGAGACGGACAAAGACATGCCAGCACTGCTGGAGCAAGCAAGGATGAGTTCATAAGTGACGTTCTCCTGTGGAAAGCCAACACACGGACATCTAGTGTGGGTCCGCCCATCAAGACCTACATGACCAACTAAGCAAAGCATGGCAGGTTTGCTGCCAGAGGACCTCCCTGGGAAAAGAATGATAGAAAGGTGGGCGAGAATTGTCAGGATATCCGTTGCTAATAGCGCGACATTGATGATGATTGATGATATAGTATATATATACTTTTGAGTAGACATGTCAAGCAGACCTACTTGGAAAACCAGAAAAGAAATACACACTTATTTGTGTTTATAAATTCCTGATGAATTGAGAACTAGATAGAAATGAAAGGAATATATAAAGCAAATGAGAGAAACCGTGGAGAGAATACGCAATCAGTTGTCATTAATTTTGGAATGTCCAAATACCAGACGATTTAAGGATGCTGCCAGCAGTTACGCCCCTTTTGGTGAATGAGTCAACATTTAAAAAACGAAAAAAAGCAAGAACGAGCAGAACGAAATCAAAAACAACATATACAGGGGATGATGTTGTTGTAAACATCGGTAGCGGTCACACAGCATTTTAAGAATGACTCTGGATTTTATAACTGATGATTAAACGGATAAAGTATGTAAAGGAGATATAGGCGTGTTGGTGTTGCTGGTTGGTTGGTTTTCGGCATGTCAAATCTTGTTGGTTATTTATGCCGAAGATGTTTTTTCTATTCATGATTGATTGGGCATATAAACTTCAATTATTTAATACATTTTTTAAAACCTCATTTTTTCAATCTAACATCTAGATTGACCTTAAAAAGGAACTATGCACTTCGGTCAGAGTGGACCTGCGGTGTAATGGCAATGAAGGGGTACTCCACATTCGCCCAGAAACTCCAATATTGGAACTTCACCATTAGAGTGCCAGGTTTAAACCTCATACACAGGACACAAAAAGGACTCTCAAGCCACCGCCTTCTAGCACATAATGATATAAAAGGGTAGGGGCTTGCCGTAAGGGCAATAGGTTAGGACAATCATAATAGGTTGCTAGGGCTTGCGTGACCAACCGATTGATCTGATGGGCCTCTCCTACTGCCCGTCTAGAATCAAGTAAAAGCCAAAGTGGGAGTGCTGCAAGTCACGGAAACGCTCAGCCCACCCAGGTCTCGTCTCGTGAATTCCATTCGCTTAGCGGTCAAACAGCATTTAAAAATGACTTTCTAGATTTTATTTAGTCGTGATAAACTGGATAAGGTGTAAAGGATAGTATAGGCGAATACGGACTGTTCGCAAGCCCACGGACCCTCAGTTTACCAGAGATCCCGTTTCTCAGAATTCATATCGGTAGCGGTCAGGCAAGCATTTAAAAATGACTTCCGCGGTTTTATACTTCGGATGATTAACTGGATAAGTGTGTAAAGGAGATGATAGGTTGTACGTACAATGTTTGCAGGATTCACTGTGTAAATATGTAATTTACGCGTTATCTGTATCACAGTGAAGTTGCATGTTAAAGTCAAACTTACATGAGCTACAATATGAACGAGTCTCGGTGTT
>CM042143.1:63103414-63112977 GCA_023376005.1 Doryteuthis pealeii | reverse complement strand
CACCCAGAGAGAAAAGGGAAATCGTTAGTATATACCGCTGATGAGACTTAATAAGTCGAAACAGTCCTGTACACGTATTCTACACATCGAGCCATCCTTTACTGGGATTACACTTGTCAGTTCTTTCTATAAAAAAGATCGAATTTTATGGCGCCTAACTGCTTGTAGTACCTCAAGTAAAATTTAAATATATACTTTATCAGCACGTTCTAAATAAACAAACATCCAAAAATCTTATATATATTATATTATATATATATATATAGTGTGTGTGTGTGTGTGTGTGTGTTGTGTGTGTGTGTGTGTGTTTCATTTAACTTTTACACAGTCATAGTTGTCATATAATACCTTGAAGAAGGGTGAATGTCACCCGAAAATATTGGAAAAAAAACACCAAGGACAAAAATAACGTTGGGTATTGAATCTCGGTTTTTAAATTCTGTTTTTTTTTTTTTTTTTTTGTTCACTTGTTCATATCCCTGCTTCATGATATCCAAAAGGAAAAATTCACAAGAACAAAGTTGATACGCATAAATTCTTTATATATATTATATATATAAAATATATATATATATATATACTCATCATCATGTCGCGCTATCAGCACGGATATCAATGAACATCTCTCTCCAGCCCCTATCACTCGTTGTTCTTGGGATGTCCTCTACGCAGCATCCAAGTATCCGTACAGATCTGGTCAATGTACGTCTTGCTGGTCGGCCCACACTGACGTGCCCATGTGCTAGCTCCACGGGAGGAATGTCGCTTTTGAGTTCTCCTTGCTTCTCCAGCAGTGTCCCTGCGTGTCTTGTCCTTCTTACTCGCGATAGTTTTGGGTGATATGGGCAGGTGCCGTAGAGATGTTTTCTCCTGGGGTGTGTTTCAAACGATTTGTTTAGAC
Source organism: Doryteuthis pealeii (assembly GCA_023376005.1). NCBI lineage: Eukaryota > Metazoa > Mollusca > Cephalopoda > Myopsida > Loliginidae > Doryteuthis > Doryteuthis pealeii. Next base: position 63,112,076 of record CM042143.1, on the reverse strand, counting down.
TGCACGCAGCATTCTTGTGCAGCTCTCCATCTAGTTCATTATTAGGGGCTTCGTTAGGGTCCATGTTGTGCAGCGTACAGTAGCACTGACACGACAACGGCTTGGAAGAATTGTCTCTTTAATGTCTGTGAATTTGAATTTCTTATGACTGATATTTTATAGCGTCCATGCCTTTCCTATGCGTGCATTAACATCGCTTTCAGTGGATGAGATATTACTACTATGTACTTAATTGTTCTACCGAGTTTAGGAGTTTTGCCTTCGAGAGTTGAGATGTCTCTTTTGTTTTTAAAAGATATGAACTCAGTTGTATCAGAGTTACGTATAGGCCGATGTTTCGTGCTGCCTTTTCTAATTAATCTTATAATAAAATCAAACATTTCTAGTAAGTAAGAAGAGAGGCTCCTAATTTTAACCTTGCCAGAGCGACAAATTCTCAACAGAAACACACATGATAAACAGTCGTAATTTCTTTTTCATCTTGGCAATTAATAGACATAATTAAAAATGTTTATTATACAAATGATAAATAGAATACAGAGGAAAAAAAAAAAAGGAAATAAAATATGATTGCAAAGGAATGTGCATAATTTGTCCTGGTTAGATGTTAGTGTTTTTTTTTTTTTTTTTTTTTTTTTTTTTTGCTCAAAAAGTGTTATGGCTAACGAGCGTGTTCTATAAATATTTACACGATGGAGAGGGGCGTATGAGAGAGATGAAAGCGAGGTTTAGATAACAGCACCGAAACATTCATAAAGATATTTAAACAGCGCAATATAATTATATCATTTTATAAAAACATCCACACGTGCACGCACACAAACACGCGCGTGCGCGCAGACTGTACACACACAACACACACGCACACATGCATGCATATATAATAAATATATATATATATAATATATATATATATATAAAGAGAGAGAGGGTGAGAAGAGAGGAATATATGTGCAAAAATTGACATGACGTTGGTAAATAATTATCCTTATATATATATATATATATATTATATATATATATATATATATATATATATATATCACGCACGCATATACACAACGTATGATATTCCGCATACATGCATACATACACATATTCGGGAAGAAAAAAATATATATAAAGGGCAGTTGTGTGTATATGTATGTCCGGAATAAACTTCGAAAATAAAACAATTGACGACAAAGTGAACATATATACACATTAAATATCACCAGGGTTTGGCTTTTGAGCAAAAAATGATAGAGATTTGATTTATATTCGTGAAGATTGGTTAAAAAATAAAATTTAATGATAACATATTCAACACACACACTCACATATATATATATATATATAATATATTATATATATATATATATATCATAAAGAAGATGACTTACCGGGGAATAAAATATCGAGTTAATCTCAATATTGACTGTCGGTACAAATATTAACCGATTAAGTCAGTGTTATAACGAATATAAAGTGCCCAATACGTTAGTATTTAGGTATATAGATAAATAACCTACTCAAGTTTCACCATAAAGGATCTTCAGCGTTAATTGCAGAGAAGTAAAGACGAGCTAATAAGTGATGTTCTCTTCTGCGCACCTACACATGAACACACCGGTGTTATCCGACCACCAAATACTTACATTCATTGCCTATTGTGTAACGGTTACTGTCGTTGGAAATGGACTCGGCGTCACGATTCAGATACTGAATGCAGCTGGTTGCATTGCACATAGCGTTAATACCTTTGGGAAAGGTATGCATCCAACTATTCTTAGCCATGAGTAAATAGTATGGCCGACTATGCTCCTTAACCTTGGTATGGCAACCGGTATTGGAGACTGAAAACTCACCTGTTAAACTCCGCTTAAAAATTGACCTTGCGTCACATCCTGCTCGTGCGTAGGGGTTAGTAAATGCATACATTTATCAGCTATGTGAGGGCACTAAATGCTCAGCTGAGGAGCTGACTGGAGTTGACTGATAGGGATCGATGGTGAGAGTCATAGGAACCCGACCTGCCGGTACAACAGGATTACCTCCCCTGAGTTCACACAAGACCGATTTATACATTTTTTGTCAAAATTAAAGTATGCCGCGTTTTTTTCTTCAAATTCTTTCTCTTTTTTTTTTATTTCGCTCTGCCTTCTGTCCCTTTCTCTCTGTCTCTGTCTGTCTCTGTCTGTATGTCTGTTTTGGACTAACCTAGCGTACCTTGCGTAGAGAGTGAATGCCCTGGTCCAGGACTATTTATACACGGCTGTCTGAGAACATCGGGGTGATGCTTAACGGCAAAGACCCCCGGTTTAAAGGATATATATATATATAATTATTATATATATATATATATAATATATATATATATATATATATATATATAAGAGAGTTCATAATTGCTTGAAGCATTGTGTATGTATTGGGAAAAATGCATAGCTGGACTACTTCAGTTCAATTCTTTTGATAAAGTGGTATTACCTCGAAAATTCAAGAAATAATAAAAAATACAGGTCAACACACAACACCATTGTTACCGTATTATTATTTTATTATTTATTCCAAACTGCATTGTGATAGCCTTCTAAATCAACCTCCTAACCAATATATATATATATATATATATATATAAACTCTTACAGTGTAAGAAAACTACTGACACTATAATTTGTAATTATAGAATACAAATGTTAGCCCAGAGAAAACAAATACACAAAAAAACAGAAAAGACCAAATCAAATGCACCGCCATAAAATAATCAGTCGGTGCTATTATAATGGCCAGAAGATAAAAATATCGAAAGAGTTGTCTAAGTTAAATATGCTAAGTAGAGCAAATAAATAATAGTAATCATAATGAGTCAGAGGCTATCTAACTAGGATTTTCCTAATGAATCATCAGGAGACTCAGATTATCCTGATGATCCATTGTGAGAAACCTAGGTAGATAGTCTCTGACTTTAGGCTTACTATATAATATATATATATATATATATATATAGAGAGAGAGAGAGAGAGAGAGAGAGGGAGAGAGAAGGAGAGAGGAAGAGAAAAAGAGATAGATAGATAGATAGATAGATAGATAGATGGAGAGGTATACATACTCCTTTGTGTTTCCCTGTGTCAACTTTTATAAAAGCTACTCTTTCTCTTGCTGTTTGTTTACAGAACCTGTAAATCAGGACAATTTTAATATCTCCTTTAAAAGAATTTTTTTCAAATTTCTCCCCTTCTTTATTTTTATTTGTCCGTATCTAAAAGATGAGGTAAGTTAAACTTTGATATGACCCCGATGCAAAGTGTCTATCTCAAAAACATCACCCATCTTGACTCTCGCCTGGAGATCTGGAGATCTCAGATTACCAAATTTTCCCCCCTTTTTTAAAATTTTTTTTCTTTTTCTTTGAACGCACATTATCTTATTCGGCTGTCAAAGGAGGGAACCTCGGTGAGAATAGGCTGGATTTATTAAGCAAAACTGATGAGACTTCATTCTGTCGTTGGAGTGCGCGACGGTGGGGGTAGGGGCTATAAAACAAGGGAGGGGTCACGATAAAGTAAGAGAGTAGAAAGAACAAGAAAAAAATGTTATGAATGAAAAACGAAAGCAGAGAACCGAGTTTTTTTTTTAAATAAGTAAAGTAAAGGGGAGATAATTCGGTAAAACAAAATGGTGGCGGAAAAAGGAATTTGGGAGGAAGAAACAAATGGGTGGGATAGATATATATATATATATATATATATATATATATATATATATATATATATGAAGGGCAGTTGTGTGTATATGTATGTCCGGAATGAAATTCGAAAATAAAACAATTGACGACAAAGTAAATATATATACACATTAAATATCACCAGGGTTTGGTTTTTGAGCAAAAATGATAGAGATTTGATTTATATTCGTGAAGATTATTAAAAAATAAAATTTAAATGATAACAGTGTGGATTTTTTTTTCATTTAATATTTTAGATAGTAGACATTAACATTTCTTTACAGAGTAGCTGGATCAATGCAAGGTCTATTTTTTACATATGGATTTAAATGGGGCATCCCACGAGGATTCAACTCACGATTCAGTAATAATTGATCTGGGACTAACTTTAAAAAATCCCACTCTACCCAGGTGACGTCGGGTAGCCGCTGCTAGTATATATATAAAGGGCAGTTGTATGTATGTATGTCCAAAGGAAACTCAAAAATAAAACAATCAATGACAAAAGTAATTATATATACACATTAAATATCACCAGTTCTTGCTTTTGGTACATAAATTATGGATATTTAATTTATATTTGATGATATTTAAAAATCAAAATATACATAGGAATATCATTGAAATACTATTTAAAAAGGACCAGCATTTGTAAATAGCTTGCCGCTTCTAGTTTTGTGTATGTATGTATGTATGTATGTATGTCCGGAGGAAACTCAGAAAATAAAAAAGAGGTGCAGTCGGGTAATTTTCTACCGCAGCCGACAAGGTTTGTACTGACTAAAAATAATAATTCATATAGTTTACATAATATATGGGGTCGGTTTAGCTCAGTCGGTAGAGCATCCGCCCTATGAATGGGAAGGTTCTTGGTTCGATACTGGTCGCCGCCAACTCAGGGCATAAATAACAGAGCTTGGGTAATCTGATTTGTGGTGCTCCACTTCAGCAAACATAATCTCCTTCGTCTTGCGCAAGCGAAAGGCGGATAGACTCCCTCGATGTCCGGTTGATACCGATAATAACTCACTCCGGTAACTTATGTATTTAGAGCAAATACACCGATATGTTCACAGAAAGATACAAGAGCCTTGCCAGGAAAATAAGGAGAAACAAAATTATAAACAAAACCCCACAGTCCAGTGGATATTTCTCTGTAACTGTCTAAAATGCATTAGTTTGATCAATCTTATTAAAATGAGATTCGGTGTCTATCTGTCTGTAACCAAAACTAAGTCACTGTCTACGTCCCAAATATCCTCAAGAATTGCGTAGGTTTATCAATGAGTATTTAATTATAATCATAATCAAAATCGTTTATACATAGGATAAATCTTGATTACTAACGATGTCTCTATGAAAATCTGACTGTTCAAAACAGCACATGTCATTTGTGCGTTTAAAATTCTGTAATGTGTTTTATATATCACTAAGAAATAAAGGATTACATAATATATGATTTGGTTAATTTGTATACTGGTTTTAAGATAACCGGGTTTGATAAATAATTACTTGGTGTTATTGATCGCTAATATTATTGTTTTATTCTTCAAAGCATTAAAATAAATCCAATGAAAGTTTTTATATTGAAACCAATTAAAACATAATTAAAATAAGTGTAATCTTTACATGTGTTCTTATTTAAATTGGTTTGTCATTCTAATTTAATATATTTCATTAAATTGAATTTCATTAAATTAAAACTTACGCCTGGAGGGCGCATATTTTTGCTAGTAAAGTGTGCGGTGCGGCCTAATGTCGGTATTAGCCATATAACGAAGGGAGTCTATCCCTTTTTCACTAGCACTAGACCAAGGAGATTATTTTAGCGTCTGAGTGGAACGCCACACCTACCACAGCTCCTCTCTTTACTGCAAAAAACCCTGTGGTATTCATCCACTGAATTTGCGAGGGCCGGTATCGAACCAGGAACTTTGTGATTCCTAGCGGACGCTCTACCGACTGAGCTAAATTGGCCATTTACTTTAATTGCTAGAGTTGTTGGAAATGGATTCGTCGACCCGAGTTCAAGTCCTAGACTAGGCTGTTTACATTTCACTTAGCGCTAATACCCTTGGGAAAAATATGCATCCGCCTGATTTCCCTCCAACTATAGGTAAATAGGGAACATACTGGGCTCTTTAACCTTGGTTAGGCAACCAGTCTAGGAGAAGGAAAACTCTTAATTCAAACGTTAAACTCTGCTTAAGAAATTGATCTTGTGTCACTTCCTACTCGTGTGAAGGGGTTGGTAAATAAGTACTTTCGGTCATTCCGTCCCGAAATGGAACTTGTTTTTAAGAAAAAAAAATGAATGATAATCTTGAATGAAATAAATTTGTCAAAGAAAAAGAAAAGAATCTAAAAGTCAGTGGATACGGAGGGGTGGGGTAGGCCAGTATCAAATTCTCGAGTCTCTTTTTCTTTGAAATGTGCCTCCCATGGACTTTCGCCCACGTTCAGTGGCCGTTACTGTGCAAACCAATATCTTCTATCTTTTTACACATTTTTTCCACTTTCTTTCTTTTCTTCTTTCTCTCTTCTTTTTTCTTTTCTTTTTCTTTTTTTTTTTTTTTTTTTTTGTCTTTCCTACTTTTTTTTTTCTCTGCTTCGTTACGTTATCCATTTTGGCTATGTTGAACATTTTCTTCTAGCTTTGCCTTTGTGATTATATTGCACTCCTCAAGATTTCCCACCATTCATCTCTGATAGCTTACACGGCATATCAAGTGACAGCAAGTCTCTTTATTTATTATTATCATTATTTTACTCCTTTTGAGTTTTTACATCAGCATTAGCTGATGGTCTTTCACTGAAGTCTGAGTGACAGCAAGTCTCCTCAGGTCTCCAGGACTCTTCTGAGTATCCTGGCAGATTTCCAAACTTTCCAAACCCTTTTCTAATCCTTTTGGGACTGTTCCAAGTGCACCAACTACAATTGGTATCACTTTCACTTTCATGTTCCATAACTTTTTCAGTTCTCTGACAAGATCCAGATATTTGTCCATTTTTTCATTTTTCCTTTATCATTATTATTATTATCATTATCATTACTATTATTATCATTATCATATATCATTATATTATTATTATTATATTATTTTATTATTTATCTATTATTTATTATATATTATTTATTTATTAGTACTCGTGTTCCTTAATTGTACGACCGTTATCATCTTGCATCACCTTCTGGTTAAAAATGTGATCGTCAAAATCGTCCAAGATAGAAGGCAAGAATGTAAATCCTGATTATTTGATGTTGCTTATCCACCGAATTCTCATTTCTTATGAGTGTCGTCACCTCAGCTAAATAATGGACTAATCCGTTTTTATAATAAATACAGAGAATAAATCTTTATTTTAACGATGTCTCTATGAAAATTTGAGTTAGACTGAGAATAAAAGAATAGAGCTATTCTAATTTTCTCAGTCTTTATGTAAATGGCTATCTGATGAGTCTAGGCTCATATTAAGTTCTGGTCTAAATAAATTTATTATAGCCAAGTGACCGTTAGTTAAGTTTTTTCTTTCTTTAAAAGTATATATATATATTGTGTTGGCAACTTTCGTCTATTTAAGACGATGGCGTAGTGTCCGTTTTTGGGGTTTTTTTTACCTACAGCTATGTGAGTGGCTGAACAGACCGATCCTTGAATGACAGTCTCTGGTGCAGTGGCTGCAAACAAAAGGTGATGCTTTCTGTAGGTGTTGGGGTGCTGCTGTTTCTCCTTCCTTTTAACTCTCTTTTCCGTGGTGGCTTTTTTCCTTTCTCTCTCTCTCTCTCTCTATATATATATATATATATATATATATATATATATATATTATATATATAGTATGAACAAAAGTTATAAGATAAACAGGAATATTTCTTATATGTTATTTATTCTCAACTAGTTTCGACCTTAGATCATCGTCAGGAGAAGATTTCTTTTTTGAGGAAATTGTTTTTAGGGAGTTTTTTTTTTTTTTTTGAAAGGGGGCATTATAAAAGAATTATTAAAATTGAAATATTTTTGAGGGTTTGACATGCTATTAAAATCCGGTAGGGAGTGTATTAGTAGTAGCAAGTCCATCTGTTCCGTGAAAAAAACCTCTTTGATGTGGGTTTTTTTTTAATACTCTAATATATGTGAGGGGGGGGTTATACATGCTTCTTCTCTTAAAAATTAGAATTCGATATCTTGATTTGTTTTTCTTTTAAGTCAAGGTTTGAACCCCGATCTCTGCCACTGATTGTAAATGCATTTCAATGGAATACAGGTATTTAAGAAATCAAATAAAGTCCGCAAGATTTGCACATGCTGCCCACCCTGACTCAATCAACGAACAACAAAACAAAACGCTCGATAGGAACGCTGAACATCATTCCGTCGCGGTAGGTGTTAAGTGCGAACTATGGACTTGAAAGAGAGCCGGGCCATAAGTAACAGCACACCTTCGCAGAAGAAGCGTAATTGATATTTAATTACTCCCCTCGAAGATGGCGGCTTTGAAACTTCGGTCGAAAGTTGATTGCCAGAAACGATTCGACACGGGACTCATTTATCTTCGCTTTTTGGCCGCCGCACCCGGCATACAATTCCCGCCGTTTCTCTAAATTATCTGCAAACAATAATATCGTTCTTTTTGTAGCTGAGCTCTGAGACAAATTAGGCGCCTCATGGCGCACATATTTGACTAATAGGACATGAAGAAAGGAGGGAAATTTTAGTGGTAAAAATGGTTCCCTTTCCCTTTTACATTTTTTTTAATCGAAAAATATTTTCAAAATGTGTAAATGTTACCCCAATGTGAAAAATATTCTCGCATTTTATCTCGCATTTTATCTAACTTTAAATATTTATTTAACTTCCCTAGTTAAAATAACTGATATATATATATATATATATATATATATATATATATATATATATATATATATATATATATATATATATATATATATATATA
>CM042143.1:63068414-63100914 GCA_023376005.1 Doryteuthis pealeii | reverse complement strand
ATCCCTGAATGTACATTTCGGCCTATTAGGTCTATATATATATATATATATATATATATTATAGCACATAATTCATTATATTCTATTTTATTATGTTTTTATACAATGATATATTACTTATTTAATGAAACTAACAAACAAAATAGGATGTTTTGTGTGGGGCTGGAACGGATTATTTCAGTTTATTTCAATGAGGCAAATTGATTTGATATACGAGGAAATTGAGTTACGAGCGGAACGAATTACACTCGTAAGTCCAAGTAGTGAAAGAAGGCGATTCTACATTTAATTGTTTTGCTATTTGACTGTTTTACTTTTTGTTTTTATTATTATTATTATTATTATTATTATTATTATTATTATTATGAAAACAAATTGTAATAATTGTAATCGTAGTATTTGTAGTTGTAAGTGTTTGGCTGCTGCTACTACTGTTGTTACTACAGTAACAGAAGTAGTCAGGTTTACATTACATGTTGTACGAAGAGGTACATTTCTCACTACTTGATTTCCCGTTATTTTTTAAGTCATATTTAGAAACTTATGAAAATTTTTTACACCACTTGATGAATGGACACAGTTCCATCACCTGTTTCTCACATTCTTTAGCATTCAACTGTTACCAAAATTCTGTCATTCTTATATAAATGATTAAGAACCATTCCAAAACTGACCAAACATGAACTCGCAGACATCGATCTTAAGAAACAGATGAAAAATAAATTGGAATCACGAAATACTTCAATACTATTACACATGGTTTTATTTTTAATTATGAGAAGTTCCTTCGGGATCGCATCTTTTATGAATGACGCCTGAACCAGTTAGGCAACCAAAGTTGGTTGCTCCTTCCTAATTTTCGACGTCTTCTTTTCTTACTGTTACATAATTATGAGCAGTCATAAATTATGTACGTACCTGTAGTTGGAATTTTAATGAAGTTCGTTAGATTTTAAATGTCCAGTCCTGTAAGAAGAATTAACAAAGAAATCAACCCCAGAAGAAACCTAAGGAATCAACAGAGAAAATGGCCGACGAGTTAAAAAGTAAGAAGTATCATTTCTCTGAATGAGATGAGGCTTGATGATTAGTATTATCTGTGTTATTCGGTCTATTGTCCTCATCTTCATTGTTATCTGAAACGTTGTACAGATATCAGTGAAGATGAGGACAATAGTCCGAATAACACAGATGATACTAAGAAGTATCATCTCTAATTTATCTCCTGTATTGCTCTCCTCCATTATATATCCAAATCATGTTCGGGGTACTTGCTGTTACTTGTTAATTTATTCCGAGCTGCATTGCTGCCCTCTCTTCTAGCTGAACGATGTGCACCGGTTTAAGCCATGATTCTAACTGATCTTATTGGAAAAAATGTAATACATTCGCTAGATGGAGCTACCATTTCCACTTGCCTAATATCCCTTGTATCACACAGGTGACAGTTTGAAATGTGGGAGGTATTTATGCGGCACCCTGTATATACGATTCATGGCTCTAGGGTTGTACCAGCATTAGGAAGAACAAAGTGTTTTTGATTTTTGCATGTCTTTATTATTCTTCTGTATTCTTGAGCCTTTTATACAGTCGACGTCAATTTACCTGTAAAAATCAAAAACACTTTGTGCTGGTACAGTAAACAACTTTTACCTCCTCCTGGGCTGGTAGTGTGGTAATATCAAGGTCTCCTTTCATGTACTATATGTACTAATATAGCACGTCGCATGCAAATGACCCAGTATACAAACAACTGTGCTGCAAAAGGGTACTTCGTTCTTGGTCAGTATGGGAACTTTTCAGCACTATCTCCTAATAACATTTCCCGTAGATATTCGTACATATGGATAATCGTCCGAGCAGCAAAACTTTATAGTGTTAAGCTATACGTAGATAATTATCTAGGATTGATTTATTGATTTTGACGGCATGTCAACCCGTCTATGGCTAGGGAGGTTAGGGAATGACATTCACTTGGAAAAGGTTCCTCCAAGCTATTGGTGAACCTGGGAATAATGGCAATGGAGGGGTACTCCATATTCCCTAAATCCACAGTACTGGAGCCCCTGAATGCAGTTTGGTATTATACACAGTCCACTCGTTTTTTGTTGTTTTTTTGTTTGGTGTGTGGGGGGTTCTTACCCTTCTGCAAAGGAAACAGCATATTCATAGCCCCGCCGACAGGGCTGTTACTTAGAAAAGTTAATGCCCTTGCCCCAGGAAATAAAACCGAAGCAATCCTTGGCTTCAGACATGAAAAATATGCATCATTTACTACGACTAAACTATGGAGACATGAACTAATTAGAAATTAAAAGTTGTGCAGTGCATTCATTAGATTACATTCATTAACTGGAGAGAGGTGAACTTAGTGTACACCGAGTTTTTTTTATTTTTGTGGGGTGGAGAGGGGGTGTCCAAGTCTCTTAGTGCAGACTTGCTTATCATATCTGATATAACGTGACAGTAGCCATAGATCTATGGAAACTAATTAAAGTCGCTACGATATTTTCACACTTAATATTAGAATCCATATCAATCTGATCTTGCTCAGACCAATGTACAATGTATCAGTTGCTACTAGTTGCTTTGTTGGTTAGTTTTACGGCATATCAAACCTTTTAGGGTCATTTAATACCAAATCAAATCATTTTTATGAAAAAATGACACAGGTTGCTTACAATACCGGCTGTTGCTTAAGTAGTCATCCAATTAAGTGCTTGCGGTCAAGTCACGTTGAAAACACTGGTACTCACCGAAGTTAAGCAGCGATGAGCCTGTTCAATACTTAGATGGGTGACCACTTAAGCAACAGCCGGTATTGTAAGCAAACCAAGTCGAAAATGACTTGATTCGGCATTAAATGACCCAAAAAGACTTGATTTGTTATAGATGGATGACCATTTAAGCAACAGCATGTACTGTAATAAACCGAATATGAACATGATTTGATTAGGCATTAAATGACCCTAAAAGGGTTGATGTACCATTAAACAAAATTAACCCAATTAAGTACTGAACAGGCGCATTGCTGCTTAACTTCAGTGATCTACATTAACTACTGTTAACACAAGACATACCACTACCTTATAGCAAACATGATGTTATTAGCATACCTAATCTATGCATGCTACTACCTCAGTCAAAAATTATGGAATTAGCACACTTATAGAATGTTCACTTGTTTTTTTAGCAGTAAATAAACTAATAACAGTTAAGACAAAAACATCATTTTTATTCAACATTCTGGCTTCGTAAGATATTCAGCAGTAAATGAACTAATTACAGTTAAGACAAAACATTTTTATTTAATATTCTGTCTTCGTAAAATATTCATTAAACACACGAGATTAATTTATCTAAATTATTGTAACAATTTTTTCAATGTTGTATAGCCTTCTTATTTCTTCTTATACTTATCTTTGTCTTCTAGGGACTGTATGTGGAAAATCCCCGTGGCGTAGTGGCTAACATGCTGGTCTGGACATAGTAACAGTAAAAACTAATTCAGGGGTTTATGTCAATATGATAGATAAGACTATAAGAATTAGCTGCGTGTTAGTTCGAAACTAGCATGAATCCGGAGTGGTAGTACCTGTTAGGGTTCTATCTATGGGTTAAATAGATTTTTAAAAAATGAGTATTAAAAATGTGTTTGAAAATTGAGTTTAAAAATAGAATACGCAACAAGAATGAATAAAACAAAATTTCTCCGGCATAAACTTAACTCAACAAGGGTTGACATGCCGCAAAATCAAACCAACCAACTAACCAATCTTCATTTGTTCGCCCATGTGTTACACATTGGCATCATAATTACACATTTTGATTAAGTTAAAAAGAATAAGGAATAAAAAAAAACTGTGGATATACCACAGTATGATAATTTGATTATTACAACGTTTGATATGTTTATTTAAGAGCCATTGCTAAATTGTTCAATATGTAAAAAGTTTAATAATTTTTAGTTAACTCTCTCTAACTCTATTTTTTCTTTCTTTCCTTCTTTTGTGTTCTAGAACAACAGAACCTAACTCTTCCATCACACCCGTCATTCATTGCTAACTTTTCCTAATTTAACTATTTAGTTAAAATAGGAAGTAAAGAATAAAATTACACTTATTTTTTCCTTTTAATGGATTTCTTTTAAGATTTATTACTGTTAGGGTTTTATCTATAGGTTAAATAGATAAAAAATGAGTATTAAAATGTATTAAAAATTTTGAATTAAAAAATTCAATACCCAACAAGAATGAATAAAACAAAAATAAAATAACCCAACAAGGGTTGATATGCCCCAAAATCCAACCAACAACCAACCTTCATTCGTTCCTCCATGTGTTACAACTTTCTATCATATTTACACATTTTGATTAAGTTAAAAAGAATAAGGGATAAAAAATAATCAGAATTAACTCCGTATTTAATGTCGAAATATTCGTTCTATTTTTAAACATTTATATTTCACTTTTAAAAAATGTATTAATGGTTCCACTCCAGTAAAATCAACATAAGGATGCTGTGTGCTGTCTTGAAAAAATCTTGGAAACTAGGACCCTTCAAGAAACCAGCTGTACGGCCACTTGCCCCTATCACTCAAACCATACAAGTTTAACAGAACAAGACATGCTGGACACTCCTAGAGAAGCAAGGACGAACTCATAATTGACGTTCTGCTGTGAACACATACACATAAACACACCATTAAGGCTAAACGCAAAAACCTACATCATTCAGCTGTGTGGATTTTGGATACTGTGCGGAGGACCTCCCTGGGCGATGACCGATCGGGACGATTGTAAAGCGAGAGTCATGGATATATGTGCTGCCAGCACAACCTAATGATGATGATGCTTGTTAGCTACTTGAAACCATATGACTTTGCTCAAATAAATCATTAAATAGAAGTAATTAGTTAATGTCATATAACTGTGTAAAAAGGATTAATATTAATACTGGAATACTTGAGACCTGACAACTGTGCACTGGAACCTCAGGGCAATGACCTGATCATACATTTTACATGTTGAATTATTTTGCAATAGCTCTTAGGTATACATATCAATCGCTCTGTTGGCTAGAACAGTAAAATAAACCGGCTGCAATTCTGCAGCTGTTATTCGCGGGTGGCGACCAGTGATGCTTATGGACGGATTCCTGGTGGCTGAGCAGTCCATGACATGCAACACCACAGTTATGCATTTACTTAGGCTTGATGGACGGTCGCAGAAGCCTCCTCCGATCAATTTGCTAGCTACGTCAAGCCCTAGCACCTATATGATTGTCCTAACCCTATTTCCCTTATGACAAACTCCAAACATCTTTATCATATACATGCAAGAAGGCTGTGACTGAGGTCTTAGTGTCCCGGGTTTGCGCTGCATCTAATGGTGAAGTTTCAATTCTGGAGCTCTACGAAATGTGAAATACCCCTTCATCCTTATTATTCCCAGGTCTATCCGGAGTGGTAGTACATGTTAGCGTCCCATCTATAGGTTAAATAGAAAAAATGAGTTAAAAAAGTGATAAAAAATTACGTTTTAAAAAAATGTTTAATAACCATCAAGATGAATAGAAAAAAACGTCTTCAGCATAAAATAACCCATCAAGAATTGACATGCCATGTAGTCAGTTTGAACCCTCCTTAATATTCATTTCTAAAATTTACAAAATTCTTCCACATTATAATAAGCACTCCACCAAATTTCTGGTTTTCGTCATTTTTATTTCATCTCAAGTTTCCGGGTTCGATACCGGTCCTTGCCAACTCAGTGCAAGAGTATCACAACTTGGATCTTTGTGTTAAAGTGGAGAGCTGGGGTTGGAGTGGTTCTCCACCTCAGATGCAAAAAGAATATATCCCTAGTCTAGCGCTGGTGAAAAGGAGATACACTCGTTCACTGTCTGACTGATACTGACAATAGACAATCAGCTGACTTTACTTACTTTTTAATATATATATATATATATATATATATATTATATATATATATATATATATATATATATATGTGTGTGTGTGTTTTGTGTGTGTGTGTGTGTGTGTGTGTGTGTGTCAGCAAAACTCTTTCAAATATTTTTCAAGTCGGACTTGCTATTTTTAGGATGAATTTTCTTTTGGTTGGTTCGTTGTTTCGTTGTTTTGTTGATTGGTTGATTTTACGGCATATCAACCCTTGTTGGGTTATTCTATGACAAAGACGTTTTATTTTATTCATTCTTGATGGGTATTCAATTTTTTTTTTCATAGTCAATTTTTTAAAACTCAGTTTTTTTCTATTTAACCCATAGATGGGACCCTAAAAGTCAGGTCCGGGTCAGAGTGGACCTGGGAGTAATAGCGATGAATGGGTACTCCATTCTCCCCAGAGCTCCAAAATTAGAACTTCACCATTAGATGCAGTTTAACTTTAATACCCAGGACACGAATGTTCTTGTTTTAAAAAAAAATCCCTATTTTTTCTTTAAAGACAAAGCGACGCCAAATATATTAGCTGTTTGCGATTAGAATAACTGGAAAACGGACTTTCCCCCTAAAAATATTCGTAACTCGATTGTGGGAAATTAAACATTGAAAAATAATCTGGGCTTATCTTTCGCTCGGATAATCGCTTCGAAGAAGAGAAAATGTTTTGTTCAGATACGAAATGATAAGAAATTTGCGACAAAATACACTGTTCCAGCTAATATAAGATTAGTTAATTTCTTTGTATTTTGGGGATTCAGCATCCTATATAAATAACTAGGATAGGCAAAGCGTGCAATCATGTCGACAAATACTTATTTTTGTACCGCACACGCCCACATACACATGTATACACATACAAACATCCACCTACACGTGGAATATCTGGCCTCTAACAGACAGGGTTGGCGAGACGCCTGCCGCGCAGGAGCTAAGCGGTTCACTTTCGAGATTAACAGGGCTGCAGAGCGGAGGCGTATTCGTCGTCATGAACCACCAAATGCAGATGGGAATTTCCCTTACAATGTGTGTGACCGCATCTGCAAGTCCAGAATTGGATTAACTAATCACCATAGGGTCCATAACTGTTGAACGATATGCAGTGACGTCATTGTCGTCTGCGAGGGACTTCTAAAAGGAAAAGGAAAATAAGAATTAGAAAGTGCCAGGTTAATTTGGCCTCCAACAGACAGGATTGGTGAGATGGCTGCCGTGCAGGAGCTAAGCGACTCAATATCGAGATTAACTGGGCTGCAGAGCGGTGACGTCTTCATCGTCATGAACCACCAAATGCAGATGGGAATTTTCCTTGCAATGTGTGAGACCGTAACTGCAAGTCCAAAATTGAAGACAAGTTGGGAGACAGAAAGTAAGTTTAAGTAAAGAAATCTTTGATTTGGCGACGGCCGGTATCGTACTCGGGACCTATTGGTTCCGAGGCTGATGCTCTACCAAATGAATTAAATTGGCTCCTAAAACTAAACTCCTAATCATTTATACACAATTGTAATGTTTCAAGTACTTATTTCTTTTTAATAATAATCATTTGTTTGCACGCAGTTATATGATTTCAACTAAATGATAATAATCCTTAGTAAACAATTATAGCTTCAAGTCACTTTTCTTAATACAAATAGTTTACAGTTGTATAGCATACAGTCTTCGTGTCTAATTAGCAGGACCTGTGGATATACCACAGCATGATGATTTAATTATTTCAAAGTTTGATATGTTTACTTAAGAGCTATTGCGAAATAGTTCAATTTTCGTTCTTTCGTTCTTTTTATATTTTCATTATGTTCGGTTGAAACAGATTAGTGTATCGCTTCCGCGCGCTCACTCCTTCTCTCTATCATTCTCATACTCTCTTTCTTTCTTTCTTTCTTTCTTATTATTTCATTTCTGTGTAGCATGTCCCTTTTCTTCCATTTCTTTCTTTATAATAAAAACGGAATGGTTTTAGCTAAGGTGACGACACCCATGAAAAATAAGAATTCAGCGGATAAGTAACACCAAATAATCAGGTTTATATTTTTGCATTTCATCTTGGACAATTTGGACGGTCTGATTTTTAACCAGAGGGTCTTGCAAGATGATAACAGTCGTACTTTTAAGAAACACGTGTATCAATATATAATTTTTAAACAGATCTTTTTGATCCATAGATTTGACTCTAACAGATACTACCACTCCGGATCAGCATCGACCTGGGAGTAATGACAATGAAGTGGTACTCCATAGCCCCCAGATCCCCACAACTGGAGCCACCACCATAACATGCAATTTAGTCCCTGATAAAGCATATTCTAAACCCCACCGACAGGGCGATAAGATTATGAGTTAATGACCGGCATATCTCAAAGGCGTATACATATATATCAATTAATAACCTTGATGATTTTATAATTAATTTCTTATGCTCTCTCTCTCTCTCTCTCTCTCTCTCTCTCTCTCTCTCTCTCTCTCTCTCTCTAATCCCCAATAATGATTCACTTACAACATCCTCGGGCAAATACCCCTTCGACTAATGTTAATAATCTAATATAATCCAATCAACTACGTAAACTAACGTCTAGTCAGATTTCCATTGCATAAATAATAGGAATATTTCGAGGGCTCAGAAAACAATTTTCCTTTTTTGTGTGTGCCTGTGGCTACCAGTTTCACGCAGCAGTCTTTTAAAAAAATCTGTCAGGGAATGTTTCGCAGTCGAGTGTGACAGCTTTGGGGATATACATAACATCATTCATTTCGTAATCGATAGTTTCTTGACATTTCTTTAAAAACTATTTCTTATGTAATCGACGCCGAAGTCGACAATCCCACGATAGGGGAAAGAATTACATTGGCGTCCAAAAAAAACTTTGGTATCTTTATAAGAAAAGACAGATGTTTTAGCTTAATAGAAGGTATACATATTGTACAACGGGAACACCCGTAGATAGATCACGGTATCATGATTTAACTATTACAACTTTTGATAAGTAGAAGCTGGTTGGTTGGATGTCAACCCTTGCTGGGTTATTTTATGCCGAAGACGTTTTTATTTTATTCGTTCTTGATGAGTATTCAACAGGCATTTAAACTCAATTTTTTAAGCACATTTTTAAACTCATTTTTTCTATTTGATCCATAGATGGGACCTGAATACATACAACCATTCAGGGTAAAAGTGGAACTGGGAGTAATGGCGATGAAGGAGTACTATACACTCCCCAGTGCTCCAGAATTAAAACTTTACAATTAGATGCAGAATAACATCATACCCAGGACACTAGGGCCTTCAATAGGGGCCGGGTTAACTCAGTCGGTAGAACGTTCGGCTAGAAACCACAAGGATCCTAGTTCGATACCGGTCCTCGCCAACTCAGCGTACGAGTAGCACAAGGATCTGTGTGGTAAAGTAAGGAGCTGATGGTAGGTGTGGCGCTCCACCTCAGACGCAAAAAAACAATCTCCTTGGTTTAGCGCTATTGAAAAGGGGATAGACTCCCTTGCTGACTGGCTGATGCCGACTCTAGGCCGCCCCGACGACTTTTTACTTATCATAAAAGGGTTCAGGGTGCCATAAGGGCAATATGACTGGGATAGGTGTTAGGGCTTGGCATGACCAGCCGATTGATCGGAAGGAGCCTCTCCGACCGCCAGACTAGCCTAAGTAAGAGCAAAAGTGGAGTGTTGCATGTCATGGACTGCTCAGCCACCAGTGTTCCATCCTTAAGCATCAACTACCAATAGCCACAGAGATGCAGTCGTTGTATTCTACAGCCCCACCGACAGAGCGATTGAAATGCATACTTAAGAGATATAGCAATATAGTTTAAAATGTATCACCATCATCATCAGGCCACGCTAGCAGCACGGGTTATCCATATCACTCTCACCAACCGCTCCTCTCGGTCATTGCCCTGGGAGGTCCCCCGTACACAGTTGTAAGATCTCAAGTATTCCAATCTCATAATCCTTTATACACAATTATATGGCATTTATTAATTATATCTATTTAATGATAATCATTTATTTGCGCACAATTAGAGGATTTCAAGTAACTAATAATCATCATCATCATCAGGTCGTGCTGGCAACCCAGATATCTATGACTCTACAACCACTCCAATCGGTCATCGCCCTTGAAGGTCCTCCGCACAGTATCCAAAATCCACACAGCTGACTGTGTAGATTTTGCGCTTTAGCTTAATGGTGTATTCATGTGTAGGTGTCTATAGGAGAACATTACTTATGAGTTCGTCCCGGCTTCTCTATCAGCGTCCAGTATGTCTCGTTCTTCTTACTCGGGCGGTTTGTGTGATAGGGGCAAGTGGCCGTACAGCTGGTTTCTTGAGGGGTCCTAGTTTCCAATACTTATTCAAGACAGCACACAAAACCCTTGTGTTGATTTTACTGGAGTGGAATCATTGATACAATTTTTAAAAAGTGAAATATAAATGTTTCAAAGAATAGAACAAATATTTCGACATTAAATACGGAGTCAATTCTGATTTTTTTCATTCCTTATTCTTTTTAACTTAATCAAATGTGTAATTATTATAGGTAACACATGGGCGAACGAATGAAGGTTGGTTAGTTAGTTGGCATGTCAACCCTTGTTGGGTTAATCTTATACCGAAGAAATTTTGTTTTATTCATTCTTGTTGCGTATTCTGTTTTTTAACTCAATTTTTAAACACATATTTAATACTAATTTTTTTATCTATTTAACCCATTGATGGAAACTTAACAGGTACTCCCACTCCGGATTCATGCTAGTTTCGAACAAACACGCAGCTAATTCTTATAGTCTTCTCTATGATATTGATATAAACCCCTGAATTAGTTTTTACTGTTACTATGTCACAGGCCAGCATGTTACCCACTATGCCGCGGAGACTTTACTTATACAACCCCTTGAAGACAAAGATAAGTATAAGAAGAAATAAGAAGGCTATACAAAATTGAAAAAAGTATTACAATACTTTAGATAAATTAGTTTAGTGTGTTTAAGGAATATGTTACGAAGCCAGAATGT
The DNA here is from genome assembly GCA_023376005.1 of Doryteuthis pealeii. Taxonomy (NCBI): domain Eukaryota; kingdom Metazoa; phylum Mollusca; class Cephalopoda; order Myopsida; family Loliginidae; genus Doryteuthis; species Doryteuthis pealeii. Next base: position 63,089,923 of record CM042143.1, on the reverse strand, counting down.
TCAGCTATTAAACAAAAATGACGATACCATTGAGAAAGTGTGATATAATTGTTTCAAAATATAGCTCGAAGATTTTGATATTAAATACGGAACCAGTGCTGAAATTTTTATCCTTATTCTTTTTAACTTAGTCAAAATGTGTAGATATGATACCAAGGTGTGACACATAGAGGAACAAATGAAAGTTGGTTGGTTGGTTGGATTTTGCAGCATGTCAACCCTTGTTCGGTTATTTTATGATGAAGACATTTTGTTTTATTCATTCTTGTTGGGTATTGAATTTTTTAATTTATTTTTTAAACACAGTTTAATACTCATTTTTTAATCTATTTAACCCATAGATAGAACCCTAACAGAAATAAATCTTAAGAGAAATCCATTAACTGGAAGAAATAACTGCAATTTCATTATTTACTTTCCATTTTAAATAAATAGTTAAATTAGGAAAAGTTAGCAATGAAAGACGGGAGTTATGGAAAAGCAAGTTTCAGTTGTTTTAGAACAGAAAAGAAGGAAAGAAAAAAATAGAGTTAGAGAGAGTTAACTAAAAATTATTAAACTTTTTACATATTGAACTATTCCGCAATAGCTCTTAGGTAAATATATCAATATGTTGTAATAATCAAATTACCATACTCTGGTATATCCACAGGTACTGCTAGTAATGTATATTATCAAACCCCTTCTAAAATAATCAGGCGTATATAATCATTCTATTTTTCTTAAGTTTTTCATTTATTTTTTATTCTCTCTCTCTCTCTCTCTCTCTCTCTCTCTCTCTCTCTCTCTCTCTCTCTCTCTCTCTCTCTCTCTCATTTCAAGTCTTAAAACCATTCGTTCATTCAATCTGTTATAACAAAGACTATTACGTCACCAGATAAAAAGAAAGAAAAGAAAGAAAAGAAAAAAAGAAAACCAAGCAACGATGTCACCAAATTAGGGAGTTAATACCGACTATTAGACCATCGTTACAAATTAAAATTCTCCAGAATCTCGTAACACGTGACAGTTTTAATCATCTGGTCGGAGAATGTCTTCAGATCTTCATCGACCAAAACCTACAGGTGGCGTCTGGCCCGAAATTTAAAGCACATGCCGGGTCGCCCCACAACCCGCATCAAAGAGCATTTATCAGTTTTGCTGGCCCTTAAAATCAGCTAGACTCTGTTATCATCGTTACTCAAGGGCACAAGCGGCTTGTTTTTCGGAGTTTTAACATCGCTTTCTTTCTTTTCTTTTCTTCTTTGTTTTCTTTTATATTTTTTTTAATAAAAAGTATCCCAGGAACTTACGTTACAATGTTCTTTTATAATACTCGAGTTCCTTAAAAGTACGACCGTTTTCATCTTGCACACCCTCTGGTTAAAAAATGAGACCTTCCAAGATGAAATGCAAAAATTGTTAATCCTGATTATCTGGTGTTGCTTATCCGCCGAATTCTTATTTCTTATGGGTGTCATCACCTCAGCTAAATAATGGACCATTCCGTTTTTATTATAAAGGGGTAAAAAAAGACATGCTACACAGAAAAAATGAAGAATTAGAACAATAGAACAACTGTTATTTTCAAAATAAAAACCATCATCGGGGCTATTATCTCTATAGAAAATTTAGACAAACGATAACCCCGATGATGGTTAACTTGAAACGCTGTAGCGTTGGGTAATTAAAATATCATCCTTCTGAACAGCTTGTTTTTATTTTGATATACTTACATACCGTCGGATTCATTCCATTTTACTATATATATATATATATATATATATATATATATATATATATGTGTGTGTGTGTGTGTGTGTGTGTGTGTGTGTGTGTGCACGTATATATATATATATATATATATATATATATATATATATATATTCATTCGAAGATTCGTTAGGACTATTAGAATCTTTGGAGCGCATTTCTTCTTGGCACGTTTTGATCGACTCATAGCCATTTTAAGGTCTAGAATTGTTACAGCCCAATACGTCTTCTTTCTTTTTTACAGAAAATAAATTATAGCCAAAATACACATCGGTTTGGCTTATACCAATCAATGTTTTTTTATTTAAAAAATAATCACCTTTTTTTACATTGACTTTGAGAATAAATATGGATTTACTTATTTATTAAGCGGGGTTTAACAGGTTTAAATTCAGAGTTTTCCTTCTACTAGATCGGTTGCCTTATTAAGGTTAAAGAGCCTAGTCTGCCCTACTATTTTACCAATAACTGGAACGAGAGTAGTAGGATACATACCTTTCCCAATTTAGGAGTCTCTTAATTCGAGGTACCAATGTATTCCTAAAATTCACTACCAACTTTTGATAGAAGTCTACCCTACTATTTTACCCATAGTTAGAGGGAGAGTAGGTGGGTGCATACCTTTTCCAAGCTAGGGCACTTGTAATTCGAGGTACCACTGTATTCGTTTAGCTCAGTCGGTAGAGCGTTCGACTAGGAACCACAGGGTTCTGGGTTCGATACCTGACCTCGCCAACTAGCGTATGAGTAGCACAGTGACCTGTGCGCAAAGTGAGGAACTGATGGTAGGTGTGCCCACTTCAGACGCCAAAACAATTTTCTTGGTCTAGCGTTACTGAAAAGCGGTGAACTTTTTACCCATAGCTGGAGAGAGAATAGTTGGATGCATACCTTTCCCAAGTTAGGGTACTTGTAATTCGAGGTACCACTCTATTCCTAAAAATGCACACCACCTTTTGCCTACTTATGTTTTCAGTGATTGACGTTGACATAAAAGCTGAAGAAATCAAACGTAAATATTGATAGAAGTCTGACCATTGGTGGAGTGGCGGAGGGCGATGGGGGACGCTTGGTAAACGGACAGTAAAGGGTGATTAATGTAAAAACCAAGACTAAATGAAACCTCGTCGACAAAATAAATATGGTGAATAATCGACGAAATACCGAAAAAAAAAGAGAAGCGTTTGTTTTGTTTCTGGAGAAAACATTATCAAGAGAATGTGGAATGGTCAGAGGAAAGGTTAGACATTTTGAGTTGAGATTTTTTGGTTAAGTTGAGGAAAGGTTCTTCGTGGTCGTAAATTAGTAAACATACAAGAATATTGAAAATGGAAATAACATTTGTCTACCAAAAACGTTATACATAAATACAGACACGCACACACACAAACAATCACATACTCAAATGCGCAAACACACAGATGTACGAACACACAAACATTTACACACCTACAGATATATATATATATGGATGTGTAATAACACACTCAAACAAAACACACACATACACACATATATATATATTAGGTATACCGATTTGTTCGCTCGTTTTCATTTGAAAAACGAATTAAAATTAATTAAATCGATTATTTAAGGTCAGATTTTTGTTTTAGTTGAAAAGTAGTAACATAAAGGGCATCAGTAAAAAGAACAAAAAAAAAAAAATAATATTACATATAAATTTATTTTTAATACATTTTAAACAATTAAATTCTCCTAAAAATTCTAAGTTAAGATTTATGGTGCACTCAAAACAAACCCTTTTATAAGAAATTTAAAACATTTCTAACAGTTTCTTCTTAGAAATCAATAACAAAAAATTAAGTACACTATATACAGAAAAATTATTAACTTGTGATATCTTTCAAATGTAATAAAAATCGTTTCGTTCCAAACAAACAGAAACAAAAACCGTAAAACTTATTCATCTTTCGTAGGGAAAGCTTTTGTAGGGAAAGAAGTTTAGCATGATATGCCCTCATCTACGGGAGGTCATGAGTGACAAGTCATTAACCCAAATGGATAAACAAACAATTACCAAAATTCAGGGAAATATCTGATTTTAATAAGAAATTTATTGACTTATTAATCAACAAATTCTTTCTTTTAATCTTTCAAACTGATTCAATGGAAATAAATCAAGATTCATAGTAGTGTCTAGAATAACAATTTCTTTACCTAATCAATAGATAAATTAATTTAAAATATAAAACGCTTAATTCTAAGTTTTAAATTTCATATTTTTAGATTCTAAAAACAAATATGTGTTTAATAACAAGCCTACTTTAGTATTGTTATATTTTTGGAGAAACCTCAATTGAAAGGTTAGACCCCAGCCCTTTTAAACAGAACAAATATCGATGTATAATTTTTTCACTGATAATCTAAAAGTCAATTATATTAATCTATTATTTTTCTATTTAACCCATAAATGGGAGCCTAACAGATACTACCACACTGGATCTGAGTGGACTTGGGTGTAAAGTTTGGTTTGTTTGTTGGTTGGGTTTTACGGCTTGTCAACTCTTGTTGGGTTATTTTAGGTTGAAGACATTTATTTCATTCTTGATGAGTATTCAATTTTTTAAAACTCAATCATTTTTTAAAACACAAATTTTTCTAAACATATTTAAAACAAACAACTCATGTTTATATATATTTAACCCATATATGGGACATAACAGGTACTACCACTCCGGGTCGGAGTGGACCTGGGAGTAATAGACTCAAAGGCGTACATTACACTCTTCAGCCACCAGCATGAGGACAGGATTGTAGTGGCTGAGCGATCTGTGACTCGGATACTTAGTAGTCCCATACAAATTATATCATCATAATCATTTTAAACATGCAAACACTGCATTATTTCAAATAGATCTTTTCGATCCTTATATGGGATTCTAACAGGTATTACCACTCCGGGTCAGAGTGGTTTTGGGAGTAATGGCAACAAAGACATGACTCCAGATCTTCAGGATTAGAGCATTACAGGCATATAGGAGAATAGTTTGCTAACGATTGCACCTTGACGGGGCGCCCATTTTCTCTACCCAACCCGTTCGTCAAGTGCAGGACGTGACACAAGATCGCAGGGATGGGGCATCCTACGAAAATCGAACTCGCTATTCAGTAGTAATGGATCTTGGAGACCTCTCTTGCTAACCATTACAACAAGATAGGGTGCCCATTTTCTCTACCCATCCCGTTCGCCTCGGAATGGATGTGACACAAGGTCATAGGTATGTTGCACCCAGCGAGGATCGAACTCGCTATTCCGTTGTAGTGGATCGAGGAAACTAGCATGCTAACCATTACACCACAATGGGACGCCCATTTTCTCTACCCAACCCGTTCGTCAAGGGTAGGATGTGACACAAGATCGCGGGTATGGGGCGTCCAGCGAGGATCAAACTCGCTATTCCGTTGTTGAGGATATAGGGGACAAGCTTGCTAACCATTACACCACGATGGGACGCCCATTTTTTTCTACCCAATCACTTCGCTTCGGATTGAATGTGACACAAGGTCACGGATATGGGGCATCCAGCGAGGATTGAACTCGCTATTCAGTTGTAGTTGATCAAGAAGACCAGTTTGCTAACCATTACACCATAATGGAATGCTCATTTTCTCTACCCAACCCATGTGACACAAAGTCGTAGGTATAGGGCATCCAGTGAGGATCTAACTCGCTATTCCGTAGTTGTGGATCGTGGAGACAAGCTTGCTAACCATTACACCACGTTGGGACGCCCTAAAATAAATGACAAGTACCTCATAAGAAAAAAAGCTATTGATCGATATGTTTTTATAAAAGAGAGTTTGGACTCAAGTTGGAAGTAGAGAAAAATGAAGTTCCTTGTTCGGAAATGAAGTGATCCAAAACTTTTGACGGATTGTCGGGGGCAAAATGTCCCCTGGGGGTGGGTAGACCGGGTCGAGAGATAAGATAATAACAAACGTGAACATTCTTGGCGTTTTGATAAACCGGCATTGTAGCAAACGGCTTGTTGACAGAACAAGACTACCGAGACCAGATTCCCGCGCTTTATAAATAAAATAAAGATGGAAACTGAATGGATTTAACAGTCAAAATGGTTTTTAGTCAGGCGGGAAAATAACACTGGCGACTTTGTGCAATTATTTAACGAAGACTTTGACCAAAAATCTGTGTAAACAACGAATGTGAGAAAAAATGTCCCCCTTATAATCTTTATATGATTTGGGTAATAATTCGTATATATATATATATATATATATATATATATATATATATATATATACCTTTAGAAAATAATTCAATTCGACTTTGTCGTCTCATTATTTATTTATACCCATATATATGTATTTTTTATATACACAAATATTTATATGTACGTTGGAGATCTCAATTTTGGTTGAATCCTATCAAAGTAACGCTTGATATCATCCACTTATATATATATATATATATATATATATATATATATATATATATATGATTAAAAATGAATGGTTTAAGAGAGACTGGCGGATCGCGAATCTTTGGGGTATTTTTTGTCCTCTATCGTTCTACAATATATACACTACGTATATATATATATATATATATATATATATATATATATGTGTGTGTGTGTGTGTGTGTGTGTGTGTGTGTGTGTGTGTGTAAACATTGAAAAAACAAAATATACAGATGGATAATATTTTATTATAGGAGCAGATGTTGTACATATTTACCAACCCCTTCCGCCCAGCATGATGTGACACAAGGTCAATTTCTTAAGCTTAATTTAACAGGTTTGAACACAACGACTGCACCTCTGTAGAGTAGTAAAATCCCCCCAGTTGAGCCACTTGTTGGCCGTGCGTGACGACCTGCGATGCTTAAGGACGATGCTTAAGGTTATGATTAAGAATCTTATAGACAAATAATTACGGTAATATATATTTACCAACCCCTCCGCACGAGTAGGATGTGAAACAAGATCAATTTCTTTTAGCAGAGTTTAACAGGTTTGAATTCAGAGTTTCATTCTTTTAGATTGATTACCTACCTAACATTATAGTGCCCAATATGCCCTACTATTTACCCATAGCTGTTCTCTTTCTCTTGTTAATCACTACTAGGTCTGGTCTTCTGGCTGGTATATCACCCTGAGATTTGTCTTCTTCTTATTATTATTATTTGCTCCTTTTAAGTTTTCACATCAGCATTAGCTGATGGTCTTTCACTGGAGTCTGAGTGACAGCAAGTCTCCTCAGGTCTCCAGGACTCTTTTGAGTATTCTGGCAGATTGCAGCAGTGCAGTGTTCTGGATGGTTTCAATCCTCCCTCTGATTTCCAAACTTTCCAAACCCTTTTCAATCCTTTTGGGACTGTTTCTAAGCGCACCAACTATAATTGGTATCACTTTCACTTTCATATTCCATAACTTTTTCAGTTCTCTGGCAAGGTCCAGATATTTGTCCATTTTTTCATTTTCCTTTAGCTTCACCCTGTGGTCTGCTGGCACTGCAAAATCCACCAGTTGGCAAGTTCTTTCTCTTTTGTTAATCAACACTAGGTCTGGTCTTCTTGCTGGGATAAGCTGATCCGTTTTTATTTCAAAGTCCCAGAGAATTTTATGCGTTTCGTTCTCAAGAACAATTCTGGTTTATGCATATACCCTTTTGTTGTATGGTCAAAATTTAATTTTTTGCATAATTCCCAGTGGATCACCTTCCCAACCCAGCCGTGTCTAGTTTTGTATTCTCGTTGTGCTAGTTTGCTACATTCGCAGAGTATATGGTTTACAGTCTCATCTCTATTACCACAAAGTCTACATTTACTATTTTGTTGGGTCTTATCAATTTTCGCTTTGATATAGTTTGTCCTTATGGCATTATTTTGTGCAGCAATCTATTATTATTATTATTATTATTATTATTATTATTATTATTATTATTATTATTTTCAAGCTATTATACATAGTTATACTTAGTTTTGGTTTGGTTTGGTTTGTATGTTTAATGACATATCAACCCTCGTGGTTATTTAATGCCAAAGCCATCTTTGTAGAAGAACAGTAGTTCATACGTGTCGATAAGAATGAAATGTATTTTTATTCATTTAATTGTTTAAGAAAATCTCATAAGAAAAACTATATAAGCAAATTTGTTAAGGGGATAATGCGCACGCACAATTTTAATGCTAGGAATTTGGCCAACTAAAGTTCATAATTACCTAAACATCTTCGGCATAAAATAACTCAACAAAGGTTCGCATGCCGTAAGACTCAACCAACCAACCAGCCAACCAATCCTCCAACGGAATTATGGGTCTCGATTTCCATTGGTATAATGGCAGTGTTATTTTCGTCGTAAACAAACAGATCAAAACAAAAAACATCCGATACACCCAGCTAATCAAATTCTATTTTCTCATAATGAGATCATCTCGACTCTGAAATTAAAACCGTAGAAATTCCCTCCTTCTCAGAAGGAAACCAATAGGAGCATGCGCAGTCACATGACAAGTCGTTACTTTTAGGGCACACACACACATACACACACACACACACACAGACGTATATACATGCATACGCACGTACACATATACGCATATACACACACACACATACATAAATATATCTACACACACATACATACACATACACATACACACATACACACACATACACTTGTACACATACATACATACAGAAAAAACACAAGGATACAGTGTCAAATGCTACTGGCACCCAAGTATGAAAAAAAGAACAGGAAATGGTCTTACTCGTGCACCAGTTGACAGCCAACATACATACACACATACACACTCACACAAATACACATGTACACACACGTGCGCATACACATATATACAGATTTGCATACATAAATATATGTACACACACATATACACGCAAACATATACATACATATGTACACACACATACATACATGCATACATACACACATGTACACATATATACACACATACACTGTGGTCGTATTATCCTTATATATATGTAGTTTCTATTTGGCCATACACACACAAACACAAACACACACACATATACATGTAAACACACGATCGTGCATACAAATATGCACGTGTACACATGTGCACACATATATATATACACAGAAACACACACATAAATATACACACAAACATACATATGCACATGTACACACACATGAATACATAGATACATACACACGTATACACATACACACGCACACTAAAATATCTAATAAAAACGATTTTAAAAAATATATTAAAGAATATTTAAAAAACACATATTTGTACACATGTACACACATACATTTACACAAAAACACACACATGCACATGTACACACACATAAATACATAGATACATACACACGTATACACACGTATACACATACACACAAAAAAATTTGATAAAAAATAAAAAATATTAAAAATATTTTTTTAATTTAAACATTTTTTAAAATAATTTTTAATTTTAAAGTGGACACTACGCCATCGTCTTTAGTAGACGGAAGGATGAGGTTGTATGTAGTTTATATGCGATCCTTTTAACCACACACACACACACATACACAACACACACACACACACACAGGTACAAACATATACACGTGCATACACGCATATACACACATAAACACACACATACATATGTACGTACACACACATAGATACACACAAAGATATATATATATATGCACATACATTATGGCTGTATGCAGTTTATACACATGTCGTTCCTTTTAGACCGCACACGCGCGCACATACACACACACATACCACACAAACACGCACAAACACTCACAAACACACACATACACCTATACACACATGTGCACATGCACATATATACACATGCACATGTACGCACACAAAATAAAATAAACACATTCTACACACACATAAACATACACACAAACATACACATACACATGTATACTAACATATATATACACACACACATGCGGTTGTATGGGGTTTATATATATGTCTCTCTAATGCCATACACACACAAAAAAATACATACACATGTACACAAATGCCCGCGCGTACACACACACGCACACGTACACATACATACACACACAAAGATATATATATGTATATATATACATATATACACATACACATGTATAGACACATATATACACACACACTGTTGTTGTATGGAGTTTGTATACATGTTTCTCTTATACCACACACACACACACACACAAACACATACACATGTACACAAATGTCCACGCGCACATACACACGCGTATATATATAATATATATATATATATATATATATATATATATATATATATATATATGAATGTACACAGATACACACACAAAGATATATATATATATATAAATGCACGCGCGTACACACACTCATACACGCAAATATATATATATATATATATATATATATATATATATGCTCACACACACACATATATATATATGTCTACACACATAGATATATATATCACATATATATATATATAATATATATATATATATATATATATATATATATATTGCGTATGTATATATATATATATATATATCACACACTTAGATACACACAAAGATATATACATATATATATATATATATATGTTTGTGTGTTCGTGTGTGTGTGTGTGTGTGTGTGTGTGTGTGTTCACACACATAGATACACACAAAGATATATATATATATATATATATAATATATATATATATATATATATATATATAATTTAGTAATTATCGAAATGTACCTTTTTTTACTGAAGCGAGACGTCAATTTTCTGAAATGATTATCTCTGGTTGAGAGATTTTAGATAAATAAATGGCGTATATTTACAAAGTCAAAAACTCAGGCATTTTGACAGATTTCGTTTCGGATTTGTTTTGTTTTTGTTTTTCTCGAGTAGTGTGGGGTTTTATCCCGTTTTTACTTTATTTTTATTTATTTTTTCTGTTTGGGGAGGGGATTTTTTTTTCGGATGGGATGGTGTGGGTCCGTGTAGCGATGAAGGCTTAATGGGAACGGACTCTGCTGACTCAACTTGCTGATCGCTACTGTCGTCAGTTTGAAAAGGTGAGGAAATGAAAAAGGAGGGAAAATAAGTTTAAATAAAATAAAAAATTCAATAAAATGGTGAACAGTTTAGTTTTTACTTCGGAGTTCATTTTGTGATCCGGGTTCTTTTCCTTAAAAAAAAAAAAAAATCTAATTTCAAAGTTTTAAATATTTTATAACAATATCCATAATAAACTCTAATCAAACCCACTCTGAGAATTTGGAGACCAGCCTTTAGGAAGTCCAGAAAGTCATTGTGTCCCAATTACGCATTGGTCACACAAGACTAACGCACTCCTATATACTCAAACAAGAACAACAACCACAGTGTGAAATATGTCAAACACCTTTGACTGTTAAACACTTATTCATAGAATGCAGGGTTTTTGCTCACATCATAAACTGTTATTTTAATGCAAACAATATGAAAGATCTATTTGAAAAAAGTCAACATAGAAGACATTCTGTCTTTTTTAAGGAAATAAAATTATACCATAGAATATAGACATCAACCTAATCAATACCATACAACATGATCCAATGACGCAAACACACTGTTAAAACCAATTACAACAAAAGTGTAAATATAGATACACAACATATATTACTTCCTAACTGCTAGGTATGACATAACCCCAGACGGGTTGATATGCCGTTAAAATCAATCAACAACAACAACAACAATAAAAATAAAAGAAACGAGTGAAAAGATTTTACATTTTTTTTCAATTTTTAAAAGACCATAATAAGAGATGTCAAATTCTTCCTGCTACTACCATGTTTAGTGTTTTGGCCTCTAGACCTCTGAGTAAAGTAAAATTAATTACACGATCCCAGAAGGCCATCCCTTCAGGCAACACAGCAAACTAAAGTGGCTGGTTTTATTGTCCGTGCCTGAGGCGCCCTAAAAGCTAAGTAAATAAGATTGAAATATATAGGGATATAACAGGAGTGACAAACATATTGACAATCAAATAAATATTACTCTGTATATAATAATGAAATTGTTATACATTGAGCTTCCCAAGCGAACCAACAAATTTCTAATATATCTATATTTAAAAAGTCCTGAATAGAATTAATTCCACCACCGACTTATCTGGTCACACACACACACACATACAGACACACACACACACACACACACATACATATATATATATATATATGAATATATATATATAAAATTAAAAGCCAATGTAACATTATATATATATATATATATATATATATGTGTGTGTGTGTGTGTGTGTGTACACAATGACATAAGATTTTAATTCGTTCCACTAGAAACTCAATTTCTTCGTATATCAATGCTTATTTTTTTCATAAATAGTACTTATCCTTGGTGCAATAGACTTGGAAACTAAAATATTTTTAGTGAACTTATTAACATAAGCGTATCCAAAGCTCACAATAACGTGATGGATTGTGGCATCGTAGTAAGTGAGTTCGAACTCCAGTCGCGCTGTTATGTTCACTTTTGGACTAATATCCTTGCGAAAGGTATGAATCTCTTCATCCCCCTAGCTGTGGGTTAAATAGTACCACTACTGTTCTTCTACAGAATGGCTTTGGTATCAAATAACCAGCAAAGATTGATATACCATTAAACAAAGAAATCAACCGAAGCTCGCTCGTATCTCAAATTTTAGCTCACAACACAAAGCCCAAAAGGAGTATGTGTTTGTGGACTAGTTAGACAAGAGTTTTGAATGTTGATTTTCAAGGCCGGAAATTTATCCTACAATTAAGCCGATCTCAACTACCTTACCACGTTCTATCTTGCATATGGTCTTTTTAACAGACTTAGCTAAACTTGGTTATTATCAATACAGCTGTCAGTTTGAATTCTTTTAAAATCGGCGTGATTTTATTAGCATTAATATAAATCCAGAAAGTTTTGGTGTAATATTTTCTTATATGCAAAAAAAAATGTAAATCTGCACTGCCTGACCGTTAGCTGAGTGGTGAACAGGGCAAGCGGCTCGCTATGGTTCGCTTATTTTTGCATGTCTAATGGTCCAATCAAATGCTGCTAATGGTAACAGAGGGGGTGGAGAGAGAAACTTGCGCCATTTTCTATATCTCGGAATTCAGTTTCACGCGAGATTCTTTCGTCTCAAATTCCCGCCTAATCTTTTGCATGACGCCGCCATTCTTGCAATGATTGCAATTAAGGCGGCCATAAAGTTCTTCTAGCGAAACAGCAAATAACAAACAATTTCACCTGAGTCAAACCGAAAGGAAGTCATTTCATAAAGAAAAAAATAAATAAATAATTGGTGGGTGAGAAAAAAGTAAATGAATAATTGGTGGGTGATAAAATTAAAAAACAGAAAAAAAAGATGATATTCATTTGATTCACAGATTGCAATTAAAAAAATTTATTCATCAATATTTTATATCACTGTAGGTCAATTTCTTCATGACAAAAGAATACACCGACTGCATCTGTTGGCCGTGGGTGGCGAGACGTGATGCTTAAGGACGTAATCTTATACACAAATTATTACGGTAATATATATTTACCAACCCTTCGCACTAGTAGGACGTGATACTTGGTCAATTTCTTAAGCGGAGCTTAACAGGTTTGAATTCAGAGTTTTCCTCCTTCTAGACTGGTTACCTACCTAAAGTTATAGTGCCCAATAAGAACCCAGTCTTATCGACTGATTACGTATAGCTGGAGGAAGAGTAGTTCGATGCATACGTTTCCCAATGGAATTAGCACTATATGAGATGCAAACAGCCTCGTCCAGGATTTGAACTCGGGTTGACAAGTACCTTTCCTACGAGTCTAACCTTTACATTACGCTATATGAAATGCAAACAACCTCATCCAGGATTTGAACTCGGGTCGACGATTCCATTTCCTACGTCTCCATTACACGCCTCCAATAATTACGGTAATAATTCCCAAGAAATGCAAACAACCTCGTCCTGTATTTGAACTCAGGTAGTCGAGTCCATTTTCTACGTCTCCATCGCGCACCTCCAATAATTACGGTAATAGTTCCCAAGAAATGCAAACGACTTTGTCCAGGATTTGAACTCGGGGCGTCAAGTCAATTTCCCACGACTTCATGACACGCCTCCAATAATTACGGTAGTAGTTCCAAGAAATGCAAACAACCTCGTCCGTGATTTGAACTCGTGCCGACGAGTCCTTTTCTTACGACTCCATTACACGCCTCCAATAATTACGGTAATAGTTCCCAAGAAAATAGCACTGTAAACATAATTCTTATCCGTCTTCGCCGTTTGCTGCGTTATGATGATGCCAGTCCGTTGACAAATTGATGAATCATTCAAAATGCCGGGTTGTCACACTAAAGACTCAGGGGATGGCAAATTCTGTTATTTCCAAAAGAAGTTGATACATCTAAGAGATTTTTTTCTCGAATATAAAACTCTATGTCAATGCCGAGTTCTTTAAGTCACCTAAAAACACCAGGGCAGCCCCACGTAAGACGACTCCTCGGCACAACTGGGCGATTCAAAGACTTTTTGACACATTAGCGCGTATTGCGCGTCAAGTAACAAGTATTTGGCACGGACGTGTCTCGGCAGATAGTGTTACGCCATTTATGTGAAGCAAGGGTTCATGCTCGTTCTTGTGCTGTTAGACACCCCTTCCCTCATTAGAAACTCGTACCTTCTAGCCTTTTCAAATGAGCACATTGTCTGGACCGATGAAAATTAGCAAGAGTGTTCTTCAGTGATGAACATAAATTTAACTTTGCTTTATTTTGGTGTGTTGGGTTTTCAGCATGTCAACCCTTGTTGGGTTATTTTATGCCGAAGACTTTTTTTTTATTCATGGTTGATAGGTATTTTTTTTAACTCAATTTTTAACACGTTTTTTAAAAACTCTTTTTTTCGATCTAACTATTTTTATATTTTATTCAGTGTTCTTCAGTAATAAAGATAAATTTAACTTGGTTTGGTTTGTTAGGTTTTTCTGGCATGCCAACCCTTGTGGGTTATTTTATGCCGAAGACGTTTTATTCATTTCATGATGGCAATCAACATTTTTTTAAACTCAATTTTTTAACACATTTTTTTAAACTCAATTTTTAACACATTTTTTAACTCATTTTTATATCAAACTATATTTCTATTTTATTTAGATGGGACCCTAAAAGGTACTACCACTTCGGATAAGAGTGGACCTGGGAGTAATGTTGATGAAACGGTACAACTTCAACTATTGGAGCTTGGTGAATGTGGAGTACCTCTTCATCGTCATTACTCTTACGTCCACTCTGCACCGGAGTGGTAGTACCTGTTAGGGTCCTATATATGGGTTAAATAGAAAAAAATGAGTTTGAAAAGATGGTTTAAAAAATTTGAATACACATCCAAAATGAAGTTACATGTTGGCCGTGGGTGGCGACCCGTGGGGAATCCTGGTGTCTGAGAAGTTCATGGCACGCAACACTCCACTTTGGTCCTTAACTAAGCTAGATGGGCGGTCGAAGAGGACCCCCTGATCAATCGGCTAGTCAGGTCAAGCCCTAGTACTTATATGTGTCTCAACACTATTGCCCTTACACCAAGTGCCAACCCTTTTTATGTGCTTGAAGTCGGTGACAAAGGGTCTTAATGTCCTGGGTATGACGTTGAACTGCATCAAATGGTGAAGTTCAACTATTGAAGCTCTGGGGAATGTGGAGTACCTTTCATCATCATTACTCATTACGTCCACTCTGTCCCTGAGTGGTAGTACCTGTTAGGGTCCTATATATGGGTTAAATAGGAAAAAATGAGTTTGAAAAAAAAAGAGTTTGAAAAAATTTAATACGAATTAAGCACGAATAGAACAAAACGTCTCCGACATAAAATAACCCAAAAATGGTTGACATGGCGTAAAATCCAACTAACTAAACCATAATCATGGACTGTTGTTGAATATGAAATGTTAAGTCGCATAAATGAATAAATTCATGTGACCTTTCGGTCGTTTCCAATGAAAATAATCTACTTTTGTTTTCTCTTTTGTTCTTCAGATTTTCCGACGTCACAAGCAGTTCGGCTCTTCGGACGTAAGTAACAAAAAACATTCTCTTATGATGGCCCTGGCTTGGTTTCTTTGTTTAATGGCATATCAACCTATGCAGGTTATTTAATGCCAAAACCACCTTGTATGTTTTTATCAACACCCCATTACAAACAGGAAGTGACACAAGGTCAATTTTTAAATATTATTATTTACTTTGCTTATATATATTATATTATATATATATATATATATATATATATATATAAGCAAAGTAAATATAGTTTCATTGCTGTAGAATTTAGTAATAAACAATTATTCATAATATCCATTTTTATTGTATAATCTTCCAATAGAAATTATAAAATCCTAACATTTTTGGTTTAGATTTGGTTTGGTTTGGTTTCTTTGCATATCAAACTTTATGGATTATTTAAGGCCAAAGCCACCCTTGTAGAAGAACATTAGTGGTACTATTTAACCCATAGCCTGGGTAGTTCATACCTTTCCCAGGAGTATCTGTCCGAAAGTCAACGTAAAAACACGAATGTAGCTCGAACTCGGTTACTACGAGGTTGCAGCCCAACAATTAATTAGCATCCAGAAACAGCAATTGAAACATATGGTCAAGCAGAAATACAACAAAAATTAGAAAACAGAAATGGGAAGAAAACAGCTAAATGAATACTTCAAGCAACAAACTGGAGAGATTAAAGATGAGAAGACCTGGACATGGCTTAGAAGGGGAAACATCAAGAGAAAAACTGAATACCTCATAATTCCAGCACAAGACAATGCCATAAAAAACAAACTATATCAAATCAAAAATAGATAAGACGCAACGAAATAGCAAGTGTAGGGCGTGACAAAACGTTTAATCATTGAATAAACGAATGCAGCAAACTAGCATAAAGAGAATACAAGACTAGGCATGACTGAGTGGGAAAGGTGACCCACTGGGAATTGTGCAAGAAATTAAATTTTCATCATGGTATATGCACAAACCAGGATCTGTTCTAGAGAATCTTTTGAAAAAGCTAATCTGGTTGATTGAACAAAAGAATATGTGAAGGTTGAATATTACAATTTCAGCTCAGAAAACTCACTAATCAGATACAATTTTTTGGTTTGTATATATATATATATATATATATATATATATTATATATATATATATATAGAGAGAGAGAGAGAGAGAGAGAGAGAGAGAGAGAGAGAGACATTCTTTTACACAATCAGTATTTATTTCAACATAATCTCCTTTCCCAGTTAATGCACTTAACCAAACAATTCTCAGTTATTCACAAAAATAAAAAATTTTAAGATGAAAATTATCATCAAAATCAATCATGTCAATCAATGGATTCGATCATGCTATACATTTTATTTATGGTGGGTTTCATAGATTTGAATCTGACCGGCTGTGCATATATATATATATATATATATATATATATATATGTGTGTGTGTGTGTGTGTGTGTGTGTCTGTGTGTGCGTGCGTTTGCTTGTGTGTGTCTCCCTCTGTCTCTTTGGCTCTCGCTCGGACTCTCTCTCTCTCTCTCTCTCTCTATATATATATATATATATATATATATATATATATATAAGGTGTGTCAAAAAGTATCGAGAGTGAAGCTACCGAGATAAAAAGGAAGAATGAAGGGAACGTTAATTTTTCAGAATACAAGGTGTGTCAAAAGTACCAAAATTCTCGATACTTTTTTGACACACCTTCACATACACATACACACGCACGTACACACACACACACACACACACACACACACTCACATAATTTTCTACAATTATAAATTCACTACAATTTACGAAATATATTGACCACTTTTTGGATTATCTACTAATGTTACTTCAGTAAAAACGTTGTAACGGCATTTGATGAATATATATACATATGTGTGTGTGTATATATGTACATATATATATATGTGTGTGTGTGTGTGTGTGTGTGTGTGTGTCAATGAATATGTGTATATGTGTATATATATTTCTCAGTGTGTGTAAGTGCGTATGTTTATGTGTGCATGAATATCCAAGTGTTTCTCAATGCGAGCGTGCGTGTGTTTGTGGATGAATACATGTATATATGAGTGAGTATATATATATATATATATATATGTGTGTGTGTGTGTGTGTGTGTGTGTGTGTGTAATTGCTTTTGGTCCCGAATAAAAGAGGGTTTTATGTAAAGCATATTGTTTTAGTAGGTTAATTAACGTTCTCTTTCAGAGGCGTTTAATTATCCTGTAAATGAGGCAATAGCTCATAGGATGTGTTGATGGCAGAAAGAGTAGGGCATATTATATGTATTTATCAACCCCTCTGCACGAGCAGGATGCGACACAAGGTCAATTGCCTAAGCGGACTTTAACAGGTTTGAATTCAGAGTTTTCCTTCTCCTAGATAGGTTGCCCAAGCAAAGTTGAAGAGCCCAGTCTGTCCTAATATTTACCCATAGCTCTAGGGAGTATAGTTGGATTCATACCTTTCCCAAGGGTAATAACGGTATGGAAAATTAAAACAGCCTCGTCCCGGATTTGAACTCGGGTCGATGAATCCATTTCCTACGACTCTAACCATTATGCCACGCCCCTCCATAAAAAAAGGTTGGGTATATAACAAACCTAAAAGATACATAACTTGATATACTAGTTAGGGAAGTTATAACTTTGGATCCCTGGGGAGCGTAGAGAATCTTTTCTCCATTATTACTCCCATGTCTACGCTGACCTGGAGTGGTAATATCTGTTACGGTCAAATAAAAACAATGAGTTTTAAAAATTTCAAATTAAAAAAAAATGTGAATACCTATCAAGAACGAATAAAACAAAACGTCTTCGGCATAAAATAACACAAGGGTTGACATGCCTTAAAACCCAACCAACCGACCAACTAGTTATGGAATATGGACCTGTATGGATATGTGTTTACCTGTCCTCCGTGCGAGAAAGATGCGACACTAGGTCTATTTCTTAAGTGAACCTTAATAGGTTTGAATTCAGAGTTTTCCTTCTACCAGACCGGTTGCCATAACAAGGTAAAAGAGCCCAATATGTCCTACTATTCTAACCATAGCTAGAGGGAGAATAGTTGAATTCATACCTTTCCCAAAAGGTGTTCGCGCTATGTGAAATGCAAACAGCTTTGTTAATTATATTTAAATTAGCCTGCGAGCTAAAATTCGAGGTACGAGCAAAATTCAGTTACGCTTATGTTAATAACTTCGCTTAAAACATTTAAGTTTCCAAATTTATAACGCTAAAGAAAATTATTATTCGTAAAAGAATAAACATTAAAACACATTACAGCATATAATTCATTATATTATATTTCGTTGTCTTTATACAATACAGTTCTATTTTGTATTTTAAAAACGTAACCAAAAATTAGGATTCATTAGGAGATTGATTTTATATACGAGGAAATAGAGTTACGATCGGAACAAATTAAACTCATAAGTCAAGGTAATATATATATATATATATATATAATATATATATGAAATATATGGAATTATCCGACAGTATGAAATATAACATTTTGAAAAACATATGATGTTTGTTATGTGATTGCTGACAAGCTTGTTTCGACCAAAACGATAAGTTGGTCTTCATCAAAGAGCGACATAGACGAGAAGAAATATATATACTATACTATTTTGATACCCACTTTACATTTTTATATATTTTTTACAATTTTTACAATAAACTCTTTTGAGTTTTACCTTGAACTATAATGCTTCTGATTTTTAATTTAAAAAAAAAAAAATAAAATAAAATAAAATTTATTTTATTTTTATTTTTAAAACAGAACATGCATTTTCAAAAATTTTCAGCGGTTGATATCAGCGTTCGTTTTGTAAACAGTCTTTTTAACGGATATTTTCTTCTCGTCTATGTCGCTCTTTGATGAAGACCAACTTATCGTTTTGGTCGAACAAGCTTGTCAGCAATCACATAACAAACATCATATGTTTTTCAAAATGTTATATTTCATATATATATATATATATATTACATATGTGTAAGTATATATATGTATATATATATTTATTTCCCATATATATATATATATGTTTTACACAATATTGATATCATTTTTACATATTTTCTGAAGCACCACCTACGAATTAATGTCCCGGGCCGCTACTACATACATAGTGCAAAGGGGATTAGGGTCTGGGAGGAATGATTCCCTAGGGTCATTATGCATGAATGATCAGCGGTTATTGTTGTACACGGTAAGTCATATGAGGCTGTAGAAAAGGAGATCTGAGAACTTCACTGGCTAGTTTCCGTTACCAAATCGTTAAAGTTGACGTTCATCTCAAATGGGCTCACAAGATATGGAATTGTGGTATTTACCCAAATACATACTTTAATGGTCGGATGGGACACAAGCTTACTAGTTTGAGGAATCCAGTGAGGATCAAAAAAGTTATTCAGTAGTAATGGAGACTAGCTTACTAACTATTACACCATGACGGAGTGCCTTAGCTATTTGCCCAAATCGTTCACCACGGATAGGAAAAGTAAGAAAACGTGATAAAAAATGTAATAGAAAAGAGTTACTAAGGTGTTCAAATCTTTGTCTACTTTAAGCCACTCACAGTGGCTCTCCCGCCACTGCCAAGCAAAGTAAAAAAACTGATGGTATGTTCATTATAATTGAGCAAAAGGACTCAAATTACAATAATAGTGGGACTTTTTTTTAAATAGAATGAGTTCTGAGATGAATAGATAGTCAACATTGAAATATCACATCATAAACTTAAAAAAATACAAGAAAGTTTAGTTTGGTTTAGTTTGGTTTGTTTTACGGTATATCAACCTCAGTGGTCATGTAAAGCCGACTAAGTTTTCAAATAAATACATTCTTAATGGATACCAATTTTTATATACACACCTTTCTATTTAACCCATAGATGGGACCCTAACAGGTACTGCCACTGCGGGTCAGAGTGGACCAGGGAGCAATGGTGATGAAGGGGTGCTTCACATTCCCCAGACCTCCAGAACTGGAACCTCGCCATCAGATAGAGTTTAACTTCATTCCCAGGACATGAAGACCCTCAGCCACCGCCTTCTAGCACATATATGATAGGAAGTGTTGGGGCTTGCCATAAAGGCAATAGGGTCCGGATAATCATATAGGTGCTAGGGCTTGACGTGACCCACCGATTGATCGGAGGGGCCCTCTCCGACCGTCCATCTAACCTAAATCAGGTTTTAAGTGGAGTGTTGCATGTTATGGACTGCTCATCCACCAAGATTCCGTACTTAAACATGACGAATCGCCACCCACAGCCAACAGGTGGCCCTATTGGGGTTTTTTTTACCCCTCTGCAGAGGTGCAGTCAGTGTATTCTAACGCCCCAGCCAACAGGGTGGACACCCTAAAGGTAAAAAAATACCAAGAAAAGTTGAGAAATTTGGTAGGCAAAGAGTTAAAGACGTTTTGTTGCTTCTTTAATATCATCGTCACATAAACCAAGTGAAAAATATTCTCAATTTTTTTTTCTGAGACGAATCTCCTTGTCGGTGGGTCTGGAGATCTGGAGACTGTGAAGTACCCCTTTATTGCCATCACTCCCCCCCCCCGGTCCACTCTGACCTGGTGTGGTAGTATATAATAAATAAACACATACGATTTTGAGTAAAATTTATGTGCAAAATATTCAAAATATTTATTTAA
>CM042143.1:62983414-63063414 GCA_023376005.1 Doryteuthis pealeii | reverse complement strand
CACAATTAGACATTTCTTACCAACTGTAAGTAAGTAAAGTCGTCGGAGTAGCCTAAAGTCGACATCAGCCAAAAAGCGAGGGAAATCTATCCCCTTTTCACTAGCATTAATCCAAGGCTTGAAGATTAGTATTATCTGCGTTATTCGGACTATTGTTCTCATCTTCATTGTTATTTGTACAACGTTTCGGCCGATATACCCTCCGGCCTCGAAAGAAAAGTTCCGAGTCCGAGAAAGTTCCCGAGTCCGACAAGAAATACCTGAAGAAGGCCGGAAGGGTATATCGGCCGAAATGTTGTACAAATAACAATGAAGGATGGGGACAATAGTCCGAATAATGCAGATAATACTTACTTATTTATTAAAAGGAATTTTTTTTATTAATATGCAAATTAGCCTTCTCGTTTACACTGTAAATTTCTATTTTGTTATATATATAAATACTCTAAGCATGTTATTAGTATGTAGATAACGTCATTAATTAATCCAAGGAGATTGTTTTTGCGTCTGAGGTGGCGTGCCATCAACAGCTCCTCACTGTACCACACAGATCCCTGTGCGACTCATACGCATTTTCATTATACATGTACATCGAGCTCTCCTGCCTAGCACACGAAAGTATCCATTGTTTTTGCATCGGTATCAGCCAGACAGCGAGGGAGTCTATCCCCTTTTCACTAGCGTTAACCCAAGGAGATTGTTTTTACGTCTGAGGTGGTGCGCCATCAACAACTCCTCACTGTGCCTCACAGATCCCTGTGTTCGGATTATATATATATATTCAATTTAAAATCTAGTTACACTGATATACATAATTCGTAGGCTACCCACGATATTATGTGACAGTTTCAAGTATTCCTAATACTAATGATTATATGGTTTCAAGTCATTATTTCTATTTAATAATAGTCATTTGTAAGCACACATTTAATATGGTTTCAAATAACTGATAATAATCCTTGATAAACAATTATAGTTCACATAATCCATTATGACAGTTGTCAATGATCGTCTTTTAAGATATTTGTTCTCATTTATTGAAATAAACCAAAGAATTAGAAATTAATAATACTTATTTATTAAAAGGAATTTTTTAATATTAATATGCAAATTAGCCTTCCCGTTTACTCTGTAAATTTCTATTTTGTTGTATATATAAATACTCTAACATGTCATTAGTATGTAGATAACGTCATCAACATTAATAATGTAAAACAATTTTATAAATAATTCGGGATTAAATACAAAATAAAATCATGGAGAATGTGACGTAAATACCATTGTTTTTACGTCGGTATCAGCCAGACAGCGAGGGAGTCTATCCCCTTTTCACTAGCGCTAGACTAAGGAGAGTATTATTGGCGTCTGGGGTGAAGCGCCACACCTACCATCAATTCCTTGGTTTACCACACAAATCCTTGTGCTACACATATGCTGAGTTGGCGTGGACCGGTATCGAACCAGGAACCGTGTGGTTCCTAGCTGGGTGCTCTACCAACTGAGCTACCAACTGTACAGTTGTGAAAAAAAAGGAGTAAACTCGGTGGAGTGGCCTATTGTCGGCATTTGCCAGACAGCAAGGGAGTCTATCCCCTTTAAACTAGCCCTTGACCAGTGAGATCGTGTTTGCCTTTGAGGTGGAGTGCCACATATGGTATCATCAGCCGTGAGAGAAGATATCCTACCAAGTGATCAAAAACTTATATAATTATAATTATAATTATGCTTGTTCGCACGTTAGCTCATCCACATACACTCCCCGCAGCCAGGTGAGATATTCTTCTATGGTTCCTCCCCAAAGTCAGATGTTCTTCCACGCCCCCCCCACCTCAATCACCTGTAATATTCTTAAATGCCAAAGCTTACCTTGGTTCAAAGCCTAATCTTGCTGATAAAAACAGGGTTTTTTTTTACTAGAAAGTAAGGAGTGTTTATTACACGAAGTCATTCATTACTCGAGTATATACGGTATTTATTAGTACGGGCAAAATCTGTGGAATCTTCACGGAACAAAAGAAATCAAGAGTAGCTATTTAAGCAAGAAAGGATGTTGTGCAATTTTATTACCTATAAAGTTTGTTACCTTTGATTAGTTGGGTTTTATGGCATGTCAACCCTTGTTGGGTTATCTTATGCCGAAGACGTTTCTGTTTTATTCATTCTTGTTAGATATTCAATTTTTTTTAAAGTCTTTTTTTCGATCTATTGAAATGGGTTTTTTTTTTGTCATTTAAAGAATAATCCGCCATAGTGAAGAGTTACAGGAATTAACAGATGGATGAAGTGGATTGTCTATAGTATAGGTAGTAGGCGTCGGGCGGCCTAAAGTCGGTATCAGCCAGTCAGCGAGGAGTCTATCCCCTTTTCAATAGCGCTAGACCAAGGAGATTGTTTGAGCATCTGATGTGGAGCGCCACACCTACCATCAGCTCCTTACTTTACCGCACAGTCCTGTGCTACTCATACGCTGAGTTGGCGAGGACCCGGTATCGAACTAGGAACCTTGTGGTTTCTAGCTGAACGCTCTACCGACTGAGCTAACCCGGCCCCTTTATAGGTTATTTGGTTGCTTGGTTGTTGTATTTTACGGCATGTCAACCCTTTGTTGGGTTATTATATGCCGAAGAGGTTTTGGTTATTCATTTTTTGTTGGATATTCAATATTTTAAAAGTCTCTTTTTTGATCTGGTGGAATGGTTATTTTTTGTCATTTAAGGAATAATCCACCATATTGAAGGATGATAGGAATTTAACAAATGGATGAAGTGGATTGTCATTGGTATAGATAGGTTGGTTGGTTGCTTGGTTGGTTGTATTTTACGGCATGTCAACCTTGTTGGGTTATTTTATGCCGAAGAGGTGTTGTTATTCATTCTTGTTGAGTATTCAATTTGGTTTCAAACTCAATTCCACCACGGTGGGCCGTTGCTATCCCGCAGCCAAAGTTAGAACAATATTTTTTCTACCAGGCCCGCTTTTCGCTCTGCTAGTAAGGACGTATTGCCAATACTCAATCAAAGTTTACTTGTTTATATAATATTACGTGTGGCGTTGAAGCCACTTATATTGGCCGCACGGTTCAAAGATTGGCTGTCAGAATTAACCAGCACATACCCCGAGTAATACGCGAACACAAACCATAACATCCGGTTATCGCAGAGCAGCGAGTCTTCGAATTTGCGAACATCTAATCAACATGAGCGCATGCCGGTCTAGTTATATGATCACCAATTCTCTATTTTGCACAGACTAGGACGAAACATCATTTACAGGTCCTTGAGGCCGTAATTATAAATTTTTTTCGTTCCCACCTTGTGCAAACAAATCAGACCTAGGCACTCGCTATATTTTATTGGGTGAGTGTCTGGGGCCTTGGTGTCACTTAATGGGACTTTAAAAGAAGAAAGATTTTTTTTTTCTTTCCCTAACCCCCCCTCATATAATTACCATATGTAATTACAATTTGACTTTTAGTCGTCTCCGCTGTATAACCTTGATGAGGCAACCGGGACACGGGCCTTGTTTTATCAAATAAAAATTTTTTTTTCTCTTTCCTTCGTATCCATCTATATAGGTGATCATAATGATTACCTTAAAGTATTATTTAAATTTGCTGTACTGTACCAGATGTATATTAATATATAGTTATATTATATATATATATATATATATATATATGTGTGAGTGAGTGTGTGTTACTCTTTATATAGTATCGTCACCTGTCCAGGCACTAACGTTTCCGAGTCTTGATATACATCTCCGTAACAATTTCCCCATAAAATCCACAGTTTGTTAATAAGCTCTTTCGCACATACGTCTCCCCGAATGTCTGGTATTACCATAAGAAGCCTTTAGAAGATACTAAAATCTAAAACACGTGTCGCAAAAATAATAAAAAGTTATTTTAAAAAATCAAACCATTTTGCGGACCATCTTTCTTATAAAATATCTAATTTCTCCTATTGGACCCATAACAACACTTTTATATGTTATGTATGTTGTATGTATATGTGTGTGTGTGTGAGTGATGGTGGTTTCATATATATATTATATATATATATATATATACATATATAAACATATATATATATATATATAAGACACCCGATACTTGTACGTATTTTCGTTGCTTTCCTCCAAATGGCACTAAATTATACAAACTAAAAAGGCAAAAAAAATCTTTAACTCTAAATTTGTATACCTAATTGTACCGATTGAGGCATAAACTGTCATAGGCTTTACTGACAAATTAATAAATTATCGCCAAACCCTGAGTGTAGTTGTGTCTGTCAGTGGAGTGTTGTTTACAAAGGGAAATAACCCTGGGACATTTGATAGCTATCCCTTTGCCAGACCGTAAAGCAAAATGGTGTCTCGTATCATGATGCATAGTTCTAAGAAATACTTTACAACTGTTTCACATATGTGTGATATTAAGTATTAGAGAAAACATTATGTTACGTAATAAAACTGCAGTACATTAATTTCGAGTGGGCAGACTTTCTTTCTTTTATTTGTTCTTTTTTTTCTTTTTACTTTACGGCGTATCGGAGTGGGGGGGGGGTTGAGGGGCCAGTTGGATTTGACAAACAAAAAAAAAAAAAGGTCATTTTATAGGAGTCATTTTCGGTCCACTCGAAACAGCTTCGTTACTCAGCTCTTTAAGAAATTACTTAACGGATTAAAAAATTTAAAGCAAGAGAAAAAAAAAGAAATTAAAATAATAAGAAAATCAACGAAATCTAAAACATTAATACGAAAATGTGGTTAGGAATTATTGGATTAATGGCGTCTGTCAGCCGAGAGCAATTTTCCGCCAATGTAGTTTCCCCAAACATGAACTTTTCTCTTTGTTCTCTTCTGCTTAAAAAGCAAATATAAATACGATTACTAATAATGCTTGCAATCACGCTGATGCCTTACTGCTAATACTACTATACTACTACTATAATAATAATAATAATAATATAATAATATATTTTATTATTATTCTTATTATTATTATTAGTGTTATCATCATCATCATTATTATTACTATTATTATTATTATATTATAATTATTATTATTATTATCTATATAAAATATATCTATGAGAATAATATGTATAAACATAATACAAAAGAAAGAAAGAAAGAGAAAAGAGAAGGGGAAAAGATAGAGATAGAGGAGCGAGAGGGCGGAAGCGATAACGCTCACCCGTTTCAATGGAAAGGAATGAAAGGAGGAAAAGAAGGAAAAAAAGAAAGAGTGTGGGGGTTGGCTGGAGGTGCGTAGTGTAGTAGTTAGAGTCATAGGAAATGGACTCGTCGACCAGAGTTCAAATCCAGGACGAAGCTACACTTCACATAGGGCTAATACCCTTGAGAAAGGTATGAATCCAACTACTCTCCCTTCAGCTATGGATAAATAGTAGGGCAAACTGGGCTCCTTAACCTTGGTTAGGCAACCAGTCTAGGAAGAAGGAAAACTCTGAATTCAAACCTGTTAAATCCGTTTGGGTGGTCACTACTAGAATAGGCTCATTGCTAATTAGTGATCTATTTCATTAATTTTTAAAAATTAATTGTGTGTGTGTGTGTGTGTGAGAGAGAGAGAGAGGAGAGAGAGAGAGGAAGAGAGAGAGAGAGAGAGAGAAGGGAGTTTAAATCAAGATTATTATTATGCTTTTTTACAGATTGAACTATATTGCCAGAGCTCTTAGGTATACATATCAAACGTTGTTAAATTATATACTGTGTATGTGCTATGGTCCGCTAGTTTATTATTATTATTATTATTATTTTATTACTATTATTATTATCATCACAAAAGCGGGGTAAAAATTATTTTTTGTTACGCTCTTTCGTAAAAAATGTAAACAGATCTTGGTCGTAAGCGGCAAAAAGTTTGTCATAATCCTTATGATAAGATGGTCTATCGTTTCTTGTGATTTTTCTGTGAGGGGGGGGGTGAATTATTTGTAGTATTATTTTACTCTTTACAAGCCTTTTTTACACCAGTACTAACTGAAGGTCTTTCCTGAAGTCTAAGTGACAGCAAGTCTTCTCGATTGTCCAGGACTCTCCTCAGTATTCTAGCCTATCTCAGCATTATTATGTGATCTATTTGTGATCTGCTTGAATGGTGAAGTCCCTCGCCGACAAGTTCATTTTCTCTTGTTGACTACAACGTAGTTTAGTCTCTCTGATCTAAATTGCGTGATTCGTTTGTGTTTCATCATCATCCACACCCTCCTCCTCCTCCTCCTCTTCCTCCTCCTCATCATCATCATCATCATCATCAGGTCACGCTCACAGCACATATATCCATGACAATATCTCACCATCCGTCCCTATCAGTCAGAATTCGCACAGAGCTGATTGTCCCTGTGCCGGTTTCCACAAGAGAACGTCACTTATGTGTTCGTCTTTACTTCTCCAGTTTGTCTTGTTTGTCATACTCTGATGGTTTGTGTGATAGGGGGCAAGTGGCCGTACAACTGCTTTTTGTGGAGTGTTGTTTCCACGATTTGTTTAAGACTGCACGCAGCATTCTAGTTCAGCTTTCATCTCGCTTATTCTCAAGGTGCTTTGTCAAGGTCCAAGTGGTGTAGCCATAGAGTAGCACTGACACGACTACGGCTTGGAAGTACCAGAGAATGTTGTGTGTCTTATCTTCCAGGATATATTCTAGTCTGTGCATCTACCATTTGTCTGTAATCGTCAAAGTTTAGTCAACTTGCTCAATACCCAGTAGATACCTTCTGATCATTAACAACGGGGTCCCGATCTTCTGGCCGGCATGGGTGATCTGCCTGTATATCAAAATCCAAGAGATTCTTATGCCCTCACATTTTCTAGGACATGTTTCTGGTTTAAGCATATATCATTTATCTGCATGGTCAAATTGTTGGTTGGTTGGTTGGTTGGTTGGTTGGATTTTACGGTATATCAAACCTTACTGGATTATCTTACGCCGAAGACCTCTATTCCTTCTTGTTTGGTATTCAATGTTTTTAAACTCATTCTTAATCTATTGAACCCATAAATGGGACGCTAACAGGTACTATCACTCCGGCTCAGAGTGGACCGGGGAGTAATGGTAATGAAGGTGTATTACACACTCCCTATAGCTTCAGAATTGAAATGTAACCACTAGATGGTCAATTTTGTAATCTCTTGCACAATTCCCAGAGGATCACCTTTCCTATCCAGTCATGCTTACTCTTGTATTCCTTATGTACCAATTTTCTGCATTCGCTTATTATATGGATTACTGTTTATTCGCTCTCGATATAACCTACCCTTGCTATTCTTTTTAGGCTTATAGATTCTGTCTTTTACCCAATTCGTTCTTCCGGTGTTATTTTGGGCTTCTTTTAATAGCGAATTCCGTTTCTTTTTTTAGGTTACCGCTGCCTAGCCACACAGGTTCATCTCGTGCGTATTTCCTTAGTTTGTTTTTCTGAAATGCCTATATAGTTGGTTTCTCTCTATTTCATATTTTCTTTTTTGGGTACTAATGCAGAATAGCGCGCAAGAGATAATATCATTGAATACGTATAAAAAGCATTACATCTAATTAAATTTCACGGAAATAACCGAAACCTTTGAGACTCTAAGTTAGGTTAAGGTAGGGTTACAGTTAGTTTTAGGGTTTAGAGTTAGGGCAAGGGTTAGTGTTAGGGTTAGGATTAATCTACTTTGGGAGTTTCCGTAATCTAATGCTATTTATACGTAAAATGTGATTCTAATGATATTATCTCTTGCGCGCTATTCTGCATTTGTACCAATTTTTTTTGTTATTTGACCTTGTGTTATTTTTCTTGTTGCTGTGATTGTTGCTGTAACTAGTTTTGGTTTTCCTCTATTGTTTTATATTCTTTAAGTCATTGTATTACTGCATCCACACAACTATCAATCTCAGCAAATGCTTTTCCTCCTCCTCCCTGTATTTTAACTTATACTCTATCCACGCCATGCCCTTGTCGACTAGGGCTATAGAATACGCCGACTACATCTGCATATTGGCCGTGGGTGGCTACTAGTGATGCTTAAGGGCGGAACCAAAAAACACTGCTCTTTGACCCTTACTACTGCTAAACAGGCGATCGGGGAGACCCCTTTCGATCAATCGTCAAGCACTAGCCCCTATAATATTGTATTGACCGTATAGCTCTTATGGCCAGTACCCAATCATTTTTATCATATATGTGCTAGAAGGCAGTGGCTGAGGGTCTTAATATCCTGGTCATTTCGTTAAACTGCATCTGGTGGGGAGGTTCCAATTCTGGAACTCTGTGGCGGTCGAAAAGACCCCTTTCGATCAATCGTCAAGCCCTAGCCACTATATGATTGTTTTAACCGTATAGCTCTTATGACAAACCCCCAATCCTTTTTATCATAGATGTGCTAGAAGGTGGTTGCTGAGGGTCTTAATATCCTAGCCATGACGTTAAACCTCATCTGGTGGGGAGGTTCTAATTCTGGAACTCTGAGGAATGTGGGGTACAAGAATGGGTAAGACTCGATAGGAAAGGTGACGCTCTGTGAATGCTTCAAGAGATTACAATTTGACCATTCTAACAAATGGTATATGCACAATCCAGCGCATGGTGTAATGGTTAAAGGCATGAGAAATGGACTAGTCACTCCGAGTTCAAATCCTGGATGTGGTAATTGTATTTCACTTAGCGCTAATACCCTTGGGAAAGGTATGAATCCTACTCTCCCTCCAGCTATGGATAAATAGTAGGGTAGACTGTGCTCTTTAATCTTGGTTAGGCAACCGGTCTAGGAGAAGGAAAACTCTGATTCAAACCTGTTAAACTCCGCTTAAGAAATTGACCTTGTGTCACATCCTGCTGGGAAATATATATATGCACATACCAGAAACTGTCCTGAAAGGAGATGCATAAGATTATCTTGGAATTTGAGTTACAAGCGAATGGCCCACTAACATCAATAAGATCGGCCAAAAGATCAGGCCCCGTGTTAATTAGCAAGTAGAAAAGAACTTGCCAACTGGTGGATTTTGCCCTTCCAATCGGGCCACTGAGGAAAAATGAAAGAAAACGAAAAGATAGACAAATACTTGGATCTTGCCAGATAGCTGGAAAAAAAAAGATGAAATTGATGGTGATACCAATTATAGTCGGTGCGTTTGGAACGATCCCAAAATGCCTGGAAAAGAGAGCGGAGTAATTGGAGATCAGAAGGAGAACGAAGACCATCCAGTTCACAATACTTCTAAGATCAGAATACTTAAAAGAGTCCTGGGCCCATAACCTGTTACGATTTTAGTGGCCATCCTTTAGGTTTCAAGTAAGAGCGCTTGTCCAGCGGAGATCCTTTGTGTTAAGCAGAGCACGATCCATGGTAAAGAATCCTTTGGATGTTCTTTGGTGCTCCTCAGTCTTGCAAGTCCTTCGTCAATGATTGCAAATGGACGTCTCTCAGTATCAGCGATTAAGTAGTTAAACAGCCACGTATTCGGGATGTGGGTTGGCAGGTTTAGACCACGTGAACTCGCTTAGTCTATACATTTAATTATAATATATATATCCACCAGTTATTGCTCAGATTTCAGTGAAAACCACCAGTTAAAAGTGAAAACCACCAGTTAAAAGTGATATGAAAATAATAATAGAGACGGTGGGGACAGATTGGTTAGGTCGTTGGGTGGTTGGTTGATATTTACGGCATGTTAACCCTGGGTTATTTTTATACCGAAGACATTTTGTTTTATTCGTCGTGGTTGGGTATCCAATTTTTAAAATTCATTTTTAAACACATTATTTACATAAACTCATTTTTGTATCTATTTAACCCATAGATGGGATACTAAAAGGTATTACTACTCCGGGTCAGAGTGGACAAAATAGATATTATATTGATATTGTATATGTTCTGTGTAAAGATTTTTTATATTCGGTTTCTTACGATACCAGCAGTTGCTTAAATGGTCACCCAATTAAGTACTGAACAGGCTCATCGATGCTTAACTTTTGTGATCCATCGGAAACAGGTGCTTTCAGCGTGCCTTGACCGTAATTCAAGGGATCTAGTTAGTTGTTTTGTTTTACGGCATATCAACTCTTTTGGGGGGATGTGATGTTGGATAAAGTCATTTTGATAAACAAAAGACCCAGGTTGTTTACAGTACCTACTGTTTGTCACCCAATTAAGTATTGAACAGGTCCATCATTGGTCACCCAATTAAGTATTGCACAGACCCATCATTGCTTAACTTCGGTTATCTAGCAGGAACCGTTGCTTTCAACATGTCTTAACCTTAATCATTAAGAATTTTGTCATCAAATGAATTGCGTAATCAACGCCATTTTAAGTGCTGGAAAATGAGAGATTTATTGTAGCTAAGTTCGGAATTTTACATCTTTTGTTTTTGTTTTTTTTTTGTTTTTGTTGTTTTTTGTTTTTTTGTATTTGTTTGAGGTTTTTTTTTGGGGGGGGGGTTCTTTGGAAGACTCGATCTTCGCATTAATTAAAGATGAAAACAAATCGCAGAGGAAAAATCTACGCAGGTATGAAGAAAATAAACAGCGGTTATTTTGGCTTCTAATTAGGAAGTTATTTTATTGGATACTGACTGATGGTAAAGCAAACAATGACTCAATGAGGAGTCCTTCTGCTTGGCGGGAAAAAAGGTGCAGACTGCAAATGCTTGCTCGATGGTAAATGTATGATCCTGTGTTTTTTGTTTTTGTTTTTGCTTTTTGTTTTTTGTTTTGTTTTGTTTTGTTTTTTCTCTCTCTTCAAGAGGAAATTCTTCATTGGTTTGGAATTTGAAGAAACCGTGTTAATAGAAGCTTACTTAGGTTCTTCGATATCTGTAAAATTTCCAAGATAGATAGATACATACATACATACATACATACAATGAAGGAATTATATTGAAATAGATAAAAACAAAGTAGGAATGAGAGATAGATAGATAGATAGATACATACATACATACATACATACATACAATGAATTATATTGAAATAGATAAAAACAAATTAGGAACGATAGATAGATAGATACATACATACATACATCTTCTTATTATAATGGAGATTGTGTGTTTTTCTGTCTGTAACCGAAACTATATTACTAATCGAGTCACAATTCACATAGTTATTTACATCATATTCTCCGTGATTTTATTTATATTTAAACCTCAATTATTAATAAAATTGTTTTACATTATTATACTGTTGACCATATCTACTTACTAATAACATGCAATTGTATTTATATATACAAAAATAGCGGTTTACAGTGTGAATGGAAAGGCTAATTTGCATATTGATATTAAAAATTGATTTTAATAAATATGTGCTCAGTATAATGGATTTCTAATTGTTTGGTTTTATCTTAATGAATATGAGCAAAAATTTCACTAATAAATCTTAAAAGAAATCCATTAACAATATTAACAGTAATTCTATTCTTTACTTCCTAATTTAACTAAATAGTTGAATTATGAAAATTTACCAATGAAAGACGGGAGTGAAGAAAAGGCAAGTTTTAGTTGTTCCACTTCTGTTTCAAGTCTTTTTGTCGGCATCTTATTTAGTTTCATTAGACTTTCTAAGTTAACATAATATTTTATTACATTAAAACTTAAATACCTGCACCCGGAGGGTGCATATATTTGCTAGTATATACAATGTAGGAATTATATTTAAATAAATAGAAACAAAGTAGGAACTATAGATAGATAGATAGATAGATAGATAGATAGATAGATAGATTGAAACAAAGAAGGAATTAAAGATAGATTAATTTTAAGATTGAGATAGATAGATAGATAGATATGAGCAGATTAAGGTAGTTAATTAGGAACATACATACCATGAAGGAACTATATTGAGATAGATAGAAACAAATTGGGAACTAAAGATAGATAAATTTGAACATAGATAGATAGATGGATATATAGATATCAACAGACAGTTATAGATAGATAACAGGTTTACAATAATAGTCTGAGACTTGTCGAAGGTGGCCATGTACTGTTATTTACTAATGACAAGCTATTATGTGCAGTCCTCCACAGTCTAACACCTCCAAAATGAGATCTCTCAGTACTCACAGAATATATTGCCATTGAATTAGGTTTCGCACCCAGAAAAAAATATGTCGTTCTTTTGAATTCTGATTTTCAAAGCAAGCAATCACATTTCGAAGATTGGAACAACAACATGTTTTCTCTTTGCGTAAGGGCCAGATTCCTACGTCTTCGAATCAGCCTTCGAAACTTTCATTCATTTATTTATCTAATACTTATAATGTACTCACAATACAATTTCTACGCTATCTATTTTGCTTAAAACTTGGCGGGTGATATATCTCGCCACTGTGTAGTGGTTAGCAGCATATTCCCACAGATTGTTATTCATATAGTGAGCTGAACAATCAGACAAACTCGGTTTAGCCCAGTCGGTAGAGCATTCGTCAGAGCAAACGCAAGGTTCTAGGTTTGATACCGGTCCCCGCCAACTCAGCTCATGAGTAGCTTGGGAAGTCTGTCGGTAAAGTATTAGGGACCCGACAGTAGGTGTGGCGCTCCATCTCAGCAAAACAATCTTCCTGATTTAGCGTTAGATCAATCGGTTGGTCACATCAAGCCCTAGCACCTATATGATTGTCTCAACCATATTGCCCTCATGGCAAACCCCCGACCCTTTTTAACATATATGTGCTAGAAGGCGGTGGCTGAGTGCCTTAGTGTCCTGGGTATGAAATTAAACTGCATCAAGTGGTAAGGTTCCAATTTTGGAGCTGTAGGGAGTATGTAGTACTTCATCCTTAATACTTCCAGGTCCACTCAGAGTGGACCAGGAAGCAATGAATGGTGATGAATGGTGATGAAGAGGTGCTCCAAAGCTGGAACCTCACCATCAGATAGTTTAACGTCATTACCAGGACATGAAGACCCTCAGTCACCGCCCTATAGCACCCATATGATAAAAAGGGTTGGGGCTTGCCATAAGAGCAATAGGGTTGGGGCAATCATATAGGTGCAAGGATTTGACGGGACCAGCCGATTGATCGGAGAGACCCTCTCTAACCGCCCGTCTAGCCCAAGTAAAAGCCAAAGTGGAGTGTTGCATGTCATGGACTGCTGAGTTCTGTCCTTAAGCATAACGGGTCGCCACCCACTGCCAACAGGCGGCCTCATTGAGGGGAGGGTCTTACCCCTCTGTAGAGGTGCAGTCAGTGTATTCTAACGCCCCACCGACAGGGCAGGAGTAGTAGACAACTGTTTTCACTTGTCTTCTCACAAATCTAACAGCAACAGTTTCAATGAATATAACTGTCTCTCAGACCACAAATCTTTTTTTTAATGATGATACATGAAGAACTAGAAGCGGCCACCCGGCATCGCTTGGGTAGAAAGGAGTAAAAGGGTAGTCTCGCAGATCCATTATTGTTGAATTGCTAGTTAGATACTCACAGGATGACCCATTGAAATCCCTACTAAATAATACCTTGCTAGAATAGAAAAATCAATGTATACCATTTAAAATATTAAATGCCAAAAAAAAAAAAAAGAATTCCATGCTGTTACCAGTCAAATTTTATTTTTTAATTATCTTCTCGAATATAAATCAAATATTCATTATTTTTTCTCAAAAATCAAGATGTGGTAATAGTGAATGTGTATATATATTTACTTTGTCGTTAATTGTTTGATTTTCATAGTTTCCTCCGGATAACAACCACTGTTGTTGTAGTTTGACTTGTGCAATTCACTGTGTAAAACGTAATTACATATTTACACAGTGAATCTCACACATTGTACGTACAACCGACATCTCCTTTACACACTTATCCAGTTTATCATCGAGTAATAAAATCCGGGAGTCACTTTTAAATGCTGCCTGACCGTTACTGATGTGATTCATGAGAACCGGATCCTGGTGACTGAGCGGTCCGTGGCTTGCAATAGTCCACGTACTCCCTATATATCCTTTACACACTTATCCAGTTTATCATCGACAAATAAAATCTAGAAGTCATTTTTAAATGCTGTTTGACCGCTAGCGATGGAATTCACGAGGACGGGAACCTGGTGGCTGAGCGTTCCGTGACTTGCAGCACTCCACTTTGGCCCTTACTTGATCTAGACGGGCAGTAGGAGAGGCCCCATCAGATCAATCGGTTGGTCACGCCAAGCCCTAGCACCTATATGATTGTCCTAACACTATTGCCCTTACGGCAAGCCCCTACCCTTTTTATCATATATGTGCTAGAAGGCGGTGGCTGAGAGTCTTTGTGTCCTGTGTATGAGGTTAAACTGCATCTAATGGTGAAGTTCCAATTCTGGAGTTCTGGGGAATGTGGAGTACCCCTTCATTGCCATTACACCCATGTCCACTCTGACCCGGAGTGGTAGTTTCTTTTTAGGGTCCAATCTAGGGGTTAGATAGAAAAAATGAGTTTAAAAAAATGTATTAGATAATTGAGTTTATATGCCAATCAATCATGAATAGAACAAAACATCTTCGGCATAAAATAACCCAACAAGATTTGACATGCCAAAAAACCAACCAACCAACCAACCAACACCCTATATCTCCTTTACATACTTTATCCAGTTTATCATCAAGTTATAAAATCCAGGAGTCATTTTAAAATGCTGTGTGACCGCTACCGATGTCTACACATCATCCACTGTATATGTTGTTTTGATTTCGTTCCGCTCGTACTTGCTTTTTGTTTTTTTTTAATGTTGACTCATTCGCCAAAAGGGGCGTAACTGCTGCAGCATCTTAAATCGTCTGTATTTGGACATTCCAAAATAATGACAACTGATGCGTATTCTACTCACACGGTTCTCTCATTGCTTTATATATTCCTTCATTTCTATCTAGTTCTCAATTCATCAGGAACTTATACACTAATAAGTATGTATGTCTTTCCTGTTTTTCCAAGTTGGTCTGCTTGACAATGTCTACTCAAAAGTATATATATATATATATATCATCATCATCATCATGTCGCGCAATTAGCACGGATATCCATGACAATCTCTCGCCAACCTTTCCTATCATTCATTTTCCCAGGGAGGTCCTCTGCGCAGCAACCTGCATCTTTGCTTAGTTGGTCAATGTAAGTCCTTGATGGGCGGCCCACACTAGCATGTCCGTGTGTTGGCTTCCACAGGAGAACGTCACTTATGAGCTCATCCTTGCTTCTCCAGCAGTGCCCGGCATGCCTTGTCCGTCTCACTCAAATGGTTTGTGAGATGGGGAGCAGGTGGCCATATAGCTGTTTCCTCGTGGGGTGCTGCTTCCACGATTTGTTCAGGACTGCACGCAGCATTTTTGTGCAGCTCCCGTCCACCTTATTCTCAAGGCGCCTCGTTAGGGTCGTGTGTGTGTGTGTGTGTGTGTGTGTGTGTGTGTGTGTGTGTATTTGGGCAGCATTTTTCCATTAAATTAAACAAAAGCCAGGTCTCCTGTTTAACGATTTTATTGGTGATCTTTTCAAGCTTTCTGGACAACTTTTTTTTATATTTGGATGGAATTCGTGGATTAGTCCACCGAAGTTCATATCCCGAGTACTTTCGGCACTTCGAAGTGCCATTTGCAGGGTTGGTGTGTTCCAGTTTTTTGGGGGTTTTTTTTCAAAGTATATTAATAGATGTGAAGGTTGGAAGGAGGACAATTGATAGGAAAAGTGTTACAGGCATTTTAAAATGTGTGTACTGCATTGAAAATTAATTTTATTTAAAGATGGTTTGTATTGTTTGATGTATAAAGATTCTAGTATTTGGAGTGTTTGTTTATTTTTTTTCTTTGTGCAGAATTTGCGTATTTTCCATTAGGATATTACGGTAACAAGAGTGGTGGCATGCATGTAATTTTAGATGTTGGGAAATGGAGCTATGATCTGTCATATAAAGTCGTTGAGGTAAAACCGATTAAATAAAATTAATTTTCAATATATATTCCCGGTCACCTAAATTCAGAGATTTTCCTTCTTCTTGACTGGTTGCCAAAATTAATGAACCCAGCCCCCCCTCTCTCTCTCTCTCTCTCTCTCTCTCTCTCTCTCTCTCTCTCTCTCTCTCTCTCGCCTACGGTCAAGTCACGCTGATCACCGACGTTAAGCAGCGACGAGCCCGTTCAGTACTTAGATGAATGACCATTTAAGTAACAGTGGGTACTGTAAGAAACCTAATATAAAAATGATTTTATTCGGCATTAAATAACCCGAAAGAGATGATATGCTGTAAAAACAAAAATAACTAACCAACCAACTCTTTCTCCCACGCTCTCTCTCTCTCTCTCTCTCTCTCTCTCTCTCTCTCTCTCTCTCTCTCTTCTCCTCTCTCTCTCTCTATTTATTTATCTATCTATCTATCTGTATATAAATACATATATATATATATATATGTATATATATATTTGGGAGAATATGTGCTTAATTGAAGTCATACCTAATTTGAAAATTAATTAGTTGATAATTAATGAATTAGGCGAATATGTCTGTTCAAATGTAAAGCGTAAACAAATTGTCGGCATAGCCATATCAAACAAACTGTTTGCGTACTTTCATATATATATATATATATATATATATATATATAGAGAGAGAGAGAGAGAGACAGGCAGAGACAGAGAGAGAGAGAGAGAGAGAGGGGGGAGGAGGGCAAGTCATTGATATATATGCAGATACATATGCATGTTGTGTGTATATGTGCGTGTGTGCGCATGCGCGCGGGATTGTGCATGTGTATCTATTTATTAGTTTTCTCGTAAATGTCTCCTAAAAGGACAATACATTGCTGACTATGTAAACAAATCATGCATAAGTGAGGGTTGATTTTTTTCAAAACATCCGGTGACAAGCAAAGGCCACATGCACTGAATAGCTTGCAACAATGTACTGGATTACCAAAAAACTAAAAAAGCCACTCCCACACACGTATGCGCGCACTCACTCACCTACACCCACACCCACT
This sequence comes from Doryteuthis pealeii, assembly GCA_023376005.1. Classification (NCBI taxonomy): domain Eukaryota; kingdom Metazoa; phylum Mollusca; class Cephalopoda; order Myopsida; family Loliginidae; genus Doryteuthis; species Doryteuthis pealeii. The sequence goes on along the minus strand of CM042143.1, from coordinate 63,046,454 downwards.
CACCCACACGCGCGCACACACACACACACATATATATATATGTAATAAATATATGCTCCCAACTTCTTGTTGGTTGAGCTCTCTGGGGTAAAATTTCATAGTCAGTTGTAAATTGAGCTTAAATCGCAAGTCTTCCCAATAAACCGGATGTGATCTCTCTATATAATATATATACCTATGTATGTATATATCAGTTAAAATCTAGCCCTTCCCTGCAGGTGGCTGATGGTGGTTAAGACACTGGACTGATCAAAAATCAGTCGAGTTTCTATCCCGGTCGGAGGTAGCTTGTTTAGCCGCACCGAAGAGACGTGATACGTTGAAACATGGTGTCTCTGGATGACATTATATATATATATATATATATATATATATATATTATATATATATATATATATGTGTGTGTGTGTGTATATATATATATATATCTTCCCATACATGAATTGACCTCTCGGTTGGGGCAGTAGAATACGCTCTGCACCTCTGCATAGGGTTAAGACCCCACAATGGGGCTTCCTGTTGACCGTGGGTGGCGACCCGTGATGCTTAAGGATGTAATCCCAGTGGCTGAGCAGTCCATGACATGTAACACTCCACTTTGGCTCTTACATAAGCTAGACGAGCGGTTGGAGAGATCCCCTTCAATCAATCAGCTAATCACGTCAACCCCTAACACCTATATGATTGTCCCTACCCTACTGCCCTTTTTGCAGCCCTCAACCCATTTATTATATTAATATTATATATATACTAGAAGGCAGTGCCTAAGGGTCTTTGTGTATTGGGTATGACGTTAGACTGCATCTAATGGTGAGGTTCCAATTTAGAGCTTTGGGCAGTCTTCATTGCCGTTACCCCCAGGTCTACACTGACCCGGAGTGGCAGTATTTTAGGGTCCTATCTATGGGTTAAATAGATCCAAAAATGTATTTAAAGAATGAGTTTGAAGAATAAAAAGTGAATACCTAACAAGAATGAATAAAATAAAATGTACTTGACACAAAATAACCCAAGGATTGAACTGCCGTAAAATCCAACCAACCAACCAATCAATCCACGCGTAAAAATAGATAAAGTAAGATTTATCTTTTAAAGTCTATTTGAAACAAATGTTCTTAATGATGTCATCGTTATTATGAGGACAGATAACAGTGAACTTAATTCTTTTTTTCCTTATTAAATAAACTAGTACAAAATTAAAAAAACACCCTCCAGGCGATGTAAAAATAGATTTTTGAAACATATTGCCTGAGGGGTGGGAGTAAAAAATTCAATGTCAGCGAGTTTGTATCCTAAGTAAGTAAAATCGTCAAATTCATTAAAGGATTAAGAAATAAAACAATTTCAAATGTAAACTTTAAATATGTATTAAAATAAAACAAACTACATATAGATATATAATACCAGTCATGTATTTATTAAAACTTGTTTTAAAAAAACAATGAGGACTGTCTAGTGTTGCATGTTCAAACTTTGAGTATATTTATTCTACGTTATGACGATTTGGGGCAATGTGACGTAAGCAGTGACGTAATTTTTGTTACAGACAAAAACCGGAAGCGAATCTCCATTATTAATAGATTTGGCATTCTAATAGAAAAAAAAACAATGCCAATATATAAACCAAAGCTATAACCCTGTGAGGTATTGGTGGGCAGTCGATGGAACGTCTTAAACTTTCATGGGTATATAGTTATTTACTAAGCTTGGATAAATGTGGCACATGGCCAGATGTAAGGGGCGTCCAGTGAGAATCGATCTCACTAACAATGGTCTACGAATCTAGCTTGCTAACCATTACACCACGTGAGGTACCCAATATAGTTATTTACTAAGCTTTTCTTAGATGTGGCACAAGGCCAGAAGTGTGGAGCGCCCAATGAGAATCGCACTCACTGACAATGGTATGCAAATCTAGTTTGCTAACCTTTACAACGCGTGGGGTGCCCAGACTATCATGGGTATAGTTATTTACTAATCGTAGCTTAGATGCGGCACAAGGCCCAAAGTAAGAGGGACCCAGTGAGAATCGAACTCACTAACAATGGTCTGCAAATCTAGTTTGCTAACCATTACACCAGGATGCCCAGACTATCATGGCTATAGTTATTTACTAAGCTCAGCTTAGATGTAGCACAATGCCAGAAGTATGGGGCGCCCAATGAGAATCGAACTCATTAACAATGATCTGCCAATCTAACTTGTAAACCATTATACCGCGTAAGGTGCCCAAACTATCATGGTTAAAAGATCTACGAGGTCCCCACTTTTATTTATAGACTTTCTCCAAAATTAGCAGCAGGTATGGACCTAAGAAAAACGACATAGAATGCATTTAAGGTCGTTGGTAATTGACCTGAAATCAATTGCCAACTGGAGTTACTTCCAGAAGAACTTCAAGTGGATTCTCTACTTACATGGATTACAGTCTTGTTCTACCTAGGATCTCAAGAAATACAACAGATTTTCTACTACTGAGACTATACCCTTTTCTACCATTGGATTTAACAATAGGAGATATAAAAGCCTAAAATAACAATTAGAATCGTAACAGAACTTAAGTTTAATCTGTCACGAATTAAGCATAAAAAAGTCACACTCAAACAATTTTATTTTTTATTGGAAACAACTTAGATGATTGAATAGTATAAACTTATGCTTAAAATCTCCAGAAAGTTCATTATTTCTTGTTAATGGGGATACACTTAACACTTAATAAACTTTACGTTGCTCAAATTTAAGCGGTTTTGCTTCAGACTCCATAAAATAGAACATTACTTTAGAAAAAAACATGTTAGACTTACCCAAAGCTGCAGGGAGAATAGTTGGATGCATACTTTTCCCAAGATGAAATGAAAAAATCCCCATTCAAGATTTGAACTCGGGTAGTCGAGTTTACTCCTTACGACAATAACCGACCGCTTCCCAATATATATATATATATATCAACCTCTCCACGCGAGCAGAATTTGACACTAGGTCAATGTCTTAATCGGAGTTTGATCGGTTGCCTTACTAAGGTTAAAGAGTCCAGTCTGTCCCTAATATGTACCCATAGCTAGTAGGATAGTTGGATATATAACATCCCCTATGATATTTGGGCCTTGTGAAATGTAAACAGCCTCGTCCAAGATTTTAACTTGGGTCACCATGTTAATTTCCTACTATGATAACCATTACAAGATGCGCCTCTATCTATTCATCTCTCTCTCCCCCTCTCTCTCTCTCTCTCTATATATATATATATATATATATATATATATATATATATATATATATATGTTGTCATTTCACATAGCGCTAATACCCTTGGGAAAGGTATGAATCCATATATTCTCCCTCCAGCTATAGGTTAAATAGTAGGGAAGACTGGTCTCTTTAACCTTGGGTAGGTAACCAGTCTAAGAGAGGGATAACTCTGAATTCAAAATTCCTGAGGTCAATCGTTGATTGGGTTTGTGGCAACCTTTGATGCACCAATTCTTTCCTATCGACTGTGCCAAAAAGTGTGGATGGTCCAACACAAGCCTTCACCATTATAAAGAAATCACTGTGTGGACGTTCATTGTATGAACACTCATACGTCGAAATCGACCGGAGAGTCCATCATATATATATATATATATATATATATCTTATTATAATGGAGATTGTGGGTTTTTCTGTCTGTAACCGAGACTATATCGCTACTCAAGTCACAATTCCCTTAGTTATTGACATCACATTCCCAATGATTTTATTTTTATTTAAACCTCAATTATTAATAAAATTGTTTCACATTATGAATACTGTTAACCATATCTACATACTAACAACATGCAATTATATTTATATATACAACAAAATAGTGGTTTACAATGTGAATGGGAAGGCTAATTTGCATATTGATATTAAAAATGTGATTTTAATAAATATGTGCTTAGTATTATTGATTTCTAATTGTTTGGTTTTATTTTAATGAATATAAGCAAAAATCTCTTCAATGAATCTCAAATGAAATCCATTAACAAGATAAAATAACTTCCTCTTTTAACTAAATACTTAAATTAGAAAAAATAACAATGAAAGACGAGAGTGATGGAGAGTAAGTTGTTCCTCTGTTTCAAATCTTTTATTATACTCCCTCTGTTTCAAATCTTTTTATCTGTATTCTTATTTAGTTTCATTAGCCTTTCTAATTTAATACAATATTTTATTGCATTAAAACTTAAATACTTGCACCCGGAGGGTGCATATATTTGCTAGTATATATAACGTGACATTGGCAGGCGTTGCAAGAATGGGTTGGAATACAACGTCGGAACTCCATGTTTTCCTCAAAAACATGGGAAATCTATTCGGCTGGTGGTAGGGACTTCGAATTCTTTAAATTAAATGTTTTCTTTGCCCTTAACTCTTTACTTTTACCAATGTGTGTGTGTGTGTGTGTGTTGATAGGGGTGTTTAGAAACTCTGACAATTGAAAAATTGTTTCGATCCTGGCTGGAGGCATCTTGCTAAGTCTACCCGCACTGAAGAGACGTGATACGTAAAAGCAGGACTGCATGTAGAGTAATATATATATATATATATATATATATATATATATATATATATATATATCGTGGACAGAAAGTTCTCCACGCGCATGCACACATACACATACACACTACTACACACACACACATAAACACACACATAAACACACACACATAAACACACACATAAATATGTGCACGAGATTATTTGTTCTCTCGTTATTTAGATTACTCACAAAATGTTTTTTATCTGTATCGATCGCTCATATATATATATATATATATATATATGTGTGTGTGTGTGTGTGTGTGTGTCTGTGTGTGTACCAAGATAGATAGATAGATACATACATACATACATACATCCAAGGGTTGACGACGTAAAATTGGTCATATAGTTTCTGGGTGAGGCCTAAAAGTTTTTGAAAAACACTCGTACAGACTCAGGCAGTGACTTAATTCTATTTGTTTTACTTGTGTCGTTCCTATTTAGCTTTTTTTTCTCTTTCATTAAAGTCCAAGAGGTGCAACCATATAGTAGTTCTGATACAGCTAAAACTTGAAAGAATTCCTGTTTTATTTTATCGGAGCAATTAGATTTCTATATGGTCGATAACCTGTCAATAGCATTCCATACCTTTCCCATATGTATATTGACATCAATTTCTGAAGATTAATTCTTTGGTTATTTTAAACCGCTCACAGCAGTTCTCCCAACACCAAACATGTCACTGAAATATTACAATAATAAGTTTAAGTAAAGTAAAGTAAAGTCGATGGGGCGGCCTAAAGTCGGTATCAGTCAGTCAGAGAAGGAGTCTATCCCCTTTTCAATAGCGCTAGACCAAGGAGATTATTTTAGCATCTGAGGTGGAGCGCCACACCTACCATCAGCTCCTTACTTTACCGCACAGATCCCTGTGCTACTCATACGCTGAGTTGGCGAGGACCGGTATCGAACTAGGAACCTTTGATTTATAGAACGCTCTACCGACTGAGCAAACCCGGCCTCTTACAATAATAATAGGACTTTATTTGAATAGAATGAGTTCTGAGTCGAATAGACGGTGGACTTTGAAATATCCCATCATACAGGTAAAAATACCAAGAGAATTTGATACAGCCACGGGTGAAATTTGGTAGGCAAAGAGTTAAGTCCACACCGGAAGCTCTAATACAGTAGCCATTAATCAGACTAAGCTAAAGTTAATACCTTTATACACATACGATATACGTATGTGTGTGAGGGCGTGTGAGATTTTTTTTTTTTCGTCAATTGAAGAAAAGGGTTGGGCATCATGACCTAACTGGTTACTATGGTAACAATGACACCTGGATGATGGAAGAGCTAAAATTAGAACGGGGTAATTATGAGAACTGCACCCAGTCACCTTACGTGAATGCGGCTTCCTCGCAAAGTGAATCCATTTTCATGGGTTTTTTATCTGTTATGGTTCCATGGAAACGGGAGCCAAAAAGTTCGACAAACCCGAAATATTCCTTCATGAGAACGGCCGAATGTCGACATAAATCTGACACCATTTCCATTTTGGCAAGATGCCGAGGAAATGAGTCCTTGCATAACTCCCCAATTTGCAACCTTCCATGTGACCGAGGTCGATATATATATATATATATATATATTATATACATATATATATATACATATATATATATATATATATATATATATATATATATATATATAGGTCTCTGTGTGTTGAGAGGATATTGTGGAGAGAGAAGGATACATACACACATATACATTATAATCATAGATATTTATATATATATATATATATATATATATATCGAATTTTATGCGATACATGCATTATAATTGCCTTCAAGCAAAATATAAATAATAATTTATCAACAATGCTTCTATAAAAAACAAACATCCAAAAATCTTATTCACTTCGCCGAAGAGCTTACGGCCGGTTTGTTTACTACTCAATAAGCGTCCACTTACCTACTATGGTAGAGCGTGTAGTATCATTTGACAAGGTTAATTTCGCAGGGATTGTTCGCTATGTACCGGCGGCCGGACGGATATGGTCTCTGACTATGCCTGTGAAGTCCCGGTTTCGATTCCTGTCGGAGGGGAGTCGTTAGTATACACCGCTGATGAGACTTAATAAAGTCGAAACAGCCTGTACGGTGTTCTGCATAGCGAACTATCCTTTGCCGGGATTCACTTGTCAAGATTATTTTCTATAATTATCGAATTTTATGCGATACATGCATTATAATTGCCTTCAAGCAAAATATAAATAATATATATGTATATTATTATATATATAGTCATAAACACAACTCCTATGAACCCTCCCTCACATATATAAGAGCATTAAAAAATAACCCACCTTATAGAGGTTCTTCACGGAACAAATGGACATGCTACTACTAACACACTCGTCTACCCGGATTTTAATAGCATGTCAAACCCTCAAATACACTTCAATTTTTATAGTTCTTCTATAATGCCCCCTTTCAAAAAATCTATAAACAATTTCTTCAAATAAGAGATTTTCTCCTGACGATGACCTAAGGTCGAAACTAGTTGAGAATAAACAACATACATGAAATATTCCTGATTGTCTTATTACTTTTTGTTCATACTTATATATATATATATATATATATATTATATATATATATATATATATATATATACTTGTTTAGAATTTATGAAAAAGTCACTCTCAAAATATTCTCCTTAAGAGGAAAAAAGAACCTTCTACGAAAAATCTTTTTTAGAATATTATATATATATATATATGTATGTGTGTGTGTGTGTGTGAAAAATTTACTGGATTCTTTCGAACTATGAATTTAATATATGTGAGGGTGTTAGAAGATTGAAAATTGAACAATTAACACAATTTAGGATTAAATAATCTTATCTTTATAAAATTTTGTTGAGAAATTATGAGAATTGCTATTGTAGCCAATTCTATCCACTCGTTTCCGGTTTTAGTTGTAATTTAGGTTATATTTAAATAACAGATAGTAACAGTCAACTAGAAATTTGTTTTTAATTTTTTGTTATAAAATGAAAGTAACTATTATTAATTATTAATTAAAAAAAGATTAGTTTATTCAGATTTAAATTAATAAATAAACTACTTATACTCGTTTTTAGTCTTTTCTTTCTTGAATCAGCGTAAAATATCGAGTAATAACAATAATACTCTAATGTGCGGACGTGTGTGTTTGTGCACATGCGTACGCGTATGTTAATGCGTGTTTCTCTGTGTATGTATGTGTTTGTACTTATGTGTGCGTGTATGATTGTGTACATGTGTGTGTGAGTGTTTCTGTGTGTGCGTATATGTTTGTGTGAGAGTTTGCGTGATTCTGTGTGTATGTGTGCATGTGTATGTGTGTGTTTTGTATGTATTTCTGTGTATATGGTGTGCAAGTTTTGTGTCGACTTCTCCTTGTCTGTATGTGTGCGTGTTTCTCTGTGTATGTGTGTGTGTGTGTGTGTGTGTGTGTGTGTGTGTGTGTGTGTGTGTGTGTGTCTCTGTGTGTTTGTGTGTGTGTCCCCCTGTTTTACAAGCAGTTTTATAACTGATTTATTCTTTGGCGCGCGAGGCCATTGCTACTTACATTTCGGTAATAAGGATTCCTACTTTATTGAATGTGACAATTACGATTTCGTTATTTCCCCTTGGTTCTACATCAAGACAAACCTACAGCACGCACTAACTCAGACATAAGACCAAGAAGAATAAAAAAAGAAGTTTCTCGCGGCAGAGCGACATTAAAAGAAGGAACGACTTCAAATCGAGAGTCAAATGTCGTTTGGAAGATAAGATTTATGTTGACGACAGTTGAAAAGTTTCGCTTAACTGAGATAATCAGTCGACCCCCACCCCCGAACCCCAGCATCTTGGATTTTTTTTTCCGGGGACACATAGTGGGGTGACAATGTAATTTTTGAGCCCAGGAAAAAATATTGTTAATTCGATCTTAGCTCAGTCGGTATAGTGTCCGACCAGAAAGCACAAGTTTCCTGGTTCGATACCAGCCCTCGCCAACTCAGCGTATGAGTAGCACAGAGATCTGTGCGGTAAAGTAAGGAGCGGATGGTAGATGTGGTGCTCCACCTCAGACGCAAAAAAAACAATCTCCTTGTTCTAGCGCTAGTGAAAAGGGGATAGACTCCCTCACTGTGTGGCTGAAACCGTCAGAAACCGATTTTAGGCAACCCCGCCGACTTTAATTTTTTTTAGTTCACGTGCCTAGGTAGTAATATCTCATCCACAGAAAGCTATTTTAATGCACGTTCAGGGAAGGCATGGTCTGCCATAGACAGATTATCAGTCATAGGGACATCCGATCTTACTGACAAATTAAAGCGACAATTCTTCCCAGTCGTAATTGTATCAGTGCTACTGTATGGCTGCACCACTTGGACCCTATCGAAGTACCTAGAAAGTAAGCCAGATGGAAGTTGCACAAGAATGCAGCGTGCGATCTTAAACAAATCGCAGAAACAATACCCTACAATTAATCAGCTATACGGCCACTTGCCACATATCACACAGAACATCCGATTGAGTTGAAGAAGACATGCTGGACACTGCTGGAGAATCAAGTGACATTCTCCTGTGGAATCAAGCACACAGTTACGCCAATGTGGGCCGTCCTGTAAAGATGTATATTGACCAACTCTGTGCGGATCCTTGAGTCTATGCAGAGGACCTCCCGAGGACAATGAATGATAGGGGCGGTTGCCGAGAGATTGTCATGGATATTCGTGCTACAAGCGTGAGATGATGATGATGATGATGATGATGGACTTATTGATTGATTGATTTTAAGGATATGTCAACACGTCTAGGGTTATTTTATGCCAAGATTTGAGGAAACTGTGTTCATTGTGCATTTATATATACAATTTTTTGTATAATTGTTTCTTAAGAATTTTTGCAGTTATATATGAAGTGCAGAGGTACCTTGACTCACGAGTTTAATTCATTCCGCTCGTAACTCAAATCCTTTGTATATCAAATCGGTTTTTGAGCGTAAAAGCATTAAACCGATAGAAATTCGTCGCCAATTGAGTGGTGTAAGAAGCTTACAACGACGACAAGGTTCAACGCTTTATCCACGACATGGCGGCAAGCTGGCATGACATAGGCATACAATAACCAAATACAGAAAATGCATTAACCGAAATGACGATTATGTAGAAAAATAGATACATGCTCAAATTTTAACATCAGTAACAACAACTTATAAACATTTCTGTGATTTCTAAATATTTTGGAGACCTTCCCTTTGTGATTACCTTCGTATATATACGTATGTTAGGAGGCACGTGGCGTAATGATTAGAGTCATAGGAAATGAACTCGTCGTCCCGAGTTCAATTCCTGGACGAGGCTGTTTGCATTTCACATAGCGCTAATACCCTTGGGAAAGGTGTGAATCCAACTACGCTCACTCCAGCTAGAAATAAATTCTAGAGAAGATTGGGCTTTTTGACCTAGGTTAGGTAACCGGTCTAAGAGAAGGTAAACTCTGAATTCAAACCTGTTAAACTCTGCTTAAGAAATTGACCTTGTGTCGCATCCTGCACGTGTGGAAGATTTGGTAAATATATATATACATATGTGTGTGTGTGTGTGTGTGTGTGTGTGTGTGTGTGTGGTAGTGGATGTGATAAATACTGTATGGGTGTGGATGGGAGGTTTTGTAGATATGAACCATTATCGGTCGGTGTTTAAACTTTACTTATTGTGAAAGGTCTGAAAGAGTAATTACAGTATAGACAGAAATAAGTGACGTGTGAACTGACGAGGCTGATAATTGATGTGGAATGGTAGGCACGTTATTTTACACACGTTCTCATCACCACTTATCTATCTATCTATCTATCTATCTATATATATATATATATATATATATATATATATATATATATATCGATACCTATATATATTTATATAGATAGATAGATGCATACATACATTTCAGGCCACGTAGAACCCGTGCCAAATTCTACTTCAGCTCTTAACCTCTGCAGAATATACACCTACGTACACATACAAAAATTGACGAGGTGGGTTTGTTTACTTTTTAAAGATTCCTATATCCCTTCTTTCATTTGCGAGCGCGTGTCTGTCTGTCTGTCTGTGTCTGTGTGTGTGTCTGTGTGTGTGTGTGTGTGTGTGTGGTGTGTGTGTGTGTGTGTGTGTGTGTGTGTGTAAATGAGTCTTTTTACTCTACCAATTTATTTTGTTTCGAAAAGTCAGGGAACGAAATGAACGGTTGGTCAATTGGTCAAATTATATATATATATATATAATATATATATATATATATATATATATATATGTGTGTGTGTGTGTGTGTGTGTGTGTTGGGAGAATATGTGCTTAATTGAAGTCATACCTAATTTGAAAATTAATTAGTTGATAATTAATGAACTAGGCGAATATATCTGTTCAAATGTAAAGCGTAAACAAATCGAGAAAAGGTCATTCTCTGTATGTACATTTCGACCTATTATGCCTCATCAGCAGAGTTATAGACTGGAAGCCGCTTATGAGGCGATTTTCTACGCCGATAAACATTACACAATGCGCCGTAATGAGTAGCACAGGGATCTGTGCGGAAAAGTCAAGAACTGATGGTAGGCATGGCGCTCCGCCTCAGACACCAAAACAATCTCCTTGGTCTAGCGCAAGTGAAAAGGGAATAGACTCCCTCGCTGTTTTGGGTGATACCGACTTTAAGCTACTCCGACGACTTTACTGTATGAATATGGTTACGGTTTAATTCTGGCTTTAACCCCGCTCTCTTGGTATCACACGTCCTTGACGTGTTTGTGTATGTACCTCGAAGAAAGTGCATTAGGTGTTGATTTAAGCACCACTTAACCCCATCCCCCCCCCATTTTTTTCGCTTGTGAAAAGAGAAGGAAGAATTGGCGTTCTTCGAGTTTGGCTACCGACCTGACACCTAATTACCTGCCACAAAATGTGGCAGTCGGGAAGGGAAAAATTTTTGTTCATTTTATTAGTGAAAGAAAAATAAACATTATTTACAGGGTGGGGTCGGTTACGGATCTTTGCCCGCTCAACCATTTTTGTTCGTAGGAAAGACGATGAGAAGACTCCCTAATAAATTAAACGTATTTTCGATATCTTAAACTCTAAAGGAATTGCTGGAGTGTTCGTTTAGAAGAAACACTTCAATCCTCAAAGTGGGCAGAGATCGTCTCAATCTTGAAAATCAGCGTGTGACTTCACCGCCCCACCCCCTTAGGCGAGAATCTGTCAGTAACCAGGCACCGTTGACTCAATTGCCACGCTACCTTAACTCATATATATATATATATATATATATATATATATATATATATATATGATAAGTTGTAAACACGGTGTGTTTGGAATGGCTTTTTGCCGACAATTTTTGGGAGAATATGTGTTTAATTGGAGTCGTACCTAATTTTGAAAATTAATTAATTAATAATGAATTAGGCGGGAATGCCTATTTAAATGTATGGCTAAACAAATCGAGAAAAATCAATCTCTGTATGTACATTTCGGCCTATTAGGCCTCATCAGCATATATATATATATAATATATATTATATATATATATATATATACACAAGTTTTGTTGAATTGTACAGACAATTCCTGTCGGACAAGTCTTTGGTTGATTCGTTCCAATTTTCGGGCCATCCTTCTGGTGTCGGGGTGTAACTGGTATAACAGTCCACAAAGGTTTCAAAACGAGCGCTTTCGGCAATACAATTTTCCATCCTCAGGTAGGAAACGATGGTATGATTTCGTGTCTTGTTTTTAACAATAGCCTAATAATAACATCTATAATATATATATATATATATATATATATATATATATATATATATACAGAGATGCTGATAGGTACGCGTCCTGCGTCACTGATGCATGAAAATATAAAAGGATGCATAAAAATTGTATCCATGCGTCCCAGTGTTTTTCTTTATTTCTTCCCCAACCATTTCCAACTAACTGTGAATACATTTCAATATTCTCATGGAAACGAATTACACCGTATGGAGTACAAGGTAGGGGTTAGACGGCTTTAGTTGTTCATAGATAAAATCTCTGCAATTTATTAAAAAACTTTAGTTGGGACCCATCAAATTCTCTAGGACTCATTCAAATCAAATCCGTGCGTCCCAGGACGCACTAAATTTAAAAAAAGCTATCAGCATCACTATATATATATATATATATAGTCATCCTCAGACACAGTGTTTCGAGGTATTACGTCAATTCTGTGTGGCTTGACATTCGCAGGCTACCTCCTGCCGGGATGGAAACACGATTGATTTATCATCAATCAGGTTTCTTAACTACTCGACTATCAACAGCACCTACGGACTGGGACGAGAATTTTAACTGATAAATACATACATATGCATATTTGTAAAGGCCGCCAAAGAGTGGTCCATTCGTTTTATAGGAGAGAGTTGCCCTTTGCGCTAAGTCGGCGGTCGCCAGAAGAAAATCCTCTCCAAAGTGCTCAACCACCAGGGGTGGGGAGTATATGAAGCAAATTGAAAGTATTTCTTTATTTATTCACTCGCTCACTCACCCCCCCCACACACACATAATATATATATATATATATATATATATATATATTCAGCCACATACAGTCCTGTTTCACGATTGATATATATATAATATATATATATATATATATATATATATATATATCAGTTAAGGTAGCGTGGACATGGAGTCAATGCCTAGTTACTGACAGTTTCTCACCTATATGATCTTCAGACCAAACTTGGTCTCAAGATCGTATAGACGAGAAACTCTCAGTAATTATTGGCTCCATGTTCACGCTACCTTAACTCAAAGATAAAATGTCTATCAATGAGCACTGTCCTCTTGGAAATATACCACCCATAATATCTACAATACACATATATAAACACACACACACACACACACACATATAACAATTTTATTTTTTATCATTTCTAATTTTCTGGCCAACTTTTTAATGTTTGGGTGGAATTGGTGGATAAGTCCACCAAAGTTCAGTTCCCGAGTACTTTCGGCACTTCGAAGTGCCATCATCAGTTTTTTTTTTTTAGTTTTTTTTTTAATTATATTAATGTGGAGGCTGGAAGGAGAAAAATTTGTGAGAAAGGTGTTATAGGCATTTAGAATGTGTGTACTGTATTGGAAATTAATTTTATTTAAGGATGGTTTGTATTGTTTTATGTATAAAGCTTCTAGTATTTGGAGTTTTTATTTATTTTTTTTCTTTGTGCAGAATGTGTGTATTTTCCATTAGAATATTTCGGTAATTAGAGTGGGGGCATGAATGTAATTTTAGTGTTACTAGAAGCCACCAATTCCACCCAAACATTAAAAAGTTGGCCAGAAAATTAGAAAAGATAAAAAATAAAATTGTTAAACAGGAGATGTCCCTTTTGTTTAATTCTACTCGTATATATATATATATATATATATATATATATATATATAATATATATATATATATATCCGTAGATGGGTTACCAGGTTAGGTGGTATTAGGATGATTCTAAGTTGGTTCTTTCTTCCATCGGCGGAGTGTTAGAGTAGTTCACGTTCAAGTTGAGAGCTCGATGTTCAATGTAATTGAACAGAGCAATATGATTGGTATAGAAAAAGGCGTAAAAATCGGTCATTTTGTTGTTTTAGATATATTTCTGCCCACAGGTATCTGCGTATACCTATGAGTTTTATCAGACCGCTAACTTTATATATATATATATATATATATATATATATATATATATATATAAGTAAAGTAAGTAAAGTCGTCGGGGCAGCCTAATGTCGGTATCAGCCATGCAGCGAGGGAGTCTATCCCCTTTTCACTAGCGCTAGACAAGGAGATTATTCTAGCGTCTGAGGTGGAGCGCCACACCTACCATCATCTCCTTGCTTTACCGCACAGATGCCTGTGCTACTCATACGCTGAGTTGGCGAGGGCGAGTATCGAAATATATATATATTTGAGAGATGTACCTTTTGTTTAATTCTACATGTATAAATGAAAGAATGCTGCCCAAATACACGCACACACACACACACACACACACACACACACACATATATATATATATATATATATATATATACGCACAAAGAATTAAAAAAGTCCTTACTTGGCAATATACTGATCTTAAACCGCCCGCCCCCCTATTCCAATCCATATCAGGTTTAACACCACCCCCGCCAGTGAATTGCCCACCTGTGATTGTCTGAGGCTATTAAAGATGAATTAAATATCGGTCTGACACTCCATCGCCACCCAGCAGAAGCGAGAAATGCACCTGCGGTTTACTTTAACGAAAATATTAAGAGTCTGGACTCAGTCCACAGCTGGTGAGCGGATATCCATTAGATTTCACAAAACTTCGGTGCAATTCGAGCAAAAAACATCTGCCGACCCACTAAGGGCTTCACTGCGCATGCGCGCCAGTTGGCGAACGACTGTGCACGTTTGGCTATTATAAATATGTCGGCAAACGATGGCGTGCCTATTTCGCAAAAGAGATTCAAATCGACTGCACTGCAAGAAATTTTTCTTTTCTTTTTTTTGTCGAGATTTTCAAAACATCTTATGTGTATTTGCCCGCGTGGAGGCGCATGGTGTAATGGTTATCATCGTATGAAATGGGCACGAGCGAGACGAGTTCAAATCCTGGAAGAGCTGTTTACATTTCCACTGCACTGCAAGAAAATTTTTTCGAGTTTTTCAAAACATCTCATATGTATTTACCCGCGCGTGGTGAAATGGTTAAAGTCATGGGAAATGGACTCGTCGCCCCGAGTTCAAATCCTGGACGTGGTAATTGCATTTGGTAATTGCATTTCACGTGGTAATTGCATTTCACTTAGCGCTAATACCCTTGGGAAAGGTATGAATCCTACTCTCCCTCCAGCTATGGGTAAATAGTGGGCAGACTGGGCACTTTAACCTTGGTTAGGCAACCGGTCTAGGAGAAGGAAAACTCTGAATTCAAACCTGTTGAACTCCGCTTAAGAAATTGACCTTGTGTCGCATCCTGCTCGTGCGGAGGGGTTGGTAAATATATATATGTATTTACCCGGCTGGAGGTTCATGGTATAATGGTTATCATCGTAGAAAATGGGCACGAGCGAGACGAGTTCAAATCATAGACGAGGCTGTTTACATTTCACATAGCGCTAATACACTTGGGAAAGGTATGAATTCAACTAATCTCCCTCCAATATGAGTGAATAGTACGTAAAACTGGGCTCTTTAACCTTGGTATGGCAACCAGTCTAGGAGAAGGAAAATCTGAGTTTAAACCTGGTAAACACTGCTTAAAAACATTGACCTGCTCATGTGGAGGGGTTGGTGCCCAACTCCTCTGCTACGAGCAAGATTCGAACCAAGGTCATTTTTAATGCGAAGTCCAACTGGTTACAATTCAAAGTTTTCTTTCTCCTAGATTGGTTACCTTATCAAGGTAAAGTTGACCTGCTATTTACTCATAGCTGGAGATGAAAAAAAACAGATGGGTCCATGCCTTTTCCAAGGGCATTATCGCGAAGGGAAATGCCAACAGCCTCGGTGTCCTGAGTATGACGTCAAACTGTATCTAGTAGTTAAGTTCTAAGTCTGGAACTATGGGAAATGTAGAGTTACTCTTTATTGACATTACTCCCAGGTCCACCCTGGCCCGTTTCTGGGTCAAATAGGTCAAAAAATGAGTATCAAAAAATGTGTTTAAAAAATTGAGTTTAGATTTTTTTAAATGTTGAATACCCATCAAGAATGAATAAAACAAAACGTCTTTGGCATAAAATAACCCAACAAGGGTTGACATGCCGTAAAATCCAACCAACCAACCAACAAGTAGTCTCGTCTTAAACTTGGGCCGTCGATCCCATTTCTGTTAGGTTATCACCGTAGGAAATGGAATTGATACACCCTCTTACCCAATGTAACCGCAATTGATTCTCTAAGTGCCATGTGTTACCTCAGCATGGAATCCCCGAAATATCATAGATCACAGGATAATTCTATTTGAGTTTGACATTAAACGAACATAGGGTTAAATGATTGAATATATATTGTTTATCTTATTATGATGGAGATTGTATGTTTGTACCCGAAACCATATTACGACAGGTCACAATTACCCTTAGTTATTAACGTGACATTCTCCATGATTTTATTTAAACCTCAATTATTAATACAATTGTT
Source organism: Doryteuthis pealeii (assembly GCA_023376005.1). Lineage (NCBI taxonomy): Eukaryota > Metazoa > Mollusca > Cephalopoda > Myopsida > Loliginidae > Doryteuthis > Doryteuthis pealeii. The sequence continues at coordinate 63,029,674 of CM042143.1, read as the reverse complement.
TTACATTATTAACACTGTTAGCCATATCTACATACTAATAACATGCAATTCTATTCATATATACAATGAAATGGCGGTTTACAGTGTGAACGGAAAGGCTAATTTGCATATTGATATTAAAATTTGATTTTAATAAATATGTGCTCAGTGTTATTGATTTGTAATTGTTTGGTTTTATCTTAATGAATATGAGCAAAAATCTCGGGGATAAATCTTAAAAGAAATCCATTAACAAGAAGAAATAACTGTAATTTATTTACTTCCTATTTTAACTAGATAGTTAAATTAGGAAAATTTAGCAAAGAAAGACGTGAATGATGGAAGAGTAAGTTTCAATTGTTCTATTTTTCGATTATACCCCTATCTCATTATTTAGCCTTTCTTATTTGATATATTTTATTTGATTAAAACTTAAATACTTGGACTCCGAGGGTGCATATATTTGCTAGTATTGATAAAATTAGTTTAGTTTGTCATGCGACCAAAATTCCGGGAAACAACTGGAGAAAGATTTACAGCGCCAATTTTCTCTCCCAGCTTATGATTAGCATAGGACAAAGTACAAACTGCCAACTCAAGGGAGATGGATACAACAAAGTGTGTATTTACGTAATCCCTCTTCTATGAGCAGGATGGGACACAAAGTGTATTTTTAAACCGGGGTACAACTAGTTCAAATTCTTTTCAAAGATATTCTTCTCCTAGACTGGTTGCCTTACCAAGGTTAAATTTTTGTCAACTTTAAGACACTTACAGTGGCTCTCCCACAATTGCAATCCTACTGTAAGCCGCTCTCAGTTGTTTACACTGAAAGATCAATATGAACACCCTGTCATCTTTTGTTTTGTCTTTGAGCCAACCATGAGACTGGTACTTGATCCTTGTGCAATAGGGAGCCATACAGGTAAAAATACCAAGAAAATTGGATACAGCCGGGAAGGAAACTTGGAAGGCAAAGAATTAAAGAGCGCTGTCTGCCCTACTATTTCCCCATGAGTGGAGAAGACAGATAGATTCATATCTTTCAAGAGGATTAGCGCGAATTAAAACGGGGCCACCTGTTGGTCGTGGGTAGCACCCGTAATGGTTAAGGGTGAAACTCTGATGGCTAAACAGTCCATGACCTGCAACACTCAACGTTGGCCTTCACTTAGGCTAGACAACCCAAGCCCTAGCACCTATATTATTGTCCCAGCCATATTGCCATTATGGCAAGCCACAACCCTTTTTGAAGGCGGTGATTGGTGGTGTTAATGTCCTAGGTAAGATGTGAAACGCTGGTGAAGTTCCAATTCTGGAGCTCTGGGGAATGTGGAATATCCCTTCATCACCATTACTCCCAGTTCCACTCTGACCCAGAGTGGTAGTACCTGTTAGGGTCCATTCATGGGTTAATTAGAAAAACAATGGGTTAATTAGAAAAACATGTTTTAAAAAATGAATTTGAAAAAATGTTGAAAACCCATCAAGAATGAATAAAATAAAACGTCTTCGGCATAAAATAACCCAACAAGGGTTGACATGCCGTAAAGTGCAACCAACCAACCTACCAACCAATAATGGTTTGCAAATATAGATAGCTTGCTAATCATTACACCACGGGAAACAGAGGGTATTGTCTTGTAAGGAACTGGTATTTTTAGCAGTTAAATCCCGTCCCGCGTAACAAGATCTGTTTATGAGAGATTATTGAGTTGCTACAAACCGGAAATAATGCATAAAAGAATTAAGGACATTAGTTTCCCACAAATCCTGACCCCCCCCCCCCAACCGACCCTCCCAATAGATTAAAATTTCAGGTTTATATATATTATATATATATATATATATATATATATATATATGTGTGTGTGTGTGTGTGTGTGTGTGTGTGTGTGTGAGTAAAGAAGATGTAAATAAATCCAACATATGTTGAGAAGATAAATGGAACAACATAAATATATTTGTATAGATAAAATTTAATTTTTGTCATCTTTTCATCATTTACGATTTAAAACAGATTTGCGTTATCGCTTTCATGTGGTCACCACCTCTCTCTATCTTTCCCCTACTTTCTTTCTTTCTTTCTTTCTTATTTCATTTTTATGTATAGCAAGTCCTATATATATTATATATATATATATATATATATATATATATTATATATATATATATATATACACATATATATATATATATATATATATATATATATATATATATATAAGGTATGAAAACACACAATGTTGTTAAAATGAATATATTTCTTATATCATTTTCATAGCTAATATTGACAATATTTCGATTTATAAAAAAATCATCATCAGAGCATATGGTCAATATTAGCAATGAAAATGATATAAAAATATATACTTTTTTAACAAAAGAAGTGTGTTTTTCATACCCTTTTATCTATACATATACCGTCGGATTAATTTCCTTACTCTTAACTGATATATATATATATATATATATATATATATATATATATATATATATATATATACATATATATATATATATATATATATATATATATATATATTGGTGGACTCTCTTATCGTGAGCGATATACGAGGGTCAGCAGTGAGTGATTTGATTCCTCTCACGTTGTGCATGCTGTCAAGAAGACATGAGCTTCGGATTGTGGGTGGTCCCACGTTAATAGAGCCTTGTGCCTGACCCGTACAAGTGGCGTACGTGGAAATATCATGCTGTCAAGAAGACATTTTGTGTTTCCTCGAGTGTGACAGCAGCCCAACCCCGCTGTGAACCATGAAGCCACACTGACAAACGAAATGCTCCAAGGCAGGAGTTAAATTTTTTGGTTTTAATGTTAGGTGGATCCGATCTCTATGCTTCAGTCTATTTTCCTTCCGATCCGATGCTAGATCTTCCCAAGCACTCAGGTCAATATCGAGGCGTTTCAAATTGATATTGATAATTAATATATATATATATATATATATATATATATATATATATATATAATCCAAAAGTCCAGAGAAGAAATCTTCCTTACGACACAAGAGTTTTATTTAAACAAATCCAAGTCGCAGTTCGAGAGCTCAATGTGTGCTCTTCATGTTAGAGTCACAGAGCAAATATATGAGTAAAGAAATAACAAAGGACTTAGAGATTTAGCATTATAGTCTATTTATGGGAGCTTAGACAAATAGTCTAAATCTCCCGATCGGGAGATTTAGACTATTTGTCAAAGCTCCCTGAAATAGACTATAACGCTAAATCTCTAAGTCTTTTGTTATTTCTTTACTCATATATATATATATATATATATATATATATATATATATTAGTTATAAGAAAACCCACCAAGTGACCTCTGTCCAATCAGCTTCTGTCATAGTCCCGTTCAGCTTCAACTGATATTTATATTCCTCAACTTTTCTTTAGGGATTCTTCGTCTCAATTTCCTCATAATATTTATCGTTCAAGCTAAACTTTCGTTATATCACAATCCCAAGATACTTTCTTGTACCGTATGACCATCAATAGAAATCTCAATGTGGCCAAATAGGTAGGGTGAGGAAATTCGACTCGATTTCTTACAAGCAAAGCCAGATATTATGACGTCATTATCCGCATTGATGACGTCAGTGTATGCCACTCCTTGACACTACAAAATAAAAGGTTTTGAAGTGGTTGCGAATTTATTTACTAGCCTTTTTCGGTCATATAGTATCCGGTTGAATTTAAGTATACACTTGTTAAATCTTATGTTGTTCACCATTGGATAGCAGTATCTATCGGTCGATGTGTTTATTGTGAAAATGCTACGACGGGAATGTGTTTATGTTAACCTCCATTTACCAATAACGCAACCATAATACGTTTTTGAGTAGAAAATGGAGAGATTTTATGTTAGCAAATATTTTCAGCGTTTTCTCCTTAGAAACTAAAATTAAGAAAAACTCGCAACTTTTGAAATTTGAAATTAACAAAAACAATTATTTGAAATAAAAAACAAAAAAATACTGGGTGCGTTCTACGTTGACTGCAGGCATGTTCGCAGTTGATAAGGCCCATGCCGGATAAGCAGGCACGGTTGCAGCGGCTGCAGCTGAAGGTCTGGGCTGGGCTTGATGGCATTTTGTTATGTGTTTTTTTTTCATATATATATATATATATATATATATATAATATATATATATATATAATATATATATATTCGATGAAAACAGTCATATATATATATATATATATATATATATATATATATATATATATATATATATATATGACTGTTTTCATCGAAGCATTCACTGTGGAGGACTGGGAGTAGCTAGCTTCTAACAGACCTGGCTAGAGAGCCACCATCTACCGGTCTGTGAAAGAATTTGTGTCCAACCGAATTAAACACCTAAAATTGAAACGGGCTGTTAGAAAGAGTGAATTTCAGTCAAGAAACATTGAAAGTGGAGAAGTTCCACCATGTAGTTTATGTGGAAGAGTATGTCTCTCTAGGACTGGCCTGTTGAGTAATTTGAGAAAACACAAGTATATATTGTCAAATGCTACTGGCATTCAAGTGTGTTAAGTTGTTATGTAGTAGATGCTTCTGAAGTCTCAGTGAATTGAAGAGTTATCTTCGTGCTTGGTGCTTGTAAATTAAAAAAAGAAGAACAGGAAATGGTCTTGCACGTGCACGAATTAACAGCCAATATATATAGCATATTTAAGATAAAAAGAATGAATTTCTTTCTAAAAACATTATACATTTTGCGGACCTTCTTTTTTTTAATGAAATATTGAATTTTCTCCCGTTGGAACCAGAACAACATATATATATATATATATATATATATATATATATATATATATATATATATATATATATATGAGTGTGTGTGTGTGTGTGTGTGTGTGTGTGTGTGTGTGTGTGTGTGAAGAAACTTAGTGTTACGTTTTTATGGGCCATCCTTTAACCTTGAAGCAAACGTACTTGTCCAGCGGAAATCCTTGGTAATCCTCTGGTAAAGAATCTTCATTGTAAGTGGCTTAGTCAGTGGACTATGAAAGTATCAGTGTTCAAGTAGTCAATCAGCCATGCATTATGGTTGTTGATTGGCGAAGGAATAGACTACGTGTCCTCGCCCAGTCTATAAATTCATGTGGTATATTGCAGGATACCTTATATAACAAATATTCCAACACACAGTTTCCGAGAAAATGTGAAAATATAAATGGAAAAGGACGATAAATCAATATAAACAATCAATTCAATTGATGGGTAAAAAAAATAATATTTCGTCTTTATTTCCTCAAAAACTTCATCAGAATGAACGAACAAGCTACACATTTGTAAAGGTTGGCAATTAGGAAAGGGTTAAAATGAAAATTGTAAAAAAATGGGAGAAAAAAGAAAAGAAAATGGAACAAATACAAAGTGAAAGAAAGGTGGGAAAAAAGAGAAAATAAAAAATATTTATTCTTATCTTTTTCTCATTAGCTAAGTTTTCAAATTTGTATTTTTTTTTATTCATTCTGATGAAGTCAAAATAAAGACAAAATATTAAGTTTTACCCATGAACTGAATTGATTGGTTGTATTGGTTTATCGACCCCCCACACACACACATATATATATATATATATATATATATATATATATATATATATATATATATTGGTTTGGTGGTTGGTTTTGAAGGCTATCACAATACAAGTGTAAAGAAAAATAAGGTAACTATGGTGATAGGAGGATTTTTTACGTAGTCCCGCAGATCCATTATTACTGAATCATAAGTTGAATCCTCGTGGGATGTCCCATTTAAATCCCTATGTAAAAAGAAATAGACCTTGCATTGATCCAGCTACTCTAAAAAGAAATGTTAATGTCTACTATCTAAAATATTAATTTTTTTAAAAATCCACACTGTTATCATTTAAATTCTATTTTTTAATTATCTTCACGAATATAAATCAAACCTCTATCATTTTTGCTCAAAAACCAAGCCCTGGTGTTATTTAATCTGTATATATATTTACTTTGTCGTTAATTGTTTTATTTTTGAAGTTTCTTCCGGACATTCATATACACACAACTGCCCTTTATATATGTATAGATGATTTAGACATAATTAGAATGTATTTCATATATAAATGTATATATTAAAGCAATGTGTGTGTGTGTGTGTGTGTGTGTGTGTGTGTGTGTGTGTGTGTGTGTGTGTGTGTGTAAAATTTAGACAACCCTTTATTAATAAAATTAATTTGAAATCAGTGACACTATTTTAAAATGTTTAAAATAGATAGGCACAACATTTGTTTATTGTAAATTTCTTTTGCCTGCTTAAAAAATTTTTTTTTAAATAAACAGCCACTGTTGCTTAGCGTAACCTTGGTGACAAAAGCAAAACAATAGTTTAGTTAAACATTAAACAGTTTTAATAATGATATACAGGTAAATACCTTGATCATGGTTCGGATAAGAACCGAAAGTACTAGGTCTGCCAATAATAACTCTTTTGGAGAAATCACTAATGCCTTTCAAGATTGTAACATGAAAAGAATTATTAGGAAGCTTGGACGAAAAAAGAAAAAATATAATAAAGATTCTGTTTTGATTAATCAAATTTGTTTATATATATATATATATATATATATAGTCATCCACAGACACGTGTTTCGACTTATCAAGTCGTTTCAGTGTGGCTAGGCATTTTGTGAGCTACCTACAGCCGGGATAGAACTCCGTGCGATTTGGCAGCAGTCAGACAGCTTAACCGCACGGCCATCGTCACCCACAGAATGCGAAGTGGATTTTAACTGTTTTAATACACACATCTGTATGTATGTAAAGGCCGCCATAGATTGCTCCATCCCTTTTATAGGAGAGCGTTGTGTTTACGCTTTAGTTGGCGGTAATCAGCGAAATCCCCCGCAAAGTGCTCAACTCCAGGGGGATGGGGAGCATATATAATGTAAGATAAAACTGGTAGGTAAAGGATGATTATATTTGGGATCATCAGATCTCACTGTACAACCATACTGTATGCTCTTGTAGGTGCAAACATATATACTCATACAATGATTTTTATAAATCCCTAAAAAGAGCTCAATATATAATAATCAATAAATTAAATTATATACAATGCAATATTTAACTTTCAAAGAAAGAAAAACTTAACACGGTTTGTTAAGTTTTCCTTTCTCTGAAAGATATATATATATATATATATATATATATATATATATATATATATATATATATATGAAAGTAAACAAACAGGCTTATAGTCTGCTTGAGATGGTAATAGCCGACAATTTGGGAGAATAAGTGCTTAATTGAAGTTATAGCTAATTGAAAATTAATTAGTTTATAATTAATGAATTAGGCAAGTATATCTGTTCAAATGTAAAGGCGTAAACGAATCGAGAAAAAGTCGATCTCTGTATGTACATTTCGGTATATTATGCCTCATCAGCAGAATTATAGACTGGAGACTCTGTGTGTGTGTGTGTGTGTGTGTGTGTGTGTGTGTTTTCCTGGTAGTTAGGATCTTTCCAGTTTAACCGTAGTGAAGCAGATAAACCGTGGTGGGAGCTCAATGTGCCTAATGCCAGTGAGTGGACGGACAGAGCAAAATATTCAAGACATGAAAGAAAAAATATTTCATAGTAATGAAGCAAATTTAAAAGTTTTTCCTTCATTTAATGAATATATATATATATATATATATATATATATATTTATATTTCTGCTTGAAGGCAATTATAAATGCATGTATCGAATAAGATTCGATAATTATAGAAAATAATCTCGAATTATCGAATCTTATTCGATACATGCATTTATAATTGCCTTCAAGCAGAAATATAAATAATAATTTATTCAACTTGCTTCTATAAAAAAAACAAACATCCAAAAATCTTATATATATATATATATATATATATATATATATATATATTATGGGCTCTCTCGTCGATTTCGACGCATGAGGGTTCATCCAATGAACAACCAACACAGTGATTTGTTTATAGTGGTGAAGGCTTGTGTTGGACCATCCGCACTTTTTGGCACAGTAGATAGGAAAGAATTGGTGCATCAAGGGTTGCCACAAACCCAATCAACGACTGACCTCAGGAATTTTGAATTCAGAGTTATCCCTCTCCTAGACTGGTTACCTACACAAGGCTGAAGGGCTAAGTCTGCCCTACTATTTAACCCGTAGCTGGAGGGAGAATATATGGATTCATACCTTTCCCAAGGCTATTAGCCCTATGTGAAATATATATATATATATATATATATTATATATATATATATATATATAATTGTTTTAATGAAGGCTTCCTAATCGCCATGTTTTGAATATGGAGGCCCAGGCGAGGCGGCTGTTAAAGGCTAATTAAAGCCAAAGGCTGAAACCATTTCGCAGGTGGTAGCCATAGACATTTTGCAGTAACACGTGTTCGCTGTTTACATGTACACTTGTGAACCGAGTTCACTTGTTGACATAACGGGGGGGGGGCGTGAAGGACGGCACTTCACGACCAACCAAGCAACAAGGAACAATTCAAAACAGAAGTTACCCTCAATGCCTATGTCAGAAAGAACACGTAAGAGAAAGAAAGAAAGAAAGAAAGAAGAAGAAGAAGAAGAAGAAGAAGAAGAAGAAGAAGAAGAAGAAGAAGAAGAAGAAGAAGAAGAAGAAGAAGAAGCTAGGTGGAAAGATACAAAGGGATCGAGAGGTAGACAGATGATAACAGTGTGACATATATAGTCAGCCTGATATATATATATATATATATATATATATATATATATATATATATATATAGAGAGAGAGAGAGAGAGAGAGAGAGAGAGAGAGAGAGAGAGAGGGGGAGAGAGAGAAAGAGATAGATAGATAGATAGATAGATAGATATAAATAATTGTAGATAGATAGATAGATATAAATAATTGTAGATAGATAGATAGATATAAATAATTGTAGATAGATGGATAGAAAGATAGATAGACAGATAGATATACAAATGTGAACAAATTTTGTTTGATAGAAAGATAGTTACGAACAGGCAATGATAGGTAGAGACAGACAAATACAATAAAATCACACACACACATATATTGAGAGAAAAACATACATATACACACACACACACATATATATATATGTGTGTATATATATAGAGAGAGACAGACAGACAGAGAGAGAGAGACAGATAGATAGATAGATAGATAGATAGATAGATAGAGAGAGAGAAGGTTCAGAATGTTACAGAATGCACAAAGACTGACAGACAGATAGGTTCCCCACCATATATATATATATATATATATATATATATATATATATATATATATATATATATATATATATATATATATATATATATATATATATATATATATATATATATATATATATATATATATATATATATATATATATAAAGAATTAATCATGAATAAATATAAGCAAACAGACTGAATGATATGCTGATAGATATACAAAATTATAGGTAGGTAGATAGATAGATAGGTGTTAACAGACTTTCATATATATATATATATATATATATATAAGACTAAAAGGACATCCGATTGGTACATAGATACGTATGAACAGACTGATAGGTACAAAAAAAGGTAGATAATTTAGCCATAAACAGGAGGATTATAACAGTTTCATTTAATCATATAAGAAGATGGAAATAAAAAAGGAGAGAGATTATAAAAAAGAGAAAAACTTAGGGGTAATAGTGACAGGGGAAGAAAGATAACCGACATGAATGCAGAGGATATATATATATATATATATATATATATATATATATATATATATATATATTTATTTATTTATTTATATATATTAAAGTAAAGTTGACGGACTAGCTTATTGTCGTTATCAGCCGGATAGCGAAGGACTCCATCCCGTTTTTTGCTAGCGCTAGATCAGGGAGATTGCTTTCTTTTGCTGAGGTGGAGCGCCACACCTACCATCAGCTCACCACTTTATGGCACAGATCAGATCACCCAATCTCTGCTAATCATGCGCTGAATTGGCGGGGGCCGGTATGGAACCAGGAACCTTCTAGGTTTCTAGGCGGGTGACCCACCGACTGAGCTAAACTATATTGATAGATCGATAGATAGATTGTATCCATGCCGTTAATCTTTCCTCCACTCCCTCTTTATTTCTTCTCTGTCTCTCTATCTCTCTCTCTCCTCTCTATATATATATATAATATATATATATATATATATATATATATATATATAAAGAGAGAAACTGAGAAATTTAGAGAAGAAAAGTGTAAGGGTGGAACGATTAGCGTCATGAATACAATTGATCGTTTAAGAGCGAAACACGCGTAAGAAAACATATATATATATATATATATAGAGAGAGAGAGAGAGAGAGAGAGAGAGAGAGAGAAGAGAGAGACAGAGACAGAGACAGAGACGGACAGACAGACGGACAGACAGCGACAGAGACAGGGAGTGGCGATTAAAAGAGAAAAACAGACAGATAGAGGGGTTTAAATGAGAAAAACGAAGAGAGAGAGGAGGATGAGGGAGAGAGAGAAAGACGATTGAAAGAGAAAAACAGAAAGAGAGAGAGAGAGAGAGAGAGAGAGCAAAGAGAAATGGAGATAAATAAAGAGGGAGGGTAAGAAAGATTGGCGACACCGATACAATTGATTAAGAGCAAAAGACGTGTAAGAATAAATATATAGAGAAAAAGGGAGACAGAGAAAGAAAGAGGGAGGAGACAAAGACAGAGACAGAGTGAGACGATTAAATGAGAAAAACGCAAAGAGAGACAGGGAGATAGATAGATTGACAGACAGACAGACAGACAGACAGATAGATAGATAGATAGATAGATAGATAGATAGATACGAACAGACAATGATAGGTAGAGAGACAAATACAATAACAGACACAGACACATATATTGAGAGAAAAATATATACATACATACACACATACTATATATATATATATATATATAGAGAGAGAGAGAGAGAGAGAGAAACAGACAGACAGACAGACAGAGAGAGAGAGAAGAGAGAAATAGGAAGAGAAACTGAGAGATATAAAGGGAAGAGGGGAAGATAAACGGGCTGGATACAATTGATCGATTAAGAAATAAAGACGTTTAAGAAGAAATATATAGAGAAAAATGGGAGAGAGAGGCAAAGAGAAAGAAAGAAAGAGAGAGAGAGAGAGAGAGAGAGAGAGAGAGAGAGATGTGTGCCGATATTCGTATAGTTACAGTATAGCCTGATAATCGGTATATTGTATTCGTCCAGGTGGTGACTGTTACCAATGTAATTGGGGTCATTTAGGTACACCACATAATTGGCTTTAAATCGTACACTAAATGCGCTCATGTGTCACCTTCCCCATATATACATATAAACACAGACTTGTAAACAGGCGTACATGTGCATACAAATACACACACACACACACATACACACACACACACACACACACATACACGCACATATATATGCGTTTATATATCCAGATGCACAGACACACACAGACACATATATATATGCCTTTATATATCCAGAGACTTGTAAACAGGCGTACATGTGCACACACATACACACACAAAGATACACACATATACACATATACACACACACATACATACATATATATATATATATATATATATATATATATATATATATATGCCTTTATATATCCAGATGTGCACACATACACACACATATATATATATGTGCACACATACACACATATATATATATGCCTTTTGAGGTCCTGATGTACTCACACACACACATACACACACAAACACACATATATATGGCTTTATATACCCAGATATACTCACACACTCACACACACACACACTCACACACACACACACACACATATTATATATATATATATATATATATATATATATACGTTTAGATATAAATATATAAAGGCTCCTGGAAATGTGTATTTAAAAGCACATACAATGATGCTTACATTGCGAGGGACAGAGAATGAGAGATAGAGAGTGATAGGAAGAGAGAGGCACCGTCACATGCCTTTGTATATATATATATATATATATATATATATATATATATATATATATATATATATACGTGTAGACATAAATATATAAAGGCACATGGAAATGTCTATTTAAAAGCACATACAATGATGCTTACATAGAGAGGGATAGAATGTGAGATATAGAGACAGATAGGAAGAGAGAAAAAGAGAGAAAGAGAGAGGCGCCATTACACGGGGGCATCTTGACGCATGCGCACACGTCAAAACGGCGTTTTGTGATCTCAGCTTTTTGTCCCAGTTTCTCTGTGTTTATAGATTTGTAATGATTACGTGTGTTGACGTTTCTATCGCTCTCGGTCTTACGTCGCCCTGCCAGACTTCCGCTGTCCTTAATGACTTAAGGCAGGTTAGCAAGACAAATGCTAGAATTTGTTATATCAGGACGTACTTTGGGTACTCTGTTTAGCTCAGTCGGTAGAACGCCTTCCTTGGAATCGCAAGGTTCCCGATTCGATACCGGTCCCCGCCGACTCAGCGCACGAGTAGAAAAGATTGGTAGTCTGATCTGTGCGGTAAAACGGGAAGCTGACGGTAGGTGTGGTCTCTCCCCTCATCAAGACAACCTGGTCTAGCGCTAACGAAAAGGGGATAGACTTCAATTCCTAGACGAAACTGTTTGCATTGCCTATGGCGTTATACTCTTGGGAAAGATATGAATCCAATTCTCCTTCCAGCTATGGGTAAATAGCCGGGCAGACTGGGCTCTAACTATGGCTATGTAACCAGTCTAGAAGAAGGAAAACTCTAAATTCAAACCTATTAAACTCCGCTTAAGAAATTGACCTTGTGTCGCATCCTGCTCATGCGGAGGGTTGGTAAATATATAAATATATATATGTGTGTGCGTATGTGTGTATGTACGTACGTGCGTGTTTGCTTGTACGCATGCGCCTGCGTGCACACAAGTTGTATATCATAAAACTGTCATTTAGTTTCATGAAAAGTGAATCCTTTAGGGTTATTGTAAATGTGTTTTGATTGAACAAAAGTCTTGACGTAATTATAGTTTATTTAAATGTCACTGTGTATATATATATATATATATATATATATATATATATATATATATTAGTCATCCACAGACACGTCTTCGACGTTTACGTTTCATCAGAGCGGCTGCCTTTTTAACAAAATCTTCTAGCCGGGACAGAAACCAGACAGAATTTTCGGCTGTCAAGGTCTTTACCGTCACGGCCGTCAGTGATTGTCACTCAGAGGCGAACAATTAATTGACACATACGTAGATATATGTTTTTACAATCACCTAGAGAACTCGAGTCTGTAAACAACTGACGAATAAATGCCTTAAGCTAGACGGTGAATGTTCAATTAATGTCTCCTCTAAAGTGCTCTACCAGTAATATTGTGAGCATATATATATATATATATATATATATATATATATAAACTTTCAAAGAAAGAAAAACGTAACAACCAGAGCATACAGTATGGTTGTACAGTGAGATTTCGCTGATCCCAAATAGAATCATTCCTTACTTACCAATCATTTGGTATTTAAAAATTTGTTTTGGGATGAAACAAAAAAATCACAGTGCTCAACCACTTAAAAAAATTCAAAAATATAATCGAATACATATGGAGTGTCCGCAATAATCAACCGACGTAATTTGTGATCCATAAACATAACAACACAAAATCTCTTCAGAGAAACACCAGTAGCAACCTGACGATGGTGATATAACCTGAAACCTGGGTAGTTGCTTATGAAAAACTTTTATATTTAAAAAATTCAGCAAATAAATATATATATATATGTGTGTGTGTGTGTTTGTGTTTGTGTGTCTGTGGTTGTGTGTCTGTGGTTGTGACTGTGTCTGTGTGTCTCGGTGTGTCTCTGTGTCTGTCTGTCTGTGTCTGTGTCTCTGTCTGTGCGTGTTTGTGTCTCTGTCTGTCTGTGTCTGTGTGTCTGTGCGTGTCTATGTCTCTGTGTGTATCTGTGTCTCTGTGTATGTGTCTGTGTGTGTCTGTGTCTGTGTGTCTCGGTGGTTCTCTGTCTGTCTCTGTGTGTCTGTGTCTGTGTCTGTCTGTGTATGTGTGTGTCTGTGTCTGTGTCTGAGTCTGTGTGTCTCGGTGTGTTTCTGTGTCAGTCTGTGTGTGTCTCTGTCTGTCTGTGTGTGTCTGTGTCTGTCTCGGTGTGTCTGTGTCTCTGTGTGTGTTTTTTAAAAGAAAAATAAATTTCATTAATTTTAAATTTCAAAAGTTTCGAGTTTTTTTGTTAATTTTAAGTTTCAAATGAAAAACGCTCAAATATTTTGCACAAACCTAATCTCAATTACTGCTGACATAAGAATTCCCCCTTCCCCTTTCTACTCAAAAAATATTGTTATTGTAAATGGAGGTTAACATAAACACATTCCCGTCGTAGCATTTTCACAATAAACGCATCGACCGATAGATACTGCTATCCAATGGTGAGCAACATAAGATTTAACAAGTGTATACTTAAATTCAACCGGATACTATATGACCCGAAAAAGGCTAGTAAATAAATTAGCAACCACTTCAAAACCTTTTATTTTGTAGTGTCAAGGAGTGGCATACACTGACGTCATCAATGCGGATAATGACGTCATAATATCTGGCTTTGCTCGTAAGAAATCGAGTCGAATTTCCTCACCCTACCTATTTGGCCACATTGAGATTTCTATTGATGGTCATACGGTACAAGAAGGTATCTTGGGATTGTGATATAACGAAAGTTTAGCTTGAACGATAAATATTATGAGGAAATTGAGACGAAGAATCCCTAAAGAAAAGTTGAGGAATATAAATATCAGTTGAAGCTGAACGGGACTATGACAGAAGCTGATTGGACAGAGGTCACTCGGTGGGTTTCCTTGTCTTTATATTTAATTTTTAGGAAACAGTGAACCTCTATGTGAAAGGCTCCTCGTATTTAGACTGTTTTCATGGAAGCATTCAAATTGCGTCTTTAGGGGGATAGAACAATATAGACACTTCGAGGTATCACCTCTCATCAGTATAGTAGCATTTGAAACCCGAACGAACTTACGCTCGCCAAGCTTCTTACCCACACATCCACAGTCAGTCGCCAAGTATAGCACTATATTTCAGTTCTCAAACTTTGTAAACAAAGTGAGATTCGAATACGGTGAATCTGCAATTATATACGTTTGCTTATAGACATTCGAGGTAGCATACTTACGCAGTCAGTCGCCAAGTAATATATATATATATATATATATAATATATATATATATATATGTGTGTGTGTGTGTGTGTGTGTGTGTAATATTATAAAAATTGAAAAAACACAAGTTTCATTAACGAATGATGTTTAATAAGCCACACTGCAGTATTTCGGTTTGTTTAAAAAACCTTCCTCGGGGCCTTCGTTGGTTTAAGGAAAAATAATTATTAATGAAAAGAAAGTCTGCAAGCCTCTGCTTTTGGTATTGCTGCTTTTGTTGATATTAAATATTCAAAATATTCAAATATATATATATCTGTGTGTGTGTGTGTATGTGTGTGTGTATAAGCTAGCTTCTCCCAGTCCTCCACAATGATGGCAGCATTCTGATATATATATATATATATATATATATATATATATATATATATATATATATGAAGAAACAAAAACAATGCCATCAAACCCAGGACATACCTTCAGCTGCAAATGCTGCGACTGTACCTGCTTGTCCTGCTTATCAGCTACGAATTTACCTGGAGTCAACTTAGACCACATCCTTATTCTTTGTTCACGAAGCTAAGCTATCAATGAAAAGTTTTGTTCTTGTTGCTTTTTCGGTGTTTTTGGTTTGGTTTTGGTTTTGGTTTTGGTTTTGGTTTTTTTGGTTTTTTTTTTGGTTTTTTTGTTATTGTCATCTGACGATTTGCGTGAGTCTGATATATTGGTTTGGTTGGTTGGTTGGTTGGTTGGTTGGTTATAACATGTCAAACCTTAGATTATTTTATGCCAAAGGCTTTTTTTGTTTTATTCATTCTTGTTGGGTATTCAATTGTCTTTTCGAACTCATTTTAAAACACATTTTTACTCATTTTTTATCTATCATAAATGGGACACTACCACTCTTGGACAGAGTGGGTCTGGGTGATATGTCAATGAAGCTACAGAATTGAAACGTCCCCACTAGATGCAGTTTAATGTCATACCCAGGCACTAAGACCATCAACCACCGCCTTAGCACATATATGATAAAAAGAGTTGGAGGGTCATCATAAGAGCAATAGGGTCGAACAATCATATAGTTGCTATGGGTACACATATTGATGTGACCAGCCGATTGATCGGAAGAGCCTCCATCTAACCCAAGAGCTAAAGTGGAGTATTTGCATATGATGGACTGCTCAGACACCAGGATTGTGTACTTAAGCATAACAGGTCGCTACCCACGGCCAACAGGTGGCTCCATTGGTGTTTGGGGGAGGGGGTTCTTACCTATCTGCATAAGTGCAGTTGTTGTATTCAACAGCCCCAGCCAACAAGGTTGGGATATATTGGGATTACGGTGTATAATGAAATAGTGCTCAACGCAAAATATCGGATTTACTGAGTTTTAGTCAAATTTTGTTTGATTACTCTGGCTCAATTGGACCGGTCTAGCTCCGTCGGTAGATCACTCACCAAGGTAATCACAAGGTTCGTGGTCCGATACTGATCCTGGCCAACTTAGCGTATGAGTAGCACATATTGGGTAAATTGACCTGTGCGACAAAGTGGGGAGTTGACGGTAGGTGTGGCCCCCCATCAGCAAAAACAATCTCTTGATCTAGCGCTAGTGAAAAGGGGATAGACTCCCTCGCTTTCCGACTGAAACCGACAGTTGACCGCGCTACGCAAACTCTGTCTGTTCCTTAGTAGCTTATGAACTGCTTCTTCTTTTGCAGAACTATTGATATTTATCAGATATAATACAGCATCAGTGAATAAGAAAGGAAGACTGTGCTCCGCCATTCGTTGAATAACTTGCTTCGCCCTGTCAGCTGAGGCAGTAGAATACGCCGACTGCGCCTATGTAGAGAGGTAAGCCCTCCACAAATAGTACCACCTGTTAGCAATGGATGGAAACCCGCGACAATTAAGGACAGAATCCTGGTGGCTGAGCAGTCCATGATATGTAACACTCCACTTTGGTCATTACTTGGGCTAGATGGGCGGTTGGAGAGGCTCCTCCGATCAATCAGGTTTTTTTTATATTTATCTTCTTTCAAATGAAAATTCTGTCATTGTTTTATAAACCTGATCATACTGATAAGATAAAGCAAGAATTCTTTCAAGCCGTAGCCGTATTGGTGCTACTTTATGGCTGCAACACTTGGACTCTAAGCGCTTAAAGAAAGAAAGATGGGAGCTACACGGATGCTGCGTGCTGTCTTGAACAAATCCTGGACGCAGCATCCAACAAGAAAGCAGCTGTACGGCCACTTGCCTCCTATAACACAAACCATCTGAATAAAACGAATAAGATATGTTGGACATTACTGGAGACGCAAGGACGAACTCATGATGTTCTGCTGTGGACACCTACACATGGACACATCAGTGTATGCCGACAGCAAAAACCTACATCAATCAGCTCTGTATGGATTTTGGATGCCGCGCGGAAGACCTACCAGGAACAATGACCAATAGAGACAGCTTGCAGGATACTACCGGAGAAGCAAGAACGAACTTGCTGGACATAGCCGGAGAAGAAAGGACGAACTCATGACGTTCTCCTGTGGACACATACACATGGGCACATTAGTGTATGCCGACCAGAAAAAATGCTCTGTGCTGATTCTGCATGCTGTACGGAGGACCTACCAGGGGCGACGAACGATAGGAACGGTTGCAGAGAGAGAGAGAGAGAGAGAGAGAGAGAGGGGGAGAGATGGATATTCGTTCAGCCAGCAAGATCTGATGAGGATATTATCTTTAACAATTGCACAGATTTCCTTTCAAATAAAGTATTGTTTCTGTAGAGGATGTGAATATATATCGAAATGTTAATAAATCTCTCACTAATGTTTGTATCTAATCAAATATTGGTGTTAATTTTTGTTTTATTCTTTTTTTGTTTTATTTTTTATTTTTTTCTTCTTTTTTGTTTGTTATTGTTAATTTGTTTTGTTTTTTGCTTTGTTTTATTTTGTGTATGTTTTTGGTTATTTTTGAAATTATCTTCATCCTGAAGAGCAAGACTTGACATATGTTTGCGTCTGTACATAAGTAAATATACCGCTACAGTGTAACACATGCCATATGCATATATTTATAAATACGTATCTGATACGTTGGAGCTAATAGAGCAGATTTGCCAAGAAAGAAAATAAATATACAAGGTGTGTCAAAAAATATCGAGATTTTTTGTACTTTTTGACACACCTTGTATTCTGAAAAAAAAAACGTCCATTGATTTTTTTTCAGAAAACAAGATGTGTCAAACAGTTACCAAGTTTAAAACTGTATTTACCAAGATAGAAATGAAGAATGAATGGAATTTTTTTTCCAGAATAGAAGGTGTGTCAAAAAAAAAATTTTCGATACTTGTTGACATACCTTGTATGTGTGTGCATTCATACAAGCAAAAAAACTGTTGCATTGTATACAACACATATGCACACACTACAAACTCAAGCAAAGATAGATAGATAGATAGATTGATTGATAGATTGATAGATAGATAGATATTTTTACAGCAATGCCAATAGCTGAGTTCACGTATAACCATACCCCTAGATTTTAGAATGCCGATTTTCAAAGCAAGTTATTTGGTTGGTTGGTTGGTTGGTTGTTGATTGATTGGATTTTACGGCATGTCAACCCTGTCAAAGGCATTTTGTTTTATTCATTTTTTTTTTTGGGGGGGGGGTATTCCTTTATTGTTAAACTCAAATTTAAACACATTTTTAAAAACCCATTTTTATCTAATTAAAGAAAGAAAGAAAGAAAGAAAGATAGATAGATACCTATTTTTACAGCGATGCCAATAGCTGAGTTCACGTATAATCAAAACCCTGGATTCTAAAATGCTGATTTTCAAAGCAAGTTATTTGGTTGGTTGATTGGTTGGTTGGTTGGATTTTACGGCAAGTCAACCCTGCCATAGACATTTTGTTTTATTCATTTTTGTTGGGTATTCATTTATTTTTAAACTCAAATTTAAACTCATTTTTAAAAACTCATTTTTTATCTAATTAAACGCATGGATAGGACCCTAACAGGAACTATCAGAGTGGACCTGGGAGTAATGGCAATGAAGAGTTATTCCACTCTCGCCAGAGCTCCAGAATCGAAACTTCACCACTAGATGCATTTTAACGTAATACCCACGGACACCACTTTCTAGCACATATATAATAAAATGTTTTAGGGGGTTGCTATACGGGCAATAGGCTTGGAATAATTATATATGTGCTAGGGCTTGATCGATCGGTGGAGGCCTCTCCAACCGCCGTCTAGCCCAAGTAAGGACCAAAGTGGAGTGTTGCATGTCATGGGCTACTCATCCACCAGGATTTTGTCCTTAAGCATCACCGGTCGCTCACCACTGCTTACAGGTGGCTCATTTGAGAGGGAGGGAGCTTATCCCTCTGCATATGTGCTATCGGCGTATTCTACGGCCTCAGCCGATTGGGGTGAAGCAAGTTATTCAACGAATGACGGAACACAGTCTTTCTTTCGTAAATATATATACACATTCACTATCACGAGAACTTGCTTTTGTTGGATTATTTTTGTATATAAGGTGTGCTGCAATACACCACTTAAATTTATAGACTAAGCGAGGTCACGTGGTTTAAACTTCAGCCAATCAACAGCACGAATACGTGGTTGGTTAACTACTTAATCGGCTGATATTGACAGATGTCCATTTGCACTCATTGACGAAGGACCTGCAAGGACCTGAGGAATTCTAAGGAGCAACCAAAGGATTCTTCACTAAGGATCGCGCTCTGCTTAACAGAAAGGATCTCCGCTGGACAGCGCTCTTGCTTGAAGCCTAAAGGATGGCCACAAAAATCGTAACAGCTTTTAGTGCAAAAATAATGAAGATTTTATCTATATTCATGAAGATATCTAAAAAATAAAGATTTGAATAGAAAGAGATGGGAAAGTCATTGGTGGTATTAATGATTAAAACATAAACAAATCAATTATGAAAGACAAAATCAATCAATGGATATGTGAGACTAACATTTTCTCCCTCCTCTACTCTGGCAACGCTGGGTAGCCACTTCTATTATCTAATAAATATCATCATCAAAATATATTTTGGTATAAATAGTTTCTCTCTCTTTATTTCAGATTCTCATAATTCCTCTTCGTATAAACTCGATTTAACGACAAAACCCCGGAAAGAGAGGACCGCTTTTACTAAGCACCAAATCCGTGAGTTAGAGAAGGAGTTTGCCATTCACAATTACCTGACAAGGTTGAGAAGATACGAAATCGCAGTGGCGCTTGATCTCACCGAACGACAGGTAAGCTAATCAAAAGATTTCTCTGAATTTTTTTAGATGAGGCTTGATAATTAGTATTATTTGAATTATTCGGACTATTGTCCTCATCTTTACTGTTATCTGTTATTGTACAACGTTTCGGCCGATGTGCCCTCCGGCCTTCTTCGGGTAGTTCTTGTCGGGCTCGGGAGCTTTCTTAACTCGGGAACCTCCTTTCGGACTCGGAAAACTTCTCGAACTTGAAGCCTTCTTCGAACTCGGGAAACTTCTTTTCGAACTCGGGAACCTCTTGTCGTAATCGGGAGCCATCACGGAACTTTGAACCCAACCCTTTATTCAATCCATGGGGTATCCTGTTCTCATTCCGCTAATCTTAGCTGGGGTACAGGTGTTAATTTATGTTAATTACTATTCTATGTTACTGTCATCCTTGACCAGGATTGAACCTGCAGCCTAGATATAATTGTCACTTAGAACTGTCTTAAACCAACGCCTTTATCCACTATGCTATGTTTCAGACCGACATGAAATAGCTGGAAAAGGCCGGAGGGCACACCTACTGAAACGTTGTACAGATAACAATAAAGATGAGAACAATAGTCCGAATAATCCAAATAATACTAATCAAAAGAAGTCTTTGCAGTCAAACAAAAAAAATACAAGACTTTGTTTTTCACCTGAAGATTAAAAAATACTTTTTGTCATGTTGTGTATCAATTAATACTAGTAGAACCTGTGGATATACCACAGTATGATCATCTAATTATTACAACATTTCATATGTTTACTTGAGAGCTATTGCCAAATAGTTCAATATGTAAAATGTATAATAACCTTGATTTAACTCTCTTTCACTCTTATATTTGTTTGTTTCTTTCATTTCATCTTTTCATTATGTTCGATTGAAACAGATTAGCATTATAGCTTCCGTGCCCTCACCCCCTCTCTCTATCTTTTCCCTACTCTCTTTCTTTCTTTTATTCCCACTTTCTTATTATACTTTTTCTGTGTATCATGTCGTTTTTCTTGCATTTCTTTCTTTATAATAATAATAATGGAATGGTCCATTATTTAGCTGAGACGACACTCGTAAGAAAAAAGAATTCGGCGGATAAGCAAGACCAGATACTCAGTATTTACATTTTCGGATACCATCTATGACGGTTTGGACGGTCGCATTTTTAACCAGAGGGTGTTGCAATTTGATAACGGTTGTGCAATTAAGGAACAAGCTTATCAACATATATAGATGGATATAAACTGTGTCAGCTGCTATTTGCACTCATTTCGACCGTTCCATTTTTAGGCCATGGCATAGGAAATGGACTGATTTAAAATCCTGGACGAGCCGTTTTGCATTTCCTATTTCTTATTATAATGGAGAGTCGGTGTATGTCTGTGACCGAAACTACGTCACTGCTGGCGTCACAATACCCTCAGGAACTGCTTAAGTTTATCAATTAATATTCAATTTATAGCCACAACTATTAATACATAAAATAAATCTTTTATTAACGATGTCTATGAAAATCTGAGTTAGATTTGTCTCAAAACAGCCCATGTTATTAGAGCGTTTAACGATCTTCCAATGTTGCTTATATATCACAAAGAAATACAGGTTTACATAATATATAGTGTGGTTACTTTGCATTCTGGTTTTAACAAAGCCGGGTTTAATAAATAATTACTTGGTGTTATTGATTTCTGATATTATTGTTTTCGCCTCTTGTATTTCTACGTACATTTGCGTTCAGATTTGAATACATAGATATTTATTAAAACTTCCTTAATCTACAGCGGTGCTAAATGTATAAGATATAAGATTTGTGAATATTAGGCTGCGTGGAGACAGAAACAGGGAGCAGGGAGATGTGAACTCATGCCTTTTCGAATGAACCGATGCAGATTCGACCAGGATTTGAATTCAACATACATAGCTCTTTTTTGCCAGTTTGTATACCCCTAAGGTCACAGACCCAGGACTAAAAAAGTTTATCCAGATTTGAGGTACGGCGGGGTTGTTGTTGCCCCCCCCCAACAACAACAACCCCGCCGTACCCCAAATCTGTTAAGTTATGACAAGTTGCTATAATGCAGGCAAGAGGTAAAACAAACAAATCAAACATAGAGTCCCACACGTTAAAAAATGTTCCTGTAGTTTTCGGAACCCCACGAGTTGACAAAACATACGGTCTTCTCACGACCTTTGCGTTATTTGGATAAACTATTACGAATACTTACATACGCGTAAGATATGATAACAATAATAAGAAGATACTGAGAAAATGTTGAGAACCAGGGAGAATTAATTGTTGTCACTTGACCCCCAAAGTTCTCTGGAGAATTTTCAAGCAATAAATGGAAGTGCTAAGTAAGGGATATCACCGTTGGAAATGTACAAGTTCAAATCCTGGACGAGGCTGTTTGAATTTCACATAGCGCTAATACTCTTGGGAAAGGCATGCAGTCAACTATTTTCTTTCTAACTATGAGTAAGTAGTAGGGCATACAGGGATCTTTAACCTTGGTTAGGGAACCTGTCTAAGAGAAGGAAAACTCTAAATTCAAACCTGTTAAAACTTAAGTAATTGACCTTGTGTCACATCTTGCTCGTGTATAGGGTTTGGTAAATAGAAACATATATTACAAATAATATTACGTCGACTTGTTAAAATGTCCGTTCAAAGAAATGTCCGTTGTTAAAATTTCCGTTTGGGGAAGTTTCCGACGATGAAATATCCGTCGGGTAATTCTATGTCACATCATTCAGGTCATGTCACCCACCCCCCTTTAATTTTTCTGAAATTTTGACCAAGTGTGGATTATGTTAATGTTAGTGCAAAAACGAAACTATCCTTTTGGTACAAATAATGTTCAATATATGTCAAATAATAATAGAATCAAAAATAAAAAATTTTGTCATAAAAATTCTAAAACCATCAATAACGTAAATTGGTTGACCTTACGAAGTTTTTTGTAGCATTTCGGATTTTTTGGTGAAAATGCTTTTATAACCCAATTTCTAGTAGTAGGGAAGCTCTAGAACTTTTTTTATAGACAAAAATAGATTACAAAAAGTTGCCATTTTCCGCGAACCCCAGCAAATTTGGAGAGCTAAAAATCGACATAACCTCACCAATTTTTGGAATTGGAAGCTCAAATTTTGGGGATTGCCTAAGGTTAACATAGTCTACACCTGGAAAAACATTCAGAAAAATTGAAGTGGGTGGGTGACAATTTTACTTTTTCTTTGGATTATTTGACGTGGAATTATATTGTCGGTAAATATCGGCTATTTAAAATGTTCGTCCAGAGAAATGTCAGTTCGGTGAAATGTTCCCTCGTTAAAATTTCCTTTCGTTGAAATGTCCGTTCGGTGAAATGTCCGTCGGTGACATATTTGTCGGTAAATATCCGCTAGTTAAAATGTCTGTTCGGTGAAATACCCGTTCGGTGAAATATCTGCTAGTTAAAATGTCCGTTCGTAGAACGGCCCTGTCACTTGGGCTTTAGAATACACCAACAGCACCTCTGCAGAGGGGTAAGAACTACCCCAATGGGGCCACCTGTTGGCCGTAAGTGATGACCCTGATGCTTAAGGATGGAACCCAGGTGGCTGAGCAGTCCATGACATGCAACACTCCACTTAAACCCTTACTTAGGCTAGACGGGCGGTCAGAGAGGCTCCCTCCGATCAATTGGCACGAAAAACCCTAGCATCTAAATGATTGCCCCGACCCTATTGCCCTTGTAGTAAGCCCCAACTCTTTTTACCATATGGGTGCTAGAAGGCGGTGGCTGAGGGTCTTCATGTCCTGGGAATGACGTTAAACTCTGTCTGATGGTGAGGTTCCAGTTCTGGAGGTCTAGGGAATGTGGAGCATCCCTTCATCACCATTGCTCTCTGGTCCACTCTGACCCGGAGTGGTAGTTCCTGTTAGGGTCTCATCTATGGGTTAAATAGAAAAACATGAGTTTATAAAAAAATGTGTATACATTAAGAATGAATTTATTTCAAAACTTAGTCGGCATTAAATGACACACTAGGGTTGATATGCCGTAAAACAAAACAAAACCTTTCGAAAAAATGTCCGTCAGTGAAATGTCCGTTCGGTGAAATGTCAGCTCGATAAAATGTCCGTCTGCCATTTGCCTGGCAAAGGACTTATATATGAGAATTTTATTATGTGGCCTATTGTCGATATTAACCGGACAGTGAAGGAGTGTAACCCCTTTTCACTAGCGCTACACCATGGAGATTATTTTGCTGAGGTAGAGCACCACCCCAACCCTCGGCTCCCAGATGCTTTACCGCACATATCATATAACACAAGCTGTGCTACGTATACGCTGAGTTGGCAATGACCGATATCGAACCCGGAACCTTGCGATTCCAAGGCGGATGCTCTAATGAGTAGAAATAAACTTAAAACTAAGATATGTGTCCTTTTTCGGTGACTATCTTGTAACGTTAGGTTTGTAGACAAAGTTTTCTAACGTCACATCTCTATTAATAATGGAGATTCGCTTCCGGTTTTTGTCTGTAACAAAAATTACGTCACTGCTTACGTCACATTACCCAAATTCGTCATAATATAGAATGATTACATTCAAAATTTGAATATGCAGTATTAGACAGTCCTCATTGTTTTTTAAAACAAGTTTTAATAAATAAATGACTGGCATGATATATCTATATGTAGTTTGTTTTATTTTAATATATATTTAAAGTTTACATTTCAAATTGTTTTACTTTTTTTAATCCTTTAATGAATTTGATGATTTTACTTACTTAGGGTACAAAGTCGCTGACATTGAATTTTTAACTCCCACCTCTCAGGCAATATGTTTCAAAAATCTATTTTTACATCGCCCGGAGGCTGTTTTTTATTTTGTACTAGTGTACATAATGTAAATAATAGAACAACCTAACTTTATCATATGTATTAAATTACAAAAAGAAATTAGATGAATTAATTTATTTACCAGTCCCTCCGCACGAGTAGGATGTGACACAAGGTCAATTTCTTAAGCGGAGTTTAACAATTAAATTCAGAGTTTTCTTCTCATAGATTGGTTACCTAGTCAAGGTTAAAGAGTCCAGTCTGCCTCTACTATTTACTCATAGCTGGAGGGACAATAGTTGGATTCATACGTTTCTCAAGGGTATTAGCGCTGTGTGAAATGCAAACAGCCTCGTTCAGGATTTGAACTCGGGTCGACGAGTCAATTTCCTACGATTCTAACCATTGCACCATGCATCACCTAATTAGATACATTAAGGAACATAAATAAAGAGAAACGAAAGATTATTACTTATTCATAATACACGTTATTCCAAGAAAATATACGGAGTTGCTTTAAACTCCAATGTGCACCGGGTCAATATATAATAAATCCAAGCAGCACGATACCTTTACTTACGAGGTGTGTCAAAAAATATACCGAGATTTTTTGTACTTTTTGACACACCTTTTATTCTGAAAAAAAAAACATAACGTTCCATTCATTCATTTTTACAGAATACAAGATGTCAAAAAAGCACCAAGTTTTAGTTTGTATTTACCAAGATAGAAATGAGAATGAATTAAACTTTTTTTCAGAATACAAGGTGTGTCAAAAAGCACAAAAATTTCGGTATTTTTTGACACACTTTGTATATATATACAAGGTATGTCAAAAAAGCATCGAGATCTTTTGTACTTTTTAACACACCTTGTATTCTAAAAAAAAAAAGTTCCATTCATTAATTTTTCAGAATACAAGGTGTGCTAAAAAAGTACCAAGTTTAAAACTGTATTTACCAAGATAGAAATGAAGAATGAATGGAACGTTTTTTTTTTTTTAGAATACAAGATGTGTCAAAAAGTACAAAAAATCTTGACACACCTTGTATATTAAATGGAGCTCGGCCATTTTCCTTCTCTGGCGATCAGTGTTCCAACTCGAGTGTCGGTAGTGGCACTTTATTTATATATGACACAAAGCTTTATAAAGTATTGTTTAATCAGTTTTATTTTCGTAAAGAAAGGAAATCTTTAGAACAAGAGTCATATTCCCGCTTCCAAACAATTTTGTTTGCCTCTTTCATATCACATAAAACACTAGAAGCGACTACCCGGCGTCACCTGGATAGAGGAGAAAAAACAAAAACAAAGTGGTATTATGGTTAGCAAGATAGTCTTTCAGATCCGTCACTCCTGAATAGTGAGTTTAATCCTCGCTAAATGCCCCATAAAAAAATCCCCACGTATATTCTTGCTAGTCTTAATAATGTCTATTGAGGTCATCATGTCTCATTTGTGATCCGTTCGCATAGACAGACCGTCGACGAGTTTTAATAACGCAGCCCATTTACAAATCGCTTCGTTACGGTGTCGCTTATCAGAACGAAATGGACCGCAACAGTCGACTGTGCACTTCAAATAAACTTCAGCATCGAGATATCACAGCCGTTTCTGTGGCAAGGTGCTACCAGTCATTTCTCATAACTATTTAATCCTATCAAATGTGGGCTGACTTCTGATTTAGGTCGGAAAATTAAAACGGAAAGTTTTTTGGTGGTCCCCAATGACAGTTTAACTACAGTCTATGAATAAACATTTTGCGAATTGGGTTACGGTTTTAGGGGATTAAGGTTGTTTATAATTACGTATTACTTTAAAAAAATAAACAACAAAAAACCCCAAATTACTATACATTTAATGTCGAAAAATATTTTTTGAACTAAGTTTAATTGAAATTATACATTGCAATACTAACACAAACAAATGTCTCAATAATAGATTCAATAATTAATTTCAATGGTTAATTAAATGTATAGTAATTTGGGTTTTTTGTTGTTTATTTTTTTAAAGCAATACGTAATTAAAAACAACCTTAATCCCCTAAAACCGTAACCCAATTCGCAAAATGTTAATTCATAGACTGTAGTTAAACTGTCATTGGGGACCACCAAAAAACTTTCTGTTTTAATTTTCCGACCTAAATCAGAAGTCCCCATGGGCCGGCCCTGTCGGTTGGGACAGAAGAATTTACTGATTGCACCTCTATAAAGGGGTAAAACCCTCCCTGCTGGCTATTGGTGGCGACCTGTGATACTTAGGGAGGAGCAATTCATGACATGCAACACTACTTTGGTCCTTACTTAGGTGAGACGGGCGCTCGAAGATGCCTCCCTTCGATCAATCGGTGCCCTGTCGGCTGAGGCTTTAAAATACACCGACTGCATCTCTCTCTCTCTCTCTCTCTCTCTCTCTCTCTCTCTCTCTCTCTCTCTCTCTCTCTCTCTCTCTCTCTTTTCATTTTCTTCGATTGAAACAGATTAGCGCCATTGCTTCCGCGTGCCCATCCCCTATCTCTATCTTTCCCCTACTCTCTTTTTTTCTTATTATATTTTGTGTAGCATATCTTTCTCTTTCATTTCTTTCTTTCTAATAAAAGCGGAATTGTTTATCATTTAGCTGAGGTGACGACACTTATAAGAAATAAGAATTCGGCAGATAAGCAACATCAGATAATCAGAGTTTATATTTTTGCATTTCATCTTGGACGATTTGGAGCGTCTCATTTTTAACCAGAATGTGTTGCAAGATGATAACGGTCGTACAATTAAGAAACACGAGTATACCCCCTACATTTTAAACTGTCACCTGTGTGGTGAATGTGAACTTAGGCAAGTGACAATGGTATCTCCTTCTAAAAAAGGTATTACCATTTTATTCATTTTTCAAATACGATTGCATCGGCCGGTGCACGTTTGCTGTTGCTACACAGATAGCTTTTGATACTAATTTCATATTACTTAGGAATTATCTGTTTGAGTTTGAGTTTTGAGTTTTGTTTAACGGCATATCAACCTCTGTGGGTCATTTAATGCCAGAAAAGGTTTTATGGATTTCAGTTTTATAGTAGTGGTTTATGAAGCTATTCTGTTATGTTTTGTTAGATCTTGTTGAAAAGGTTGCTTTTTTTTAATTTAAAATGTCTTCTGGTGTTTGTATTTTTAAAGAGATCTTTTAGGGGTTTTTTGATAATATTTGGTGCGAGGCTTGTCTAAGGCTGTTACAAATTAAGAGGATGTGTTTGATTGTGAACTGTACTTTGAATATTGGGCATACTGGGACATCCTCCCTTTTTAAAAGATGAGAATGGGTGATGTGGGTGTGCCCAATACGCAGTCTGGTGAGTATTACTTCTTTTTCTGTGGCCTGTCGCGGAATTATCTATTCCGATAGTAGATCGATACCGTTTTTTTTTTAATTCTACACAGAACAGCATCGTGATTAATCGTATCTGGAAAAATATTAGCTAGATGGAGCAACCATTACCACTTGCCTAATATATACCATACAGGTGACAGTTTAAAATGTGGGAGGCATTTCTGCCTCACCTTGTATAAATATTTACATAACAGCGAAGTCTTCTCAGATATTCTATAATGTAAATTCTATTTGATATTCTGTATTTTTGTGTATCACTCTTCATATTATTATTATTATGACAGCGTATTAATATATACAATATATTATTATGATTTCTTTTTCTCTCCATGTGAGTTTTTCACACCCGCCTAAGCTGGTGGTTCACTAGAGGCTGAGTGACAGCAAGTCTCCTCATGTGTCTTCTGAGTATTCTAGCCAATCGTAAAAATGATGTAGTTTGGATGGCCTCGATTCTTCTCTGATCCCAAGTTCATCGTGTCTCTTTTCCAGATTATTTGGAACTGTTTCAAAGAACTAAACTAAGATTTGAATAACTGTTACTTTCATGTTCTCCAGCTTATTTCAGCTCTCTGGCAAGGTCCAGGTTTTGTCTCACGTTTTGCCTTCTTTCACTTTTACTCTGTAGTCTGCCAGTACAGCGAAATCTACTGTATGACAGATTATTTTTCATAACACTAGGTATGGTCTTCTGGTCTAGATCATGTGAACCTTTTGTATCTCAAAGTTTTACGTGTCTCCTTTTAAAGGACAGCTTCTGGATTGGCACATATTTGTTGATATCGTTAAATTTCAGTTTCTGTAATATTTCACCCCTTTCGAGTTTTTCAAACCTATTTAATTGGTCTTTCACTGAAATCTGAATGACGGCAAGTTTCCTCGGGTCTCCATGATTCTTCTGAGTATTTTAGCCGATATTATCAATGCTGTGGTCGGATGGTCTCGATTCTTCCTCTGATTTGTCTTTGGAGACCGTTCGGATTGCACCACCTACAATTGGTATTTCCGTTACACTTATGTTCTACAGTTTTTATTCATTATTATTATTATTATTATTATTATTATTATTATTATTATTATTATTATTATTATTTCACCAGTATGAGCTGATGGTCTGCCACTAGAGTCTGAGGGGTAACAAGCCTCCTCAGATCTCCAGGACTTTTCTTAGTATTCTAGCTGATTTCAACAATGTCTGGATGGTCTCAATTCTTCCTCTGATTTCCAGTTCCTCTAGTCTGTTTTCTAAACTTTTGGGGACCGTTCTAAGTGCACCAACTACAATTGGTATCACTGTCACCCTCATATTCCACAGTTTGTTTGTTTTGTTGTTTGTTTGTTTGTTTGTTTGTTTGTTTTTCAATTCTCTGGCAAGGTCCAGGTATTTACCTATCTTTTCGTTTTCTTTCATCTTCACCCTGTGATCTGCTGGAACTGCAAAGTCTACCAGTTGACAAGTTCTCTTTTTCTTGTTAATCAATACTAAATATGGTTTGGATAAGATGTCTTTATCTCAAAGTCCCAGAGAATATTATTATTATTATTATTATTATTATTATTATTATTATTATTATTATTATTTACTCCTTTTGAGTTTTCACATCAGTGTTAGCTGATGGTCTTTCACTGGAGATTATTATTATTATTATTATTATTATTATTATTATTATTATTATACTATTGCCTGATGATCGCGAAACCATGAAATTATTAGTTGCAATGTGTGGTTTGAAATTCTGTTGTACTGCCTATATTTGTTCCGTCCCATATATCATGTAGTCTCTCTGTAGATGCTGCAATATTTAAACACGATATATATATATATATATATATATATATATATATATATATATATATATATATATATATATATATATATAATTTGCTGCTTGATCCAAATAAACTCAGTCTATTGTTTCAAGCGTATTAATGCTTTCTTTCATCCGGTGAAAAAATATATGAACTAGACAGACTTCACAGCACGTTACGCATACATTCACTGGTATGCCGCTAAGCGGACTTCCCTAGTTCTAATTTCCCTGATGCTGTTTTTCGCTCTTTGTTATCCAGTTCTAATTGTTATTTGTTGATCGCAAGGGCGGATCCTTGTTTTTTCATTCTCTTTCCCCGCTGGAACTCGCCTTTCTTTCTATCTTTCATTTTGGCGCCTGCCCCTTCCGCACCCGTCCCCCAACAACAGGAGTGTTGCTTTTGTTTTCTTTGCACTTGTCAACACAAGAGCGAACTCTAATTACCGCTACCTGACATTGTGTACACGCGGCCGACGATGCTATCTACCTTACAATAACAATCCTTAAAATGCACGCGCACCGAATTTGTATAACCCCTTCTATCGTGTCACTTCTAAAAACGAGTGGCTGAGAAAAGTGACACCGTTGCCATTGGTGCTATAAAGTCAATAATCACGTGAAAGAAGTCTAAGGACGATGGCGTCTATCAGATTTCAGAGAGTGAAATAGAGTAAAATCATAATCTTCACAAGACTAGTTATTTCATCTACCATAATCCCTGGGGTGTCAAAATTCGTAGAAAATGATTTTACGGACTTGTAGCACGCACTGTAAAGGTTGGCATTATCTAAACTTAGCTTAAGGGTGTTGGGTTAAAGAGTGCCTTATAAGGTAGGATCACGCTCTCCTAACAGTGATTGAATTTTGTGTTTCCTTTTTATTTTACTCTCTGTCCGGATCATACCAACAATAGACCATTCTGCCAACTTTACGAATAATAGTAACTAGTACAAAATTAAAAAAAATACGTCACTGCTTACGTCACATTACCCAAAATCGTCATAACATAGAATAAATACGCTCAAAATTTGAACATGCAGTCCTCATTGTTTTTCAAAACAAGTTTTAATAAATACATTTGTATTATATATCTATATATAGTTTGTTTTATTTTAATATATATTTAAAGTTTACATTTCAAATTGTTTTAAAATAGATTTTTGAAACATATATACCAGTCATGTATTTATTAAAACTTGTTTTAAAAAACAATGAGGATTTGCATGTTCAAATTTTGAGCGTATTTATTATATGTTATGACGATTTTGGGTAATGTGACGTAAGCAGTGACGTAATTTTTGTTACAGACAAAAACCGGAAGCGAATCTCCATTATTAATAGATGTGATTTGTCTGATTATTTCGTTGTTTGACAAAGGCCTAAATAAAGGGGCACACCTTGAGAATTAAACTCATTAACAATGGTCTGCAAGCCTAGCTCGCTACCCATTATACCACTAGAGGTTCCCTAAACTTGGCTCAGTTCTGAATAAGGCCGATGTGTAAATTTGGGCCACCGTGAGAAACGAACTCATTAACAATCGTCTACTAGCCTGGCTTACTAACCATTAAATCATTAGAGGTTCTCAAAGTTTTGGCATATGAAGGAAAGGGATAAAAAAAAACAAAGCAAAAATCAGTTTCAATGACAGGTCGTGACTCGGAATACTCGCAAGCTGGGGCACCCTTAAGTTAAATTACCACATATATATATATATATATATATATATATATATATGATGGGTTTAATTTTCAGTGTATATATATATCTGTACACACACAACACACACACACATATATATATATATATATATATATATATTATATCGTATTATATATATATATTTATATATATATATCTCTTGTGGTGTGTGTGTGTGTGTGTGTGTGTGTGTGTGTGTGTGTGTGTGTGTCTGTGTGTGTGTTTAATATATATTTTTGATTTAGTGTGAAGCATGAGAAGTGTGTGAAATAAATGAGATGTTATGTACGAATTTCCATTTTATTTCATCCTATATATATATATATATATATATATATATATAGAGAGAGAGAGAGAGAGAGAGAGAGAGAGAGAGAGAGAGAGAGAGAGAGATGACATATACACTGAAAATTAGAATCATCAGATATACTAACAAAGAAGCATACGTTGACTCCACAACAACAGCAGCAACAACAACACACATACACACACACACACACACACACATATATATATATATTAAATGTCAAGAAATTAATTCATTTGTATTTTATTTATCTATTTTGTGGTTATGAAGTGACTGAAACGAATTCTTCAACGAAATCCTGTAACAATTCATTTACAAAAATAAACTTTAAATGTTCTAAAGATAAACATTACGGAAGACAATAACAAAATGTAATTTCTCAGTTAATTTAAATAAACACTTTTCCTTCTTCTTCTTCTTCTTCTTCTTTCTTCTTCTTCTTCTTCCATCTCATGTTCTCATTCTCCTCTCCTCTTCTTCTTCTTCTTCTTCTTCTTCTTCTTCTTCTTCTTCTTCTTCTTCCCTCATGTTCCTCTCCTCCTTCTTCTTCTTCTTCTTCTTCTTCTTCTTCTTCTTCTTCTTCTTTCTTCTCATCTTCTTCTTCTTCTTCTTCCATCTATGTTCCTCATCCTCTCCTTCTTCTTCTTCTCTCATGTTCTCTCTCCTCCCTTCTCTCTTCTTCTTCTTCCTTCTCTTCTCCCCTCCTTCTTCTTCTTCCTCTTCTACTACTACTACTACTACTTGTCCTCCTCCTTTCCTCCTCCTCCTCCTCTTCTTCTTCTTCTTCTTCTCCTCCTCTCCTTCTTTTTTTCCTTCTTCTTTTCCTCCTCCTTTCTTCTTATTCTCCTTCCTTCCTTTTATTTTCCTCTTCCTCAACCTCCTTTCTTTTTCTTCTCCTTTTGTTGTTGTTGCCTTCTTTCTTTTCTCCTTCTTTTCTTCTCCCCTCTATGCTCCTCATCCTTCTTCTTCTTCTTCTTCACCTCCCCTTCTTCTTCTCTTTTTCTACTACTACTACTACTACTGCTACTACTACTTGTCTTCTTCTCTCCTCTTCCTCTCTTCTTTTTCTTCTCCTATTTTGTTATTGCTGTCTCTCTTCTTCTTCATCTACTTCTCCTCCTCCTTTTCTCTCTTCTTCTTTTCTTTTTCCGATATTATTATTATTATTATTATTATTATTATTATTATTATTTGCCCAAGTTTATAAAGTTAATCTTCTGCCTTCCCAGAGGATTTTTCCCACGCAAAGTTTGATGTTTCGGTCTTAAGAGTTTTCTTTCTTTCTTCACGACTTCTTATCAACTAAGAAGAAGGAACTCATGCTACGGACTATGGCATGAATGACGAATGACTTCGAAACTCCCATCACCGACCTGATTTACCGAAAACGCCTAATTTTTCAATAAAAACTTCCCGCCTCCCGAAAATCATTTTACTTTTTGTCATTCAATATCGTTATCGTTTTTGTTTTGTTTTGGTTTTGTGTGTTTTTTTTACTTGTTTTCGTTCTCATGTTTAACCCTCTGTGTGTGTGTATGTGCGTGTATGTGTCTCCTCCTCTCTCTCTCTCTCTTCTCACCCTCTCTCTCTCTCTCTCTCTCTCTCTCTCTCTTCTCTCTTACTAACACACACACATACTATCTCTCTCTTTCTCTCTCTCTCTTTCTCTTTCTCTCTCTCTCTCTCTCTCTCTCTCTCTCTCTCCTCTCTCTCTCTCTCTCTCTATCTATCTATCTATCTATCTATCTATCTATCTTTATTTATTTTCTCTTTTTTCTCTTTCTTCTTCATTTTTTTTTACTTCACTCTAATTTCTCTGCTTCTTTCCCCTTCTTCCTTTTCTTTTCTTTTTTTTTCTCTCTCTTCTCTCTCTCCTCTCTCTCTCTCTCTCGCTCTCTCTCTCTCTCTCTCCCTCTCTCTCTCTCTCTCTCTCTCTCTCTCTCATTTTCCTGCTTTTCTTTTACTTTTTCTTTGTTTTCTCTCTTTTTTACTCTACGTCTCTACATTTAATCTTTCTCCTTATTTTATATCTTTCTCTGTCTCTCTCTGTCTCTCTCTCTCTCTCTCTCTCTCACTATATATATATATATATATATATATATATATATATCCCCATACAATCTTTCACTTTCACTTTCACTTTCTTCTCATCTATTGTTTTGTCTTTATTCTCGCATCTCTCCAATTCTTTATCTTTCTTTCCAGTTCGAGCGAAAGTATTAAAAAAGATATCGACCCTAATAAGAAATTACATTAATTATTTTGGAACTTTCATTTAGATCACTTCTCATTCTTCTTTCTTGTAAAGTAGTTAATCCCAATTTCTCTAATCTCTCCCTGTAACTGTAATCTTTTACTCTTTTTATTACTTTTCTCATTCTTCTTAGTATGCCTTTCAATCTCAGTATTACACTTCAATTTTCATATTTAGACACTGGAACCCCGGAATAAGAAATTATTTCTATATTATTTGCGGGAAATGAACAATTATATCAACCACAAAGCAGGATTTTATGTTTTGACTTTTAATAAACTCATTACATTATATCACAAGGCAGTAACACTAACTTGGTAACGAGCATTCGAAAATGTATTTTGTTGTTATTTTTGGGGGGGGTCTTTTTTTCTTTGTTACACAAACACTGACCGGTAACCTTTGTGAGGAATATACAATTATCTCGAGCAATAACCGAACAAAAGATCTCTTCTTCTGACTTGCCCATATGTTATTATAATAATCTAATAATTGTTGAAGTGAGTTAGGGTACTGTTGGTTTGAGCAACAAGCTGTGCACAACTGAACCAGTGTCAAGTCAACTGGTACTTACGGGAATCCAGAATAGTCCACTCATGCATTTGGGTGATTCTATTCCTTGAGTCCTGATTGGCTGCTTCGTTTCTATGATGTTCTGGCTTCATAAATAACCTGCCATTTTGCAGTAGTCTTTGCAGCGAAACAGTTTCGTATTAAGTTACAACTGCTTGCTGCTTTGTCTTACCAATTCGACGCTAATTAGAACTAGTATGATTATTCTACAGAATGATAATTCTATTGCTAACATTGTGGAGGCGCGTGACATAATGGTTAGAGTCGTAGGAAATGGACTCGTAGGAAGTCGACCCGAGTTCAAATCCTAGACAATGCAGTTTCACATAGTGCTAATACTCTTGGGAAAGTTATGAATCCATATATTCTCCTCCAGCTATGGGTAAAATAGTCGGGCAGACTGTGCTCTTTAACCTTGGATAGGTAACCAGTCTAGGAGAATTAAAACTCTGAATTCAAAAACCTGAGGTCAGTCGTTGTTGGGTTTGTGACATTCCTTGTGCACCAATTCTTTCCTATCGACTGTGCCAAAAAGTGCGGATGGTCCAACACAAGGCTTCACCTCTATAAATAAATTACTGTGTGGGTTATTAATTGGATAAACCCTCATGCGTCGACGAGAGAGTGAATTTAGCCCCATGACCGGGCGCATTTATTATACAAATTGTAGATTCCTAACACTGTTTTATTAGGAAATTATAATTTATATGAATACACATATACATCATCATCATTTTGTGTCAGCAGCGCGGATATCCATGACAATCTCTCGCCAACAATCCCTATCATTCATTGATTCAAGTTTTTGGTTTGAAAAATTGCATCGGCACGAAACTGTCAGTAACCAAGTGCCGCCGTTGTCTTCATGTCCACGCTATCCTAACTTAGATATAAATGTTCTATCGGATATTGAGCACTGTTTATTTATAGATATTGCACCCATGTTATCTATCTATCTATTTATCTCTCTCTCTCTATATATTATATATATATATATATGTGTGTGTGTGTGTGTGTGTGTGTGTGTGTGTATGTGTGTGTGTTATGTATAAACTTTGTTCTTGTGAACGTTTTTTTTTTTTTGGTATTTTGAAGCATTGTAAAAAAGAACAAAACAAGAAAAACAGATCAAAAATCAGAATTTTTTATATTGTTGTTCTGTTACTGGTTTGATCAATTCCGATATTTCGGGTGAACCTTCGCCCTTTTTCAAGGTATATGAGACAGAAAGAAAAAAATAGGTATATGAGACGAGAAAGAAAAATATATATATATATGCGTGTCTGTATGTGTTGGCGTGTGTGAGTACATTGTAGATAATATAGGTGCTATATTTATAATCAGACAGGGCTCAATATCAGTAATAGAGTGTTTATATTTGAGTTAAGGTAGCGTAAACATGTAAGTACACACTTGTTTACTGACAGTGATACTGACTATGTGATCTTCAATCACGTAGGCGAGAAACTATCATTAACTAGCTATTGACTCCATGTCTACGCTACCTTAACTCAATATATATATATATATATATATATATATATATATGTGTGTGTGTGTGTGTGTGTGTGTGTGTGTGTTGAAAAAAGAAATAAAGGAAAGAAAGTATAGAATGGATAAAATAGGATATCTAATCAATTTTACTTACATGTGTTTCGGTCAGGAGTTTATCCATGTGTACATTATTCAAACTATTATTATTTTTAAATAACCAAATGAAATGAAATAATAATAATAGAAAATTTCATTTGGTTATTTAAAAATTATAAGTTTGAATAATGTACACATGGATAAATTGTTGACCGAAACACGTGTAAGTAAAGTTGATTAAAATATCCTATTTTATCCATTCTATATTTTCTTCCTTTCTTTCTTTTTTCAACATACCGTTGGATTCACTTCAATCTTCATTTTACATACACACACACACACACACACACACACACACACACACACACACATATATATATATATATATATATATATATATATATATATATATATATATATATATATATACAAATTCTTTTCACTGAATATCTTCAGTTACAGCATGAAAAGTATATTTTAATTTTATTTCAATGTCTCATTAGATCAAATCTAAATTTTAATTTCATACTTAATTTTAATTTGTAATTTCATCCACTAGTTAATATTTTTGCTATTTTTGAATTTAACATCATCAACTTAATGCCTCAACCAAGAGTCGTAAATAAAATTATGAAATCAAAAAGAAATACTAAACTAATAGTAAAATCTTAGAATCAACTTAATAATCTTGACTACATTATATTAGATTAATGTAGATTAAATTAATATTAATATCAATTAATATAGATTAGATTTCAGTGAAATCATTTGAAAAATCTGGGATTTTGTTTGAAGATTTTTATTATTTATTTACTTCATATGTTGCGGTTCTTTGCATAATTTACAGCAAACATTTTGGCATCGCAACTAATTGATTAATTTAGATATGCAAATCTTTAATGGACTTTCTGAAATTTGTTTTCCTTGTTCAAATGAGTTAATAAAATTGATTTATTTTTAAATGCATTTCTGATATCGGAGATGTGGGAATCAGCAGACCAATCACGCTGGGTGCGTTAGGCTTAAGCTGATCACCAAAATTAAGCAGCATCTAAATCTACGGGGGTTGCTTTGGTTTGATTTGGTTTATTTAACGGCACATCAACTTTTTATTGCTTATTTAATGACAAGAAACACTCCACTTTGGTCCTTATTTGAGCTAGACGGGCGATCGAAGAGCCCCCCACCTAATCAATCGGCTGGTTAAGTCAAGCCCAAGCACTTATGATCTAATTGTTCCGGTCCTTGGCTCTTTTGACAGACCCTTTCATTCTTTCTTTTTTCTCTGTCTGTCTGTCTGTCTCTATCTATCTATCTATCTATCTATCTATCTATCTATCAATCTATCTATCTATCTATATCACTCTATCTATAAATTACTTTATTTTCTGTCTGTCTATCTGTATGTTTGCCTCTGTCTCTCTCTCACTTGTTCAGCCTCCCCCTCTTTCTCTTCTACAAACCCTCAACCTCCTCTCCCTCTCCTCCCTCTCCTTCTCCCTCTCTCTCTCTTCTCCCCCTCTCTCTGTCTCTCTCTATCTCTCTCTCTCTCTCTCTATCTCTCTCTCTCTCTCTATATATATATATATATATAACTGCTTCTTTTTTCTTTCCCCATATTTCCCTTTCTCTCTCTCTCTCTATCTCTCTCTCTCTCTCTATATATATATATATATATATATATATATATATATATATAATAAACTGCTTCATTTTCTTTCCCCATATTCCCTACTGTTTTAGTTATCCAACTCTCTCTCTCTCTCTCTCTCTCTCTCTCTCTATCTATCTATCTATCTATCTATCTCATTTTCTATCTATCAATCTATCTATCTAAACGATTTCTTTTTCTCTTTTCCCAGATTCCCATACTATTTCAGTTATCCAACACTTTTTCTTTTTTCTATATATCCCCCGTCTCACTCTTTCTTTATCTCTCCCTGTCTGTCTGTCTGCTCTCTCTCTCTCTCTCTCTCTCTCTCTCTCTCTCTCTCTCTCTCTCTCTCTGTCTCTGTCTCTCTCTCTCTCTCTCTCTCTCTCTCTCTCTCTCTCTCTCTCACACACACACACACACACACATATATACCCCTCTTCTACGTGCCTTTCCTTCTTCATTGCATAGCCTCTCTAATTTTATTTCCTTACTCCACAGTCTCACCAAATTATAACTTCCATTTGAAAGATCTTTCTCATATTTTTCACGATTTCCGTCATTCAATTTTTTTTAATCAAACTTTCTTCACGCGTCAACTCTTTGTATTTCATAATTTTTTTTATGTGATTGGCAATTTCAGTTCATTCCTACTGTTTCCTTCTTCTTTTTTTTTTTTTTTTTGCGTTCCTGACTTTTTTTCAATGAACGCTACTCGGGGTGGGCGTGTCGGGTTGGGGGTGTCGGGGTAGGATAAAGAATTTGCTTCCCTAATTTAATTCACTTCTTATCTTCTCTTAAATGGAGCGTTACTAACAAAGCGTATTGGGGCCCCTCATAAGGGGGGCAGCAAAAACCGTGCCACTTAGCGCGACTACTAAAACCATTGAAGTGTTAGTTTACCTGCTCAACTATCAAATCAACCGACACTTAAATTAGCTATGAAACCAGGCAAAATGGCGCCTAGACGATTGTCAAGAAGAAGAAGAAGAAGAAGAAGAAGAAATAGAAGAAGAATTGTGAGGAGGGGAGGACAGAAGAAGAAGAAGTATGAGGAGGTGGAGGAGGTCAAGAAGAAGAAGAAAAGGAAGAAGGAAGAGAAGAAGAAGAAGAAGAAGAAGAAGAAGAAGAAGAAGAAGAAGAAGAAGAAGAAGAAAGGAAGAAGAAGTATGAGGAGGTGGAGGAGGTCAAGAAAAAGAAGAAAAAGAAGAAGAAAAAGAAGAGAGAAGAAGAGAAGAAGAAGAAGAAGAAGAAGAAGAAGAAGAAAGAAGAAGAAGAAGTGTGAGGAGGGGAGGAGGACAAGAAGAAGAAGAAGAAGAAGAAGAAGAAGAAGAAGAAGAAGAAGAAGAAGAAGAAGAAGAAGAAGTATGAGGAGGTGGAGGAGGTCAAGAAGAAGAAGAAAAAAGAAGAAAGAGAAGATGAAAAAGAAGAGAAAGAGAAGATGAAGGAAGAGAGAAAGAGAAGAGAAGAAGAGAAGAAGAAAGAAGAAGAAGAAGAAGAAGAAGAAGAAGGAAGGAAGAAAAAGTGTGAGGAGGGGTGGAGGACAAGAAGAAGAAGAAGAAGAAGAAGTATGAGGAGGTGGAGGAGGTCAAGAAGAAGAAGAAAAAGAAGAGGAAAGAGAAGATGAAGAAGAAGAAGACGAAGAAGAAGAAGAAGAAGTGTGAGGAGGTGGAGGAGGTCAAGAAGAAGAAGAAAAAGAAGAAAAGAAGAGGAAAGAGAAGATGAAGAGAAGAGGAAAGAGAAAGAAGAAGAAGAAGAAGAAGAAGAAGAAGAAGAAGAAGAAGAAGAAGAAGAAAGAAGAAGAATTGTGAGGAGGGGAGGACAAGAAGAAGAAGAAGTATGAGGAGGTGGAGGAGGTCAAGAAGAAAAAGAAAAGGAAAGAGAAGATGAAGAAGAAGAGGAAAGAGAAGAAGAAGAAGAAGAAGAAGAAGAAGAAGAAGAAGAAAGGGAAGAAAATGTGTGAGGAGGGGAGGAGGACAAGAAGAAGAAGAAGAATGAGGAGGTGGAGGAGGTCAAGAAGAAGAAGAAAAAAAGAAGAAGAAGAAGAAGAAGACGACGACGATGACGATGACGAAGAAGAGGAGTAGGAGGAAAAAGAAGAGGACAAAGGTGTGGAATGGGGGGAAGGTAAGAGTAAACGATGACAGAAAAGAAACAGAAAGAAGAAAATAAATTGGTAGTACCCATAAACAGTGGAGCACTTTAAACAAAAAGACTAGCAATTTGAGACAACGAAAATACTGAGCAGTGTGCTGGAAACTTTTTTTTTTTAAGCACGAGTTATTTTTAACGATGACCATCGGATATCTTTGGTGTAGTATTAAGTGGCCTATTGTCGTTATCAGCCGAACATCGAGGGAGTCTATCCCCTTTTCGCTGCCACTGGGACAGAGAGATTGTTTTTTGCTACGCTTACCGTCAGCTCCCAGATTGGTTACTGCACAGATCAGATTACCCAAGCTGTGCTACTCATGCGCTGAGTTGGTGATTCTCAGGCAATTTCTCAACCGACTGTGCTAAAGATGCGAATAATATAGACACTTCAGAAGACAAAGGAAGAAAATTGCGTGCGAGATGGACTTGTATATGGCTACGCAAAGGAGATCTTAAACGAGAAACTGAATCTAGTAATAAAAGTCGACGTAAAGTCGACGGGGCGGCCTAAAGTCGGTATCAGCCAGTCAGCGCGGGAGTCTATCCCCTTTTCAATAGCGCTAGACCAAGGAGATTGTATTTAGCATCTGAGGTGGAGCGCCACACCTACCATCAGCTCCTTACTTTACCGCACAGATCCCTGTGCTACTCATAGGCTGAGTTGGCGAGGACCGGTATCGAACTAAGAACCTTGTGGTTTCTAGCCGAACGCTCTACCGACTGAGCTAACTAGTAATAGCAGCACAAAATGTTGAGAGAGAGAAAAAAAGAGAGTGTGTGTGTGAGAGAGAGAGAGAAAGAGAGAAAGAGAAAGAGAGAGAGAGAAAGAGAGAGAGGGAGAGAGAGAGACATGAAACTGTCGACCACCTAATAAGCGAATGCAGCAAACTGGTACGACTGGGTGGGAAAGGTGATCCTATGGAAATTGTACTAGAGATTCAAATTTGACCATGCTGAGAAATACTACATGCACAAACCAGAAACTGTCCCAGAAAATGGGACGTACAAATTCTCTTGTTTTTTTTTTGTTTTTGTTTTTTTTAGATACTCACGGATCAAACAATCCCGCTCAGAAGATCAGACTTAACGTTCAATAACAAGAATAAAATAATTTTTCATCAAGTGGATTATTCAGTTCCAGTGGACCAGAGAGACAAATACCTAGATCTTGCTAGAGGGTTATAACAAATTTGTAGAACATGAAAATAATGATGATACCAATTATTATTGTTGCTCTTGGAACGGTTCCCAAAGGCCTGGATAAAGAAGATTGCGGAAACTGGAGACCAGAGGAAAAATCGAGACCACCCACACAACAGAACTGTTAAGATCAGGTAGAATACTTAGAAAAGTCCTGGAGGCCTGAGGAAATTGTTTGTCGCTCCGACTTCAATGAAAAATTGACCAGTTAAAATTGATGCGAAAAAAATTCTCATTCTTTTTTAGCAACCCATTACTATTATTATTATCATTATTATTATTATTATTATTATTATTATTATTATAGAATTACAATAATGATAATAATAATAATGATAATAGTAATGTACACACACATGAGCATATATATATATATATATATATATATATATATATTATATATATAAATGGAAATTGGAAATGAATCCGACAATATGAGGAAGAATGAATAAAGAAAAGAAAGAATAGAATGGATAACAAAAGATGAATTTAATCAATATCACTTACACATGTGTTTCGGTCAGTTCATCTGTGTAAAAATATTCCGCACACAGAGAAGATTCGACCTTCATCAGAGTGAAATTTTATTTTTAAAATTTTTTTTTTAAAATTTTATTTTTTTATTTTTTTTATTTTTTTATTTTTTTTATTTCAAAAAATAAAATTTCACTCTGATGACGGTCGAATCTTCTCTGTGTGCGGAATATTTTCACACAGATGAACTGACTGAAACACATGTGTAAGTGATATTGATTAAATTCATCTTTTTATTATCCATTCTGTTCTTTCTTTTCTTTATTCATTTTTCCTCATTGATATATATATATATATATATATATATATATATATATATATATATATATATAATGAACTCTCTCGTCGATTTGATGTATGAGGGTTTATAAGATACTATGAGCTGATCCAATTAACAACCCAAACGGAGTTTTTGTTTATAGTGGTGAAGGCTTGAGTTTGACCATCACAACTTTCTGGCACAGTCGATCAGAAAGAATTGGTGCAAGGAATGTCACAAAACCAATCAACGACTGACTTCAGGTTTTTCAAATTCAAAGTTTCCCATCTCCTAAACTGGTTACCTATCTAAGGTTAAAGAGTCCAGTCTACCCTACCATTTACCCATAGCTGGAGGGAGAATATATGGATTCATAGATTTCCCAGGGGTATTAGAACTGTTTGAAATACAAACAGCTTTGTCGAGGATTTAAACTCTTAAAAGAAATTCATTAACAAGAAGAAATAACTGTAATTTTATTCTTTACTTCCCGTTTAACTATAGAGTTAGATTAGGAAAATTTAGCAATGAAATACAGAAGTGATGGAAGAGTAAGTTTCAGTTGTTCTATTTTTCGATTATAACCCCCTCTGTTTCAAATCTTTTTATCTACATTCTTATTTAGTTTCAATAGCCGTTTTAATTTAATATAATATTTTATTACATTAAAACTTAAATAATTGCACCCGGAAGGGTGCATATATTTGTTAGTTTCAACAAATATCCGTCCGCCTGTCCGTACAACAAAGGCTCTGTCATTTCTGGTTCAATTACAACCAGATTTCCAGGATTCACTTGGGTCATACCTGAGAAGATTTAAATCTCAATTTGAAGATCCGGATCTGACCTTTCATCCAGACTTTCAAAACGTCTTACTATCCCTTTCGCTACGAAGAAAATGTGCCTGTTCCCCGTATTTCTATTTTTTTCAGTGACAAACTGTTTCCCTTTTGGGATGCAACAGAGACAGTTTCCAGTTCGAGTCGATTTTGAAATAACTGCACAAAACACAGGGACGAACTATGAAGTAGATAGGATTGACTGCCTGACTGACATGTCAACCAGTCAAGGTTCTTATGGCAAGCCCCAACCCCTATTTATCATATGGGTGCTAGAAGGCGGTGGCTTCGGGTCTACATGTCCTGGGAATGACGTTAAACTCTATCTGATGGTGAGGTTCCAGTTCTGGAGGTTAGGGGAATGTGGAGCACCCCTTCATCACCATTGCTCCCTGGTCCACTCTGACCCGGAGTGGTAGTACCTGTTAGGGTCCCATCTATGGGTTAGATAGAAAAATG
Source organism: Doryteuthis pealeii (assembly GCA_023376005.1). Classification (NCBI taxonomy): domain Eukaryota; kingdom Metazoa; phylum Mollusca; class Cephalopoda; order Myopsida; family Loliginidae; genus Doryteuthis; species Doryteuthis pealeii. Next base: position 62,985,608 of record CM042143.1, on the reverse strand, counting down.
TATTTATAAAAAAATTGTATTATCCATTAAGACTTGATTTATTTCAAAACTTTATGGGCATTAAATAACCCACTGAGGTTGATATGCCGTAAAACAAAACAAACCAATCCAATCAAGGTTCAGGAATACGAATAATTTTTAAACATGTATTTGACCAATAGATGAGACCCTATATAATTACAACCATTACGGGTCAGAGAGAACTTTGGGGTTGTTGAATTTTTTTTGCGGGGGGGAGTATTTTTTTTTTGTATAGCTATTTACTAAGATTAGCTTAGATGTAGCAGAAGGCCAGAAGTATCGGGCGCCCAATGAGAATCGAACTCACTAACAATGGTCTGCATATCTAGCTTGCTATCCATTACACCACGTGAGGGTTTTTTTTATAGTTATTTACCAAGCGTAGCTTAGATGTGGCACACGGCCAGAAGTATGGGGTGCCCAGTGAGAATCGAACTCATTAACAATGGTCTGCGAATCTAGCTTGCTAACTATTACACCACATGAGGTTTTTCCTGTATTGTTATTTATTAAACTTAGCTTAGATGTGGCACAAGACCAGAAGTATTGGGCGCCCAATGAGAATTGAACTCACTGACAATGCTACTCAAATCTAGCTTGTTATCCATTATAACACGTGAGGGTTTTTTTTGGGGGGTAGTATAGTTATTTATCAGACTTAGCTTAGATGTGGTACAAGACCAGAAGTATGGGGTGCCCAGTGAGAATCGAACTTAATTACAATGGTCTGCGAATCTAGCTTGCTATCCATTACACTACGTGAGTTATTTTTTTTTGTATAGTTATTTTCTAAGCTTAGCTTAGATGCGGCACAAGGCCAGAAGTATGAGGCGCCCAATGAGAATTGAACTCACTAACAATGGTTTGCGAGGGCCCTCACAGAATCACTGCGTCTATTTACAGACTGTCTCAGCAGCAACGACTCCCAGTAAAATAACCAATAAAAACAGCTTGAAAATATCTAAGTATATTTAGTGTCTCGATTAGGTGAACCACGAAACTACTGCGAATTATTACTGAATACGTTAGATTTAGATCAGTGGTTCTCAACCGGGGTCCATATGGACCCCCGGGGACAATATAACATTTTTTGGGACCCAGGCAAGTAAAATGTATTTAACTATAAAAATACAATGGGATTTTTAAACAACGAATGGCTCGGGGGCATCCACCAGAGTAAAATAGGATTAAAAGGGGGTTAATAGGTAAAAAAAAGGTTGAGCACCATTGATTCAGATAAATGAGAACAATGATTTTTGGAGTGAACAGAGCAAAAAATAAAGAAATCAGTCTTCTGGTCCCATTTTCTACGAACTTGACCGTTTTTACAAATCCGTAAACTAAATCCTTGGTCTTTCAGCAAAGGAAGTACCTACATTTCATATTGGCAGTTATTAAGTTTAGCTTTTGACATCACAAGGACAAAAAAACTGACAATGATAATAGGAAGATCGTGTTACGCCAATCTTCCCAGAAGAGAAGAAATTGAATTTTCTAATATTATCATTGATTTTTTTTTTTTTTTTTTACATTCCGGGCATAAGTAAAAGTAAAATCGGCGGCGCGGCCTAATGTTGGTATCAACTAGACAGCGAGGGAGTCTATTCCCTTTTCACTAGCGCTAGACCTCACTTTACCGCACAGATCCCAGTGCCACTCATACGCTGGGTTGGCGAGAGCAGGCATTGTACCAGGAACCTTGTGATTCCTAGGCGGACGATCTACCGACTGAGCTGGATGCATAATTGTCTATGTTTGACATTTTAAGTCTCCATTTGCATGATGAACCCTCATAATTAATACAAATGAATGTCTTCCATAGAAGGGCTCTCTCTTTCCAAAAATCTAAACACCAACAATGGTCTGTGAATCTAGTTTGCTATCGATTACACCACGTGAGGGTTTTTTGGGGTTTTTTTTTTGGTTCTTTGGTTTTTTATAGTTATTTACCAAGCTCAGCTTAGAAGTGGCACACGGCTAGAAGTATGGGGTGCCCAGTGAGAATCGAACTCACTAACAAGACGAAACTATGAAAATTAAATCCGAGAAATTCATTTTTATAATTGATTGTCTTAATTTCAATTTTTTCTAGCGTTTAATGAAAAGAATTTATAGCGTCTCTCTACTTCGGGAGTTTCCGAGATATAATGCTATATATTTCTCTGAATGTTTG
>CM042143.1:62970914-62978414 GCA_023376005.1 Doryteuthis pealeii | reverse complement strand
GAAAAGAGGGGTAAACTTTAAATTTATGTTATAGCTTATATGATCGAAAGATATTACGAGAAATCAGTCCTACCAATTTATTGCTCCGTGTCTGAAGATGCCTATTTAAGTTTAAAGAACCCAGTCTGCCCTACTATATACTCATAGGTGGAGTAGGTATAGTTGGATTCACACCTTTTCCAAGGGTATCACCGCTGATATATATATATATATATATATATATATATATATATATATATATATTATATATATATATATATAAAAACTTAAATAATTAAAATCTCACCTTCTTCCTGTCGTTTCATTAATATCAGTTTCATGTAAAAAAAAAAGTAAAGGCGGCGTGGCGGCCTATTGTCGGTATTAGCCGGACGGTGAGAAAGTCTATCCCCTTTTTATTAGCACTAGACCAAGGACATTATTTTAGCGCACTTTACCGCACAGATCGAAGCTGTGCTATTCGTGCGCTGAGTTAGCGAGGGCCGGTATCGAACTCGGCACCTTGTGATTCCGATGCGGATACTCTACCGACTGAGCTAAACCGGTGTCTAATAAGTAAAGCCGGCGGAGTGGCCTATTGTCAGTATCAACCAGACAGCGACAGTGTTCTGAAATAAAAATTGCAGTTTGCATAGTCACCTGTTATATTGTCTAGCTTGTCACTGGGCTGTCATTATATAGACGATAGAGTGACATAAATGTCGTACAAGCTTATGGCACAATAATCCAATGCACAGATGTTAGTTGGTTGCTTGGTTTTACGGCATGTCAACCCATTAGGTCATTTTATGCGAAAGACATTTTTTAAACTCATTAAAAGTTACTACCACTCCTGGGAGCAATAATGATGAAAGGGTACTCCACATTCCCCGAGTGCCAGAACTGGAACTTCGCTATGCATATATATATATTTCCCAACCCCTCCGCACGAGCAGGATGTGACACAAGGTTAATTTCTTAAGCAGAGTTTTACAAGTTTGAATTCAGAGTTTTCATTCTCCTAGACCGGTTGCCTAACCAAGATTAAAGAGTACAGTCTACCCTACTATTTATCTATAGCTGGAGGAAGAGTAGGATTCATACCTTTCCAAAAGGTATTAGCGCTAAGTGAAATACAATTACCACACCCAGGATTTGAACTCGGTGTGACGAGTCCATTTCCCATGACTTTAACCATTACACCACGCGCTGGATTGTGCATATACCATTTGTCAGAATGGTCAAATTGTAATCTCTTGAAGCATTCACAGAGGGTCACCTCTCCTATCGAGTCTTACCTATTCTTGTACTCCACACTCCCCAGAGTTCCAAAATTGGAACCTCCCCACCAGATGCAGTTTAACGTCATGACCAGGACATTAAGACCCTCAACCACCGCCTTCTAGCATACATATGATAAAAAGGATTGGGGCTTGCCATAACGGCAATAGGGTTGGGATAATTATATAGGTACTAGGGCTTTGCGTGACCAACCGATTGATTGGAGGGGGCCTCTCTGGCAGACCATTTAGCCTAAGTAAGGATCAAAATGGTGTGTTGAATGTCATGTACTGCCCAGTCACCGGGGTTCCATGCTTAAGCATCACAGGTTGCCCCCCACAACCAATAGGTGACCACATTTGAGGGTGGGGTCCTACCATTCTGCAAAGATGCAGTCTGTGGGTTCTAAAACCCCAACCGACAGAGCTTGTACAGATGTCTTACTACCTTATTTTCACTCGTTGAATCAGTAATTAACCAAGATGTCTGACCGCTCTGTTGGCTGGAGCTGTAGAATACACCGACTGCACCTCTACAGAAGGGGTAAACTCTTCCAATGCGATCACCTATTGGCCGTGGGTGGTGACCAGTAATGCCTGAGGATAGGATTATGGTGGCCGAGCGGTCTGTGATCCGGATACTACGTGGTCTAGTGACACGGAACATCCACTTCGGCCCTCACTTGGTGTAGACGGACGGGCGGTCAATCGGCTGGTCATGTCAAGTCCTATGATTGACCTAATACGAAATTCATATAAAAATATTCCTTAGTTCTAGGATTGGGTTATGTATGAAAAAATCCATTTAAATTGGTTCTAATTAGTCATAATTTGCAATTAAGTCAAAATCTGACCCGTCTCTTACTCACATTCCGCTTGTCACCTTCACCCTCGCTATGTATATCTCGGTATATGTGTAAGTTTCTCTGTGAGCGTAAAGAGAATGATTAGAGAGTGTGAAATATATTTGTATGTTAAGTTTCAAAAGCAGCTAGCTTCTCAACATCTTAATTGGGTTCATTTTAATTTAAATTAGGTCAAGGGAACCTTTTTTAGAAATCTTACAAAACGATTTTAATGTTCTATATAAGATTTTAATGTTGTTGTTTTTTTAATTTAAAAAAAAATTTAATTCGCTTTGCAAACTCAGTTTTCTCAGTTCCAGTTATCTACCCAGACCTCAATATGTGACCTAATGGGTCACGTTAGGTCTAATATATATATATATATATATATATATATATATATATATATATATATATATAACAGAAGCTCCCGGTGTTGTCTGAGACAAAGAAAAGTATATATGCATTTACAAAGGATATACATATATATATATATATATATATATATGTGTGTGTGTGTGTGTGTGTGTGTGTGTGTGTGTGCTATTTATATAAATGTGTGTACGTTTTCATAATATTTTATGAAACTATTCATCTTTGTATGCTTACATCTCTTAAACACATATTATATATACATATATATATATATATATATATATATATAGAGAGAGAGAGAGAGAGAGAGAGAGAGAGAGAGAGAGAGAGAGAGAGAGAGAGAGAGAGTTGCCCTACGTTACGATGTGCCTCCCATGGCTCTTCTTCTGTTCGTTTCCTTCTTCCACTTCTTTCAAATGTTTACACACGTGCGCTCCAATTCCTGAAGCCTGTCCTTTTCGCTGCGTCGCTCGAAGACTGTTCCACCGCCGACTCTCGGATCCTAAAAAGGGAGGTAGAGGCAAGCGGGGACTCTGTCGGCGGCTCCCTTCTTCTTCTTTTTTTTTCTGCCGATTGGCGTCACTCCGGGTCCTTCGGGCTACCTTAGTCGCAGACAATCTTTTGGGCGGAAACTCCAGTCGATGTGGAATAAAACACATGCTGTTATTTCAACAAGGACTCCCAAAGATATTAATTAGGGGGGGGGTACGCGGGTAGAAGAAGGCCACAAAGCTTTGATATTCTCTCTCTCTCTCTCTCTCTCTCTCTCTCTCTCTCTCTCTCTCTCTCTCTCTCTCTCTCTCTCGCTCTCTCTGCGCGTTCTCCACCCCCACGAAATATAAATACACTTTGGCCATTGTGTGTAGTCGATGGATGTAAGTGCGCCGAGTAATGTCTACGTGCAAGCATCTATGATCATTTCTCTGTATGTTCACCATGGCTTCATATACACTCTATATCTATGTACCAATATATGTCAAGGCTGACAATGGGTATAACAGTTACGTCTATATCAATATGTGTTAAGGTTGACAATGGATATAACAGTTATGATAGTAATAGTTACATCTATCGACTAATATATTGTCAGGCTGCCAATGGATATAACAGTTACATCTATCTAACAATATGTGTCAAGGTTGACAATGGGTATAACAATTACCTGTATCAGCCAATATATGTCAAGGCTGGCAGTGGATATAACAGCTACATCTATCTAACAATATGTGTCAAGGTTGACAATGGGTATAACAATTACATGTATCGGCCAATATATGTCAAGGCTGGTAGTAGATATAACAGTTATATCTAACAATATGTGTCAAGGTTGACAATGGGTATACTAATTACATGTATTGGCCAATGTATGTCAAGGCTGGCAGTGGATATAACAGCTACATCTATCTAACAATATGTGTCAAGGTTGACAATGGGTATAACAATTACATGTATCGGCCAATATATGTCAAGGCTAGCAGTGGATATAACAGCCACATCTATTTAACAATATGTGTCAAGGTTGACAATGGGTATAACAATTACATGTATCGGCCAATATACGTCAAGGCTGGCAGTGGATATAACAGCTACATCTATCTAACAATATTGTCAAGGTTGACAATGGGTATAACAATTACATGTATCGCCAATATATGTCAAGGCTGGCAGTGGATATAACAGCTACATCTATCTAAAAATATGTGTCAAGGTTGACAATGGGTATAACAATTACATGTATCGGCCAATATATGTCAAGGCTGACAGTGGATATAACAGTTATATCTATCTAACAATATGTGTCAAGGTTGACAATGAGTAAAATACTTACATTTATCTCTCAATATGTGTCGTGGTTGACCTTTTACAAGGTGTGTCATAAAAGTGTAGAGATTGCAGCTGCATTTTCCAAGATAGAAATGAACAATGAATGGAACGTTATTTTTTTTCAGAATACAAGGTGTGTCAAAAAGTGCCTAGTTTGAAGCTGTATTTACTAAGATAGAAATTAACAATGAATGGAACTTTTTTTTAGAATACAAGGTGTATCAAAAATTACAAAAATATACTTTTTGACACACCTTCTATATAATGGCTACATCCATCTAGAAATTTGTGTCAAGGTTGATAATGGATGTAACAGTTACATCTATCTAGCAATGTCTGTCAAGGTCGACAATGGGTATAACGGCTACATCTATCTCTCAATATGTGTCGTGGTTGACAATAGATATAACAGCTGCATCAACTATCAACATGTGTCGTAGTTTAAAATGGATATAACAGCTAAATCGTTATAGTTATATACGTATTGATTGACAATAGATATAACGACTACATCTATCTAGAAATATATATTGACAATGGGTATCTGTTACATCTATCGGCTAATATATGTCAAGATGAGATGAGAAAAAGTCTAAGACTAAAATATACAAACTTCTGAATATAATTTATTTCCATGTAACGAGCATAAAACAGTGTGAAAGTATGCGAAAAATATGGAATAATTTACCATAAATTATAATAATAATAATATTCAGATTCGTTATTATCTATCTTGGGCTAGACGGGCAGTCGGAGAGGCCCCCTCCGATCAATCGGCTGGTCACGTCAAGCCCTAGCACCTATATGATTTTCCCAACCCTATTTGCCCTTATGGCAAGCCCCAACCCCTTTTTATCATATGGGTGCTAGAAGGCGGTGGCTGCGGGTCTACATGTCCTGGGAATGACGTTAAACCCTATCTGATGGTGAGGTTCCAGTTTTGGAGGTTTGGGGAATGTGGAGCACCCCTTCGTCACCATTGCTCCCTGGTCCACTCTGACATGGAGTGGTAGTACCTGTTAGGGTCCCATCAATGGGTTAAATAGAAAAATGTATTTATAAAAAAATTGTATTATCCATTAAGAATTGATTTATTTCAAAACTTTATCGGCATTAAATGACCCACTGAGGTTGATATGCCGTAAAACAAAACAAAACAAACAAACAATCGTTATTATCATTAATTCATACAATAAAAATCATGATAGGAAAATTAATTGGTGATATTTTTTATTTTGAGAATGACTAAAAAATGATGAGCTTAAAAATGTTGACAAATACAACAGTGTTGCCAATAGCCGTACAAACATGTTGATAACGGTTACATCTATATCTCAGTATATGTTGTGGTTGACATTTGATACAACGGCTAGATCTAACTATCAATATGTGTCATAGTTGAAAATGGATACAACAGCCACACTTTTCAAGCAATATGTGTCGTGGTTGACAATTGATATAACGGCTATATCATTCTAGCAATATGAGTATTGGTTGACAATGGATATCATACTACATCTATCCAACAATGTGTGGTGATTGACAATTGATATAACGGCTACATCTATCAATATGTCGTAGTTGAAAATGAATATAACTGCCACATCTATCTCTCAATATTTGTCATGGCTGACAATTGATATACCGACTACATCTAACTATTAATATGTGTCGTAGTTTAAAATGGATATAACAGCTACATCTTTCTAGCAATATGTCTCATAATTGGATATAACGGCTATATCTATCTAGCAATAAATGTCAAGGTTGACAATGGATATAACAGCTACTTTCTATCAAGCAATATCTGTCGTGGTTGACAATTGATATGAGTACTACATCTAACTATTTGTATGTGTCATAGTTGAAAATGGGTATAACAGCTACGTCTTTCTAGCAATATGTGTCGTAATTGGATATAACGGCTATATCTATCTAGCAATATATGTCAAGGTTGACAATGGATATAACAGCTACATCTATTTCTCAATATCTGTCATGGCTGACAATTGATATAACAACTACATCTAACTATTAATATGTGTCATAGTTGAAAATGGATATAACAGCTACATCTTTCTGACAATATGTGTCGTAATTGGATATAACGGCTATATCTATCTAGCAATATATGTCAAGGTTGACAATGGATATAACAGCTACATCTATCTCTCAATATCTGTCATGGCTGACAATTGATATAACAACTACATTTAACTATTAATATGTGTCATTGTTGAAAATGGATATGACAGCTACATCTTTCTGACGATATGTGTCGTAATTGGAAATAACGGCTATATCTATCTAGTAATATATGTCAAGGTTGACAATGGATATAACAGCTATATCTATCTCTCAATATCTGTCGTGGTTGACAATTGATATAACGACTTCATCTAACTATTAATATGTGTCATAGTTGAAAATGGATATAACAGCTACATCTTTCTGACAATATGTGTCGTAATTGGATATAACGGCTATATCTATCTAGCAATATATGTCAAGGTTGACAATTGATATAACAACTACATTTAACTATTAATATGTGTCATAGTTGTAAATGGATATAACAGCTACATCTTTCTGACGATATGTGTCGTAATTGGAAATAACGGCTATATCTATCTAGTAATATATGTCAAGGTTGACAATGGATATAACAGCTATATCTATCTCTCAATATCTGTCGTGGTTGACAATTGATATAACGACTTCATCTAACTATTAATATGTGTCATAGTTGAAAATGGATATAACAGCTACGTCTTTCTGACAATATGTGTCGTAATTGGATAACACGGCTATATCTATCTAGCAATATATGTCAAGGTTGACAATGGATATAACAGCTACATCTATCTCTCAATATCTGTCGTGGTTGACAATTGATATAACGACTACATCTAACTATTAATATGTGTCATAGATGAAAATAGATATAACAGCTACATCTTTCTAGCAATATGTGTCGTAATTGGATATAATGGTTATATCTGTCTAGCAATATATGTCAAGGTTGACAATGGATATAACAGCTACATCTTTCTCTCAATATTTGTCGTGGTTGACAATTGATATAACGACTACATTTAACTATTAATATGTGTCATAGTTGTAAATGGATATAACAGCTACATCTTTCTGACAATATGTGTCGTAATTGGATATAACGGCTATATCTATCTAGCAAT